>CM068839.1:16252719-16262942 GCA_028554795.2 Sinohyriopsis cumingii | reverse complement strand
TGTGAGAAAGCTTGCCAGTAGCTTCTCATGGGTCGGTGGTTCTTTCCAGGGTTTTCCCTGGGTTCTTTCTCCACCATTAATACTGGCCACCATGTATAGCCTATCGTGTGCTGAAAAATGGCATTAAACACCACAACAACAACAACAACAATATAGTTACACGACTTTTGCATCTTTCAAAAAAGTTTGAAACAACTACCAAGTTGTTTTCTTCTTCGAGTCTATTCTGACTTTACTTTTGACATGATGTCTGTGTCAAGTGTGTTTATTGACATGGTAAAATGTGTCTTAGGATTTGAGAAAGGAGGCAAAAATGAATACATGGTTCAATTTGTTGCAGAGCTTGCAGAGAATATTCTCTGAGTCCCTATTTTGAATTTAAGTAAAAATTTGTCGAAGTCAAGTAAAACCTCCCCCAGTGCTTAACTGTGTGAAAGCTGTGATCCTAATAACCAAGAAAATTTAGCTGCATGAAATAAACCAGGTATAAATGTGCCTAAGTGACATATTTTTGACACCACCACTCCTGCCATCTAGTTCACTTTGCTTACTTTCAAAGTTTTAACACTGATAACCACATAGTCTATGATTAATTCTAAGGATGAATAGGACAGGTTGGTGTCTTTGTATTATGATATTAGTTTTGTTATATTGCCCATTTTGTACATAGTTTGTTTTTCTTTTCTTCCTGGTGTATCATATAAATTGTAATATCAATAGCAATATAATTTTGGGTCTTTATTTTTTTTCATCTTCATTTTTTTTTGTGAAAATGCATACATGAATGCATGTTCAAAATTCAAAGAACAAGCATAAATAATTGCTATGTTTCAAGATGGCTGGTGCAGTACATCATGCAACATGATTGTGCTGGTCAGATCACCCTTATGTTATTAATCAATGCGCATAATACCACAAGCCTTTATTACATCTAATTGGAATTATGAATTAGAGGTAATATTTCAATATAAAACTATATTATTATTTGATTTGAAAACACTTTTCAGACTAATAATGAAAGTGTTGTTAGCCTGGTCCTTAAACATTCCACAAAGCAGAGGTGGGCTGCAAGGCAATTACGCAATATTTATTGTGTAGAAAGGACATAACACTGTCATGCATGAGACATACTTCTTCAATGAATAGTGATACCAATGCTGGCATCCAACAATGTTAGTACAAGAACAAGGTTGCACAGTGGCCAGTTTTAATACTGCAATATTTACAACAAAAATCAGACTTCAAATACACCGCATATTTTGTTGATAAAAGCATTGTAGATTCCGTTAAATTAACAAGTAGTGGCTGTTGCAAAAACATACTCCCTGACGAGACTAGATTTTTCACGTTGACGACAATGCATAAGGTGAATCTCTGAACCGGTCATCAGTTGTGACTCAGGCTAAGTTAGATAACTGTCATTGCCATTTTTTCCCCTTTTATTTTTACAGAGTGATGGCTTTTGGTGCAGGTAGACGTGTTTGCATAGGAGAGGTTTTGGCCAAGAATAGACTGTTTTTATTTGTATCTGCAATACTGCAGAAGTTCCATTTTGAAGCAGCGGACATGCCAAGTCTACCAGATATGGACCCACGAACTTACAGCCTTGGTCTCGTTCTTCATCCGGGCAGATTCAAATTAAAAGCTAAACGAAGGGACAGATGACATACAAGATGAACTAGAGTAATTAATTTTACAGTACTAGATGTAGTATTTCAGAAAGAAGGCTATGTTAAAGTTAAATCTCCAACTTATTATTTTATTTCAGTGCAGCACAATAGTGGTGTTTAAGTCATCTGTTCATAATAAAGAGTGAATATTTATAATTAAAACATCATGAATTTATTGTTTTTTTACCACAACTAATGCGCGACAGAGGCATGCTCTGAACCTATATAAATTACAATGGGTTTTTGAAGCTCAAAAATATAAAATTCTTAATTTTTCAAGGACACCATTTATACAGCAGCAATATTTATATTTTTCTTATAGACCACCATCATCACAATTTTCACTATAAAAAAATCATCTGTGAAAAAAACCATAAAAGATAATCAGAATGGGTAAAAGTGTTTCTAAACACTACTGACCACCAAGCAAGGTGAACTTATTAACATTATTAAAATAGATAAAAACAATTAAGATGGACTTAAGGTTGAAGAATTTAATATGCTGTGCAAATCATTATTCCCAGAATGCTCCAATTAAGCAAGACGATGCACACATTTAAAGCGATTATTATTGAATAAACTGTACAAAATTATTTCACATACAAATTTTCAGACTGTTCATCTATTGTACAGGTTACAATAGTTTCATTTATTGTACAGTCTATTCAACTGTTCTACAATAGTTTCATTTATTGTACAGTCTATTCAACTGTTCAAGTTTCATCAACACAGTTATTTTAGAAATTAAGTTTTGACTCAGATGAAAGCATTGCGAAAAGACTTTTGCAAAATGTTTCAAACTCCAAGTAGACCAGATTATGTTATTGGCAATAATGATATATTCTTTTTATTGTCTAGTGATATTTTTTGGGAAGTGAGTCAAATCGTTGGATACAACACAGCCCTTTGCAAATTGCCTGATAGCATTATACTAGCAATGAAAACAGTTTAAATAGGAAAGTTTATTCCTGCAGCTGATAAGTAGTATGTAAGAATTTTTATCAGAAGATAGTGAAATAAAGGAAGAGAACTTGGTAAACAAATGTATAGATAATAAAAAAATGGTCAGTCTTGTAATTTCAGCTGCATGTGACCTAACATTCAGAAATAATGAACTATAGAATTAATTCATATTGGCGTTGATAGTTGTAGGAGCTTGTTTGATATAATTTTGTAAGCATGTTATTCATTTAACCCTACTTGTATAAAATTGAGCAACTAATGCCAGAGCAAGTAAATTGATGTGATCAGATAAGATAGAAACAGCCTCTTAAGTTGTTTTAAAAAACCAGAGTTTTACACTGCTAGTAATTACAGGCAATCCTAATGTTGTTTGTTGGCTAATTCAGACAAATAATTGGTAATCATTTTTCAAGTAGATATTGACTATGTCAAAAAGTAATTAGTTTTGAGTAGAAGCAGAGTAGGTGTGCAAGCAGGCATAGGAAAAGACAACTTTTTACCCATGATGCCAAAGATGATAGAAAGAAATGCTACTACAATACCATGAGCTGTAATATTGGTTAAATTTTGTATATCTTTATCTTTAGATAATTTTTTAACATTTCACCATATGTTAACCTTTCCTTAAATTTTAGAATTGAATTTATATCAAGCTGATTTTAATGTTTTGCTCAAGACATGCTATATGTCCAACTTTTTGTGATTGTTTGCTTCAGACACCTTCCAGTGTTCTGGCATTACAGCTTTTTTGTTTGGTCTGTTCTTTGTTGATATCTTTATTTATCGTGTTTATCTATTTGTCCTCCTTTTATTATTATATTTGGAAGATGCTATACATCATTTACATATCCTCGTAACTGTCTTCAGGCTGAATAAAAAATGTTCGTTAAGCATATGGAAGTTCTCTACTTGAATTATGTTATATTGATCATCTTTTGAAGCCTTTGTTTCTCATACTTTATAGTCAAATTGTTCACATATATTACTTGTTTGCAACTCTTTTTCCTCAGGAAGGTAACTTCGATAGGGGTCCGTCAAAAGGTTTGTTTTTTGGTGATATCCTTTTGATTCTTTCTTTTGTGTAGCCTACAGAATTAAGGATGGAGCAATCACCTTTTTGTGGAGCTCAGGTGCTAGAATATTGATACTTGTTAAATCTTTATATTGATTCTCAGACTTCTTTTCTGAAATACAGTGCTTTTCCTTAACATGTAAACGAGGCTTAATTAATTGCTCGTGAATCATCTCTGTATAAATCATGTTTTAAAATTGTTTTGCATTCATCCAGATACAGTTTGCCAAGGAGTTTCAGATCCCTTGTTTATAGTATCATCAGCGAACTTAAATTCAGTTGTTGCTTCAGCTACTTCTGTTTTGTAATCATCTTTGTCGTAGACAAGATTTTGAAATCTATAGTCAAACTCTTCTGTACTGCCATTTCTACAGTATTTATATGGTAGATAAACAACTTGAAAAAGATATGGTTTCATAGATAAAAATAACAGTGGCTTAATGTCTCCCCCCAAAAAATTTAAAAAATACTAAGAAAATTTAAAAATAAAGATAGCAGATTGAACATGCAATGAGGTAACTAGTGAAGATTTGAGCTGACAAGTGTTTAGAAAAAAAATACAAAAACCTATCAAATAAACCTGTAAAATCTTTCTCAACGGAAGATTGGCCTAAATATACAAGATATTATCAACAGAAGATTGGTCTAAATATACAAGATATTATCAGATGTTATTTTAGCAACATGAAGTTTAATTTGAACATTTCTACAAGTTTATGATCTGAATAAATTACAGAGGTAAGAGAAAATTTACATTACATTTCAAATGGTATTGGATACTGCACTGGATGTTGCACATTTTGGTTAGGATTACCTCTATCAGCACTATGCGCTAGTTTGATAACATTCAAACACATTAGTTTCACATAAACCTGTAGAAAAAACAGGACAGAAAAAAAGGAAAATAAATGTTTACTATATGCATTGTTATTGATACAAAACACCTTTGACAACAATTTTAATAGTTGTTGTTATTAATGAAGTTTCCATTTATTATGTAGTAAGCCGATGAGGAAAACAAAGGAAAAACATATAATGAATGTTGCACAAAATCTCCTCAGTAATAAAATTGGCAATTCTTAAATACTATTTCATATGTTCTCATATGTCCTTCTTAGATTGTTTCTTTGCACATTTTTGTATGTTTTCTCTAGCATGCATGCATGCATTTTGAAAATCAAAGAAACAAGGAACAACAGGATTCATATCTATATCATCTCTAACAAAAAAAAATCAGCCATCTAAGGTAGACAGTAATGGATGGTTTTCCAAGTATTTTCAGTTGTACTGAACGGATAGCAAAGATTTCACCAGACAAATAAAATCACAAAAACCAGAATTCTGGTGATAATATTGCTCTTGCTGTTATCCTTTTATATAACAACATACCAAAACAAATACTTGGGTAAATAATGGTCTATCTTCCTTCTTTAAAGATTCGTTTGAACAGTCCACTTAACAATACCTTTTGCTACTTTGTCTCACAGAAGCACCTAAATAAGGCAGGTCTTTTTATCTATGAGGTTAATGTAAAGAATGAGAAGTTAAAAGAAATACATAAATATAATGAAATAAATAAAAGAACGTTGATCTTGTCATGGATACATCTAGGTTATTTGCCAGGTTTGTAAAAATCTGATATGGTGTACATGCACAAACTGTTATCTTTGTATGCAGCATATTTTCAGTGTCTGAGTTAGGCACAACTATAAGACCATTTACAGTTCTTTTTTCTTCAAAAAATCATCATCCACTGCTAACTAATATGGAAGGAATGTTTACATTATAGAGATGTTAATAACAAGCTGAGTTGTAAACCTACTTTTCAGCAGTGAGCTAAACTAATGCAGTTTTTTATGGTAATTATATTTTTATGTTTCATTTAAATAATATTAGCAATAAATGATATTTCAAGACATCGTAACATGGTTGTATCAGTTGTTACTAATTTTGTAACTACAAGGTTTGTACTAAATTTAATAGAAACTGAATATAAATTTTTCCTTGACTACTTTGTCATTATCTATCCAATATTTTTGCACAACAATAGTTACAATATGAAATATTTTTGTATAGATGACAAGTAATTATAATAGATCAAGGTAATAAACCAGACAGATGGTTATAGGTTCTGATGATATTTTTCATGGTACTAATACTATGATTTGAGCAGGTGATTTTGCTAACTTATATGAAGTTGAATATAAAGAAACTAATCTAAGGTGACATTAAGTTGTCAGTGTTATGAAGTAACAGTTTGAGTGACTGCACAAAAATAATATAATGCAATCGTTGATGAGCACATTAGAGTTTTTGTTAAGTTTGTCTGTAAAGACAGAAAGGTTATAGTGTGTCTTTTGATAGCAATTACCTAATTTTCTATATGAAATGAAAGGTTACAGTGTGTCTTTTGATAGCAGTTACCTAATTTTCCATATGAAATGAAAGGTTACAGTGTGTCTTTTGATAGCAATTACCTAATTTTCCATATGAAAGGAAGGGTTATAGTGTGAAATGAAATGAAATGAAATGAAAGGTTATAGTGTGTCTTTTGATAGCAATTACCTAATTTTCCATATGAAAGGAAAGGTTATAGTGTGTCTTTTTATAGCAATTACCTAATTTTCCATATGAAAAGAAAAGTTTATAGTGTGTCTTTTTGATAGCAGTTACCTAATTTTCTATATAAAATGAAAAAGAAATTGTGGAAAAATTAAACATAGTAAACGTCTACAGTTATTGTGGTCTGATTACCCAATATACAGATAAAGAATGTTTTTTTTATGTTGTAAGAAGCTTTTATAATGACTGTATTATAAAGTTTGTACTTTAATACCTAACTATATTGTGTCAAACAGATTTCTAAATAAGAATTTAATACATTGAGTATGTTTTCTAATGTTTAGGAACTTACTTTTTGCTTTGGAATTAAGTGTTTTATTAGCACTGCCAAAAAAAGAAACAACAGCAAAAACAACAAAAATAAACAAAAACCAAAAACAACAAAAGAAACCCCACTGCCATATCAGACTCAGTCTTATTCATCAAGACATTAATCAGGGCTTTTGGAATCCGTCATACACCTTCATGACTGCGACTAATTCAAACTGCCTTTGATTATATGACTCTTTAAGTGAGTGTTCCCACGGTGGTCAAGTACTATCGTCTCAAATGAATGACCAGTACCTTTTTCTTTTATAGGCTTTATGGTACTTTAAAGCTTAAAATTACAACTTTTAACTTATGATTGTTACATTAGAGACATCCTCTGACATTACGAACAAGTTACCAGATTACATAATCTCTTAAGTTCATCTAATGTTAATTGATCATAGCAATGATTGAAACGCTTTTTGCAAACAATGCTTTTAGCTGTTAATCATCTTCTCTACCTATGTTGCTGATATGTGTTAACCTATCCACAGATTTTGCCTTGTGAAGACTGTAGTGTATATGTTTATCTGAAATGTTATCAACTTTGAGAAATCATTAATCGATACAGTAATGATGTTTTCTCCATGATATAAACTCATTATATCAACACAAGTGTCTTTCTCTTTCTAAAATTTTAACGAGCTTAATTTAATTTCATCACTTGGTTCACTTGCATTCATCTGGTATTTCATAAACATTTTAGATATGTATCAAATTATTTTCAAATTCAACGATTTATTGTATCTTTATTGGGCATATATTAAACCAGTGTTCATACTTATGAAGCGTATATTTTGATGGTCTATGTTTATTGTCTGCAGGAGTGGATGGAACTGATATTGTGGTATTAAAATAAAACATTTATATTCATTATTGTTCATATTAATGCAGTGTTGTTACTTGCGCTTACCCATTCTGATAATTCTATTTATTGTCATCCTCTAATATGTTGGTATTTGTCTGTATGGAATGTCAAGTAATCTATTTGTCTAAACACACAGTTTTATCTATTTCCTGTCCAAATGTGGTGTGTAATACATGTACCTCAAATATCATCAGATTTTTTATACTAGATTTTAGAAAGTTACACTCCTGTTGCTGATGACATTTAATTTCAAATTCCTAAGGTCTAAAAGAACTGAACAATGAACAAACCAAGGTCTCATATCCTTCAACTTATTATTTATTTCTAAGTATGGTTCTTCTCCTCGAAATGATTCTTACCTACCTACATTCTATTTTTCGTAGAATCTGTATGCCTTTAAATCCAATAAATAAATCCTAAAGCTTTGTTGTAGTTATTCTTAATCCATGTTCCATAATCATCATTTTCCTTTCTTTTTAGTTGGAAAACAATAGCCGCACCTGGTTTCTTTTACTAGAGCAGTAAGATATTACTGGTTGGAGACTTTGGTTACTGATCTAGGCAAAGTGTTTTACCCACATGTTTGTGCCATCACATCACAAGTGAATGCTTGCTAGCTTGCGAGTGAACCCACCAAACATAATCATCGCGAGGCCCCCATGCGACGTAAAGTCATATCAGTAACCTACATCAGTGACCAGACAAACCGCTATTAATGTGCTACTTTGTGGCTACACTCGATGAAGAAACCATGTGATGATCTTTGTTTTAAATTCCGAAAGCAATCAATTAAAGCATCATAAGTGAAATTCTTATGAGGTGCCTCAGTACGGATGCAAACATTTACTCAATTTTCACTGCCTGTATACGTTTTCTTTCAGTTTCACACAGATGAAAATACAGAGACGTATCATCCACATGTAATTCTATTTTTCCAATGAATTTAAAGAAATCTTTTAAAAAGTCATTGGTTGCCATGGTACGCAGGTCCGTATTCATTTGTATGCAGGGTGCCATCCATGTGCTCTGGCGAAAATGTAACATTCGTAGACTTTGCAAATACGCATACCCAGTCGTAGATGGAGCTGGAGGTTTCATATGTGAACTACATAGCTGAGCTAGCAACACATATTTGGTACTAGTTTAGTTGTATATGGAATCGTTCACTAGTGCACACAATATGGCGACAGTAACTTGCAGGAGATGCTTACGGATAACTGTATTGAGCTCTGTAAGCACATTCAGGTATTCGAAGTCAACTTCATAAAGTAACCGATATCACTGTTTTTCATTATACATTCGTATGCATTTTTTGACACCTATGTGTGGGGGATCAATCCACTCAACCCAACAACAGGCATGGGCTGCATCATTACCAAGCATACAGGTTATTGTTATTTTCGGAATGGATTTGTTGTACCAGTCCACTCATGGATTGCTTATGTGAGCATAGTGATGACTCACCATTCAAATCCCGCCACATATTCTTCTTTCAATAAATAGTTTTCCATGTTATTGTTGATGGCGCTCGTTGGTGCATTTGATGCTGCTGAGACTCTTTGCATAATTAGGTTGACATCGTACGTAGACTATGAAACACCACAGGCCTTATTTTGTTTTGTTGGTTAAATTCGCAATGGTATGTTGTATGATACATGTGATCTTCTGTACGCACCAGTGACATGACGGTGATCATATACTTTGGCATCATTACCAAAGGGAGGATCACAGATCCGGCAATAAGTAGACGCGGGAAAACTCGTGTGTGTTATCATGAGCTATACTCATATATGCAGAAAAGAAGAGCTATTATCCGATCAATTTCACTGCAATATCGAGTGATTTTATAAATACCTCAACTGAGTCATGATCATGATACAACAATGGTGGCTCAGTCACTCCATCACCTCTAAATGCAGCGAAGCAAATGCTGCAACAGACTTCTTCAGCAACTTGCATTGTCCTCGACTGCATACTGAACCGTTTGCGATAATCATTGTGCATGTTTGTGTGTGTGAATAGTCGAATTGTCTGCAGACCTTTGCCCTAGATACATTGATGTCGATGTAAAGACTAAGTCGCTTAAATTTACTGATTACAATAACTTGTTGTCAAATTTCAAATTACCCATGCACTTGATATTTTCGAGGCTGATCTGTATTATCCCCTTCGGGAAGCAACTCGGACAAGAACACCCACCCCACACATCAATTATCCTTGTTCTTTACCATTACACTGGTCAACAGTGAAATCATTACTGACTTGAAAAGGCCCTAATCTGTAGTATTTTGGTGTGCCGAACACGAATATAACCGTGAAAAATTTGTATTGGCTCTCGTTTTGAAGATATTCATATACCTCATTTTCTATGTTTCACTGTGTAAATTTCTCCAGTAGGACTGCAGCAACATCCGGAATAATGATGTAACATTGCATAATACCATCATGCTCACATCATCCACAGTTGATTGCATCATTTTCTGATGCAATGCAATACTAATGCCATGCGGCTGCTGAAGTAAGTTGACGTCAGCAGTGTACTATACATGTGTAGGCCTATTATACTAATGCCAGGCGGCTGCTGAAGCTGACGTAAGCAGTGTACTATATAAAGCCCAATCAGATAGGTTCAGCATTTAAAATATTTTAGATGTTGTGCGAGACAGTTCAAGCTACTGTTACATAAAACTTATTATTTTATCCATTTACGTACAATAAA
>CM068839.1:16240219-16250219 GCA_028554795.2 Sinohyriopsis cumingii | reverse complement strand
TATCCACACAAACGTACGCGAACGCATACAAACCCCAAATATACTATCAACACAGAGTGAAGAAGTAAAAGTTTTTTGAAAGCACCTAAGCCCTCACCTGCAATGACCAACTCTGCCAAACACCTACACCCCACCCCACCCCACCCCCCACTCCCAACACTACAAAACCCATTTAACCCGTTATTTTATGGCATCAGTGTGTGATTTAGGAAACATCAAGACACAAAATAATGGAGGAATAGACTGACTATTGTTTACCGACTTGCATGCCTAAAGAGCGTGCGTGAAGGAAAACATCCTTCCATTTCAATTCTAACTAAAACATGATCCAGAGGGATAGAGATAGGTGAAAGGGCACAATTTCATAAAGTGTGAGTAGAAAACAAAACACGCCATCCTTATTATACAATGTCAAGACCAAGAGACACTTACGTGTTCTTTCTGGTCTATTCTCTTTTAGAAGGTAGTATGAAATTTCGCATCAGGGCCAACGCATCGGCTCACATTGTCAATTTTTCCATTTCCATGTCTTTACTGGCACAAGTTCTTCATCATCTTCAATTTCTTCTTCTTCTGAATCCCTCTTCTCTGTTTCGTCTTGTTTTTGTTTATTCTCTTTTCTCGTAGGGCACTCTGAATTCCAGTGTCCTTTCTCCTGACAACGATATTAGGTATCTTGACTTTTGTCTCTCTTTCTTAGACGAAGCAGGTATTCTGGAGACAAATACCCATTTACCTTTGCAGATATAGCAAACTTCATTAGCACTTACACACTTTCGTATGACTCTTATCAAATCAACGACCAAAAGAGTAAGTTTTGTTGCCACTTTCGCATGTGAATTATGCTTTCGTATGACTTTTAGCAAATATTTGACCAGCAGGTCGATCTGTGCTGACTCTTCCATCTTTGATCGTTTGAGAGCGGAATGAATACTCTGACGCTAAGACACTCTCCTTATATACAGAGACCTGCTGCGTATGAAACCTAGTCAAATGTAATTTTGCAATAAGATGAAACGATTTCATTGAGGAAGTAAAAGGCAATGATGTACCGTATCGCCTCACACAAAACCTGAAGTGTTAGTTCAAATCCGTGTCAGCGATTTCGAAGACGACATAACTGGGCTTTAATCAATGCTCTCCATTTCTGCCACAAAACCACGAGTCCTGATTCACGCCAAAAGAAATTTCGTTCGGTCCATAAAAAATAGTATCACATCTGAGAAACGCAAAAACGAACTTCCAGAAAACTGAGAACGACGGCTTACACCTACAACGTAAATGTATGAGTTCAAGTAGTGCGTAAAACTTAGTCAAATTAAATTTTTATAGTCAAGACGAAACGATCTCTTTTCGAAGAAGAAAGCAGACACCAAACGACAATGGCGATCCGTGTCACACAACACTTTTCAAAATGTGTATGATCAGAGGTTTATTTAGCGATCTGCACGGTTAAATTAAATGTTGATGTATTTTGCAATAAGACGGACACAATTTCCATGGGATCGCCCATGGTACGATTGTTCGTGCATTAGTTTAATTTTTAAAAATATTTTTTTATATAAATCGCCTATAGGATAGACCCAGTAAAGCATGGCCATTCTCGTCACTGTCTGAATAGCTACTCAAGTCAATTCGAAGCGAACGCGGTAAGAAAATAAGTATAGCCAATGAAATGGCTTACAACGGGTGATGCATTGTTTTGTTCTAGGACTGTGTGACATAATAATCCCTATGTTCTTGCGTTGTTACCATTACAGTGCAGACACTGAAATGTGAACTTACAAGCCCTCTTTGTGTGTGTGTGTGTTGTACCATTTCCTCTTACCACATCAAAATACTGAGCGTCACAGTATTGGTTCGCGTTTTCAAGCTGACCATTTTTTTATATCTCACTTAAACATTTCGACATAAACACTCACATCGGTAGAATCAGAACAGACGTGTTACAGTATTGAGGGGCATGTTATCTTTTTTTTTCAAACTAATAAATTTGGGGTTTGTATGAAGTAAAGAACCGAAAGTACAGTGAAACTCAAGGATGATGACCCAATCTGTCTGTCTATTGATGCATGTATTTACTTAAGAAGAAATATGACCTCTAAAACACAAAGAGATACGGCAAGCATGATTAGATTAAACACAACGATGTTTTTCCTTCACGCCTGTGTAATTTAGAGTTTCAATCGTCTTTGAACACAAACTTGGTCTCCTTTTGTAGGGCTTGAAATAATAAAAAAAAGCTGAAAAATCTTAAGCACTTTGCTATAGATAATTTCATCAACAGACTAAACAACATAAATACCGTTACAACAATAGAAAGCCTTAAATCTTCTATCAAAAAGAAATGCATGAAAAAAATTAAAGATTAACGATAACTAACCAATGAAACCGAATTTAGCAAAGGCAATGACATGTGAAGAAATGCCTCTCACTTTGGAAAGGTAGGCGAATGTACTCTGTCATGCACCATCAACTTGAAAAAAATTATAAACAGAGAGAAACCTGAATTCAAAATTCAGTTGTTTTTTTTTTCTTCAAAATTATTTCGTTTCTTTTTTCTTTTTTTGGAACAAATCTAAGCACTAATATAGAGTGGAAAAGGGAAAATGCACATACAAGCTTTGATATTTCTGAAAAAATGAGGGGATATTCCTAACGTTCATAACCACCTATATATGCTTGGACTTGTCTGTGACTTATCCACAAAACAAGATGTACATATTTCTGGTCAAGCTGCAAGTGTGTGCGTGTTTTTGAAAATGGTAAAAACTTGGATATACAATTTTCTCGTGACACTCATAAAGTGAAGAGTCTGTGCAAGTGTCAAAAGCCAAAGTCATATAAGTTTTGTATTTTCTACGGCTTGTAAAGATTTCCACTTTAGGAAATGTGAAGTATCACAGGTTATTATCACAAACAGAAGTGGAACATGGGGGCTTGCAAGAAAGAAAATAACCCAGACAGTTGGTGTCATCAAGAGTGCTAGAGACGGTACCCGAACTTGCTTGCTTGCTTACTTGAATTAAAGTGATTTTCGCTCTAATGGAGCATGTATCACTGGTTTAATAACGCACCGCGTGATTTTTAATTACTCCTGGGGAAGGAAAGAGAGCCTCATCCCCCAGGCTTTTATGTACTCACAGACTATTTTTAAATTTAGCCACTCAGGTGTAGGACTAACTAGTCCTTAACAACCTGACTGAAAGGCTTTACACATGAGTGGGAATTGTCTCACCACACACTCATTTTTCTGTCCGAGCGTGGTAAAGGAGGAAAAAGGTGCTCAGCAAGACAGCCATGGATGTTAAGTACTCACCAAAACGCTAGCCCGTACTTATTTCAAATCAAGTCGTGTCACCAAAAAAGACGACGTGTACGACATCAAAGGCATTGTCAAACGCAGAATGCCTCAATGCTAACTGGCTAGGTCTGCATTTCTTGCTCCCGCTGCTGTTGCGTATATTTCTTCCCTCCACACCGAGTTCTGGGCCTAATTATTTTAATTTCGTTGTACCCGAACTTACATTATCCATATTATCACCAACAAAAAAAAAAAACAAAAAAAAACCGCACAGACCTAAAAGAAACATTCACTCACTTTTTTTACAGAATATTACTATTTTTAAAATTTTGATAATCGACGGAAACGAACAACTTAGAGTCACACTTTGTAACCAAGATAAAGAAATCATGTGCTGATAGACTCACTTCTGTATTTTTTCTTCTAACTGTCTAACATATCATAGGCAATGGAATGTTATTTCTTTTCGAGAGTATGGGGTAGCCCTGAAATTTCTTGGGAACTTGAAGCTATGGCGATCGCTTAGGTTATAAGATGGCGGCCTCCTCTGACGACAGGCTTTCTCACAGGATAAGGTCTGCTTCTTCGGAAAAGAGAAGAAGAACTCTTTGGTGTCGATACGACAATCGACAAAGCCTCTGTCAGGTTCATGCTGCTGCTGTTGCTGCTCTCTCTGCCGTTTATGAAGTCTGTACTTCTCCATCCATTCTTCTTTCTCCTTCTTGAATTCCTCCTTGAAGAGCTCTTCTTTCAGGTCTTCAGTGACTTTCAACATTATGATATTGTCTATCTCTTCAGGTCTCGGTATCAGACTTGTCATGACCCTATGCAAATTCACATAGGCTTCGTTCAACTTGGCTAATCTTGAGCACATCTTCGTAGGAAGATAAGTTAACAATGGATGGGCAGACTGGAGAGTTCCCCGTTTGTATTGTCAAAGCGCGGACGTGAAGGAAAACATTGCTACACGGTTTTCGAGCCGGAACGTTCAAATAGTGTTATGGGAGGGATATAAAGAAGTCAAAGAGCATCAATTCAACATTCCTATAGCCAAACAAACCACAAAGGCATTTTTTTTCTTCAAAACACAACATTTTTTTATTCATACTAACAAACAACTCTAACATTTTTTTAACAATAATCTAACACTATAACATCAAACATTTTTTTCAAATACCAAACGTTTTTTTAATTCACACTCTACTTTAAACAGGGCTGACAACGTTGTGAATGAAATTGTGATTTCCACTGTTGGAAATCATTAGGCCATTGATGGACACTACGTTTCCTAGCTTGAGACAAAAGATAAGCATAATGGTCACAAAACCATCGATCTACTTTCACATCGTTTCTAGCAGAAGAACGAGGATCGAAATGAGTCACTAAATGTTCTAAGGCATAGCCCAGGCTGCGATGATGCAGAAAATACACACAGTACTGTCCACACACCAAGGAATCTGTGCCTTGTAATTTCACATTATTGAATCGGGTGGTTTGAGCATTTCTTCTCATAAAGTCGATGATATCGTCTTCCAAAGGGGGCAATCCGTACGAATCGAATTATTCCACACATCCTTCTTGAGGAAAGTAGACGGCTACCCAGTGGGTTCCTGGGAGATGACTGTCGTCCGTGTTGATCACGTAAGCTTGATGGTCTTTAGGTTTGCGATGAGGGAGTTCATCTTTAGCACAGACGACAGGATTCCAAGAAGCCGTATACGAACTGTGGTTCAAAAGGTAATAAAGTTCCCAGGTATCCATTTTTTGTTTTTTTTCTTAAGTCATCAATTCGATCCTGACTTTCTGCTTGAAAATGTCTGACAAGTAATCGTTTTCTTCGCCTTGTCTCCCAACTCTGATCCAACAGAGCTTCGATGCGATGGATCTCTTGAGTTGTTAATGGAGGACAATAATGTTCACGCAAGCCTTTATACCACTGTTGTAACACGTCTTCTTCCGAGATGAGACTCCAAGCTTCGTCCAGATATTCGTCCAATTTTTCTTCTTGACTCAGCATTAGCATTTATCGTGTTGAATTTGACTGGGATGATCGTTATGACATCCATAGCAATCTTTCTTGATCAATTCCTTAATTTTTTTTCTGTCAAGACTATAGCATAACAGGAAACTATATGTGATTCTTGTTCTGGCCATCTAGACTTCATCATGATGACTTCTTCGTCTTTGTCTTGGGGTTCTCCTTCCTCAGGATCTTCACATTCCATGTCCAAAGAATCCCTACTATACAAACATTGATAAAAGTCTTCCATGACTTCTAATAGTGTAGAATGACTTCTCTCAAACTGTTGGCTTATATCGTATTGTCCAATTCAGCATACAGGAGGACGTTCACCGTATTATCTGCGCGTAGATTTTCTGCAAACTGAAATTCCACACGGATCTGGCCGGATTTTATAGGGTGAAAATGTCACTCGTCGTTGTCTTGACTTACAATTCGTTAGAGAACCGTTTTCGAAAATGGAGTTTCACTGTAACTTTCCCTTTGGAGAAGGGAATATTTTGTCCCAGATCTCCTTTTATAGCAATGTTGACAGTGTCTAAATACGACTTACTGACGGGTAAATAGTGAGGATGTACAAATTCACGGTGTACGTGATAGGTGTTTGCACCTTCCTGGTCATTGTTTGTGGTACTATCCACTTTGAAAGGAATGACACGCAGTAACGGCACAGAGGTGTGTCCCACCACGTTGTACTCCACCACATCGGAATATACAAAGATCAAATTAAGTCCTTGGTTCAGTTCTACCGGGTTTCCAAAAGCTCTGTAAAAATCCATATTACTTTTGATCTTGGGGCTCATATTGTTTGCGACCATTTCTGCATGTCCACCCAAAATTTCAAACAAACTACCACTGAACCTGAGGGACAATGTGTCCGTATCTTGAAATTTGATCACGAGACGATGAGCCACTTTATGGTACTCAATCTTCACACTTTTTTTGGCTCTGTTCAGTGCTTTGCCAAAGGCTAAGTTGAACCTGTCCGCAATAGTGTCCACCAAATGTTCACCACTAAAATAATAACCTGAAGGAATTTTCAAGGTGTAGATAATGAAGGCTGGATTGCTGGCTGGTCTTGTGTCCCCTAAAAACCCGATTTTGTTGATTTCTTCCTCCAATTGGGCATTCAGGATTTCCACCTCGAAAGTGTTTTGCTTTTCGGTGATGTTTTTGATTTGTGTTGGGTGAATGATTTCCACTAAAGCCACTTCCCAATGGGCTTCGTGATCTAAGGGGATGGCTTGAGGTAATTTGGCCGTGTAACAGCACAACGTGTTGTTGGGAAACACCTCCATGGAACTGTCACTGGGTAAGGTTAAGTAAAATTGGCTGTTATTGCTCATAATTCCAGAGTTTTGTGGCTCTCCGAGGCGATACTGGAAGTCAGAGGAGTGTCTCCGCCCAAAATGGAGTTGTTGTTGGAGTGGTGGCTGGCACTGACACTAGACACAAGGTTCCCGTGGTTCCCGTTCGAGGAGAATTTCAGGGAGGGATTGGGAAGCAGGTAATCGATGTAACTGCTCAATACAATGGTCCACAATTGTTTGTCTCCTTGTTGCAAACTCAAATTGGCGATGGCTGCCCCGATGACACAATACACCACGAAGATTTGGCAGAAAAAGACGATCTGCGTTTTAGGCACACGTTCTCCACACTACACCCACAAGGGTTGTTTTTGTAAATCTTGCAGAGAAGAATTGGGTGAAGGAGTGATCGCAGTAGCTGAATCTGTGTGAAAGGGAATGATGGTCACTTCTTTTTATAGTCGATGACGTGCGAAGCGTCGATCCAAGAATGATAACTGGTCGGATATCCTTTCCAACGTACTTTGACTTCTTTGACATCGTTTGCCCACTTTACGGTTTCTGCCAGTTAGCACTCCACCCACCTCGAGAACACAAATAACATCTAGTCAACAGCCGACTATACCTAACAAACAACCCGTCCCGGAAAGAGTGGTGGCAAAACAAAGGTCCAATTATCTTAGACAAACGGTATGGCAAACTCAAATGTAATTATCGGAGGCACTACGTTCTTTTCTCACTCCGATACTACAGGCAATCTCAGCTGAAATAACAACCACAACAACAATAACAGCGACAGACACCATAGCGGCGGATTTGAAACTATCTGAAGAATTAGTATCAGAACCAGAAAAAGAAATTGAGGCGGTTGAGGAGGAGGAGGGGGACGCTGACCCTCGTTGAAAAGTACACCGAAATGGGGCTAGATCAAGCATTGTATGACGTCAACATAGCAGGGTAGTTTATTAGAGCCATACAATACGTTGCCTACAGATCTCTAGACACCTTTAAACCAAGACCTTCTCAATGGGATTAGGGGTCAGAGTTCTTCCCCAATTCTACAGACAAACCTACACTGGATACCCCCTCAGTCAACTGGTAGAAGCCGCTGCTTACATTACCGCCCATCATGGCTACGCATTTCCTGATATCAAGAATCATGTGACTAGGAGTGCGGGAAAGAACGTGAAAGCAAAAGAGAGACGTGTTACCTTCTAACAGAAAAAAACAGACTTTTTTAGGGCTCCAAAAGATTGCTTTTTATTAAATAGGGAACCATATTTGGCTTGGTATCCCTCCTTGACTAAACTATTCTCGAAACAAACTTGACCCATTGGAACACTGCAACAAACTTAACTTTTTAAACCTAACAGTGACCAAACTGGTATATGTCGCTTAGACATAATAATTTAAATAAGATCAGTATGGCTATTTTTATGTACACTAAGAACTAATATTAGACAGATATGTTAGGAAATTTAACAGACTCGTTAGATTTGAACTAATTGCACAGGTGGTTAACACATTATTGGTGCTTATTATTGTCGATTAGCAAAAAACAGGACTTGATTTGAAATAAGTACGGGCTAGCGTTTTGGTGAGTACTTAACATCCATGGCTGTCTTGCTGAGCACCTTTTTCCTCCTTTACCACGCTCGGACAGAAAAATGAGTGTGTGGTGAGACAATTCCCACTCATGTGTAAAGCCTTTCAGTCAGGTTGTTAAGGACTAGTTAGTCCTACACCTGAGTGGCTAAATTTAAAAATAGTCTGTGAGTACATAAAAGCCTGGGGGATGAGGCTCTCTTTCCTTCCCCAGGAGTAATTAAAAATCACGCGGTGCGTTATTAAACCAGTGATACATGCTCCATTAGAGCGAAAATCACTTTAATTCAAGTAAGCAAGCAAGCAAGTTCGGGTACCGTCTCTAGCACTCTTGATGACACCAACTGTCTGGGTTATTTTCTTTCTTGCAAGCCCCCATGTTCCACTTCTGTTTGTGATAATAACCTATGATACTTCACATTTCCTAAAGTGGAAATCTTTACAAGCCGTAGAAAATACAAAACTTATATGACTTTGGCTTTTGACACTTGCACAGACTCTTCACTTTATGAGTGTCACGAGAAAATTGTATATCCAAGTTTTTACCATTTTCAAAAACACGCACACACTTGCAGCTTGACCAGAAATATGTACATCTTGTTTTGTGGATAAGTCACAGACAAGTCCAAGCATATATAGGTGGTTATGAACGTTAGGAATATCCCCTCATTTTTTCAGAAATATCAAAGCTTGTATGTGCATTTTCCCTTTTCCACTCTATATTAGTGCTTAGATTTGTTCCAAAAAAAGAAAAAAGAAACGAAATAATTTTGAAGAAAAAAAAAAAAAACTGAATTTTGAATTCAGGTTTCTCTCTGTTTATAATTTTTTTCAAGTTGATGGTGCATGACAGAGTACATTCGCCTACCTTTCCAAAGTGAGAGGCATTTCTTCACATGTCATTGCCTTTGCTAAATTCGGTTTCATTGGTTAGTTATCGTTAATCTTTAATTTTTTTCATGCATTTCTTTTTGATAGAAGATTTAAGGCTTTCTATTGTTGTAACGGTATTTATGTTGTTTAGTCTGTTGATGAAATTATCTATAGCAAAGTGCTTAAGATTTTTCAGCTTTTTTTTATTATTTCAAGCCCTACAAAAGGAGACCAAGTTTGTGTTCAAAGACGATTGAAACTCTAAATTACACAGGCGTGAAGGAAAAACATCGTTGTGTTTAATCTAATCATGCTTGCCGTATCTCTTTGTGTTTTAGAGGTCATATTTCTTCTTAAGTAAATACATGCATCAATAGACAGACAGATTGGGTCATCATCCTTGAGTTTCACTGTACTTTCGGTTCTTTACTTCATACAAACCCCAAATTTATTAGTTTGAAAAAAAAAGATAACATGCCCCTCAATACTGTAACACGTCTGTTCTGATTCTACCGATGTGAGTGTTTATGTCGAAATGTTTAAGTGAGATATAAAAAAATGGTCAGCTTGAAAACGCGAACCAATACTGTGACGCTCAGTATTTTGATGTGGTAAGAGGAAATGGTACAACACACACACACACAAAGAGGGCTTGTAAGTTCACATTTCAGTGTCTGCACTGTAATGGTAACAACGCAAGAACATAGGGATTATTATGTCACACAGTCCTAGAACAAAACAATGCATCACCCGTTGTAAGCCATTTCATTGGCTATACTTATTTTCTTACCGCGTTCGCTTCGAATTGACTTGAGTAGCTATTCAGACAGTGACGAGAATGGCCATGCTTTACTGGGTCTATCCTATAGGCGATTTATATAAAAAAATATT
>CM068839.1:15905219-16235219 GCA_028554795.2 Sinohyriopsis cumingii | reverse complement strand
AAGCGAAAGAAGTCGAGAATAGTCTACCCAAACATTCCGTCTGCATTGAGACCAGTTCCACATGGTGAGGGACTTCCTATTCCAGAACCTCCAGCAGAATATTCTCTTGATTCATCTGACGAAGACAAAGGTGAGTCGACCTGTTCTTCTCCTGGTCCATCAGCATGCAGTGATCCAGATTTTCACTCTGGTGCATCATCAACCCCACACAGAATAACACAGGAAGAACTAAATGACCTGATTCGTGATTTGGACTTATCAAAGAACAAGGCAGAATTGCTAGGATCAAGACTCCAACAATGGAATCTTCTAGAAGAAGATGTCACAATTACTGCATATCGAAAGCGCCACCAGCAATTGGAGCCTTTCTTCAGAAAGGAAAGTAATCTGATATTCTGTTCCGATATTGAGGGCCTCATGAATGCTTTAAAAATCACTCATGACCCACAAGAATGGAGACTATTTGTGGACTCTTCGAAACTGAGTCTCAAGGCTGTGCTTTTGCACAATGGAAACATTCTTCCATCTATTCCAGTAGCGTATGCTGTCCACATGAAAGAGACATACGATAACTTAAGGCAGCTACTGAATTCCATTGAGTATAACAAGTACAGCTGGCACCTCTGTGGTGATTTGAAGGGAGTTGCCCTTTTAATGGGACTGCAGCAAGGATATACAAAATACATGTGTTTCTTATGCGAGTGGGATAGCCGAGCAAGGGAAATGCACTACATGAGGAAGGAATGGACTCACAGGCAGAATGTAGCCATTGGAGAGAAGAATATCCAACACCCAGCTCTGGTTGAGGCTCAGAAAATCTTGCTACCACCCCTTCACATCAAACTAGGTTTGATGAAGAACTTCGTGAAAGCCATTGACCGGACTTTGCCAGCATTCCGATACCTGCATGAAAAATTCCCTCGACTCAGCGAAGCAAAGATTAAAGAGGGAGTTTTTGTGGGTCCTCAGATTCGAGAGCTTTTCAAAGATGACCGGTTCAACAACTTGCTGGAAGGTGACGCGAAACAAGCATGGAATGCTTTTCGCCTAGTTTCTACAAACTTCCTCGGAAATGTTAGGGCAGAAAACTATAAGGAACTAGTAGAAGACATGTTGATGAAGTATAAGAAACTTGGCTGCAATATGTCTCTAAAGATTCACTTCCTTCATTCCCATTTGGATTTCTTTCCTAGCAACTGTGGTATTGTTAGTGATGAACACGGCGAACGTTTTCATCAAGATATCGCAACAATGGAACAAAGATACCAGGGAAAATGGTCCACTACAATGCTGGCTGACTACTGCTGGACACTCCTCAGAGATGCTCCCGAACAGCTGTACAAGAGACAGGCGAAGAAATCTAAGATGTAGTCAATGACTTGATTTTTTATAGGTAGGCTATTACAGTTGACCTTTTACTATTGGAATGCATTTCGTTATGTAAACATTAATTTCTTGCAGATTACAAAAAAACTAGAGCCAATTTTGCAATTTGACTGTCATATTCGTGTTCAGCACATAAAAATTGATAAGAATTGACTAATTTTATTTCAGTAACATGACTTTTGTAAAAATTTGTTGTCCAGTGTTATCATTGCTCGTCATGGAATGTTATCCTTACTTGATCAGTGGAAAGGCTTTAACGGGGAAATATATGCTGAACTTCGACGCATCTGTCCAGTCCATCTGGATCCTGTGTTGGTGAATTTTTCCAACGTCTCGAGCCTCCTTGCAAAAGCTTTATCGATTTCATCAGTGATTGTCTCTGGGTCTTTACGATATAACATCATGCGAGCACCGGTATGAATGAATGGGCTTGTGATTTTAAACGCACATTAATTGCCTCGGTTAAGCGGCATAATCAGATGCACAATATAGAACAATGCCCATCTTAACCGGGGAGGTGAGCGTACGCTGTAACGTTGATTACATTCCAGGACGCATCTCTGAATGATGTGTTACCACATATTTACCTGGCTCGAGATACTCTGGATAATCCGCCGAAAATCTTGTAAATCACCACAATGTTTGTGTAATTCAAACTCGGGGACTTGCAGTCGTTGTGTTGTGGTACTCTCAGTTGCAATAACAGCTGAGATATGGCGACGCTCTTGTTGATTGCCAACCACCTGTGATATTTCGGCCTATTTGGCCAGTGTTTGAATCTGGCTATAATACTGTGCTGCTGTTTCTTCACAGGCGCCTGTGGAGAAAGTCCTACCATTACAAGTATGTCAACTTTTCTCATTCCTCTTGAAATTCGTATATCATGCACTCGACCGAGATGCTTGAGCTTCTTCCCAGTAGGAATGCTGGTAAATAAGGGAAAATCATTGTCTAATTGTTACATTTTTGCAATAGTGTTTTTATTTTACCAGGATCAGAAAATGCAATCGCTTCAATCCTGGATATAATTCACCGACATCTGTATTATTTTCCTTATTGATGTTGACGTCATGTTTCTTTTAATCATATTAGGTTTGGTGAGTCCTCGCCTGATAATGCTCGCGAACATATCCGCATGGCTGGCAAAGCTGATAAAGCAACTTTACTCAGATACCACATTCAAGGCATGGTCGAGCACCTTGACCAATACGTAATGCGAGGAATTGCATAATCATAATGACATGTTATCCCGAAACTTATGATAATCATAAATGCTGTATGGTAGTAGTGAATGGGGTGAGATTAGCGACAATGGGAATTAGCATTAAAAACACCCACTGGGTAAGATTAGCGACAATGGAAATTTGACATTAACCACCCTGGGTAAGATTAGCGACAATGGAAATTTAACATGGGCAAAAATCCCTGGGTAAGATTAGCGACAATGGAATTTAACATTGGAGAAAGGAAAAAAAAAGGAAATATCCATTTTAGCGACAAAGGCATTCGAACAATGGAAAAAAATATCGATTCTAGGGACAAAGGCAATTGAACATGGGGAATAGAGTTTGGGTCTGTCTAGGGACAAGGGGAATTGAACATGGGAATAGAGTTTGGGTTTGTCAAGGGACAAAGGGGAATTGAACATGTTAGAAAAAAAAACTACTTTAGGGACAAGGGGAATTGAACATGGGATTTTTTTAAAAAAAAAATTAAAAAATGGGGTATGCAATCGAAAGGCTGTCTCTTTTCGAGAAATGTGGGTGGCCCTGAAAAGGGCCTTTGGTTTTATGTTAATATTAATATTAACATAGACGGCATCTGTCACATCTTCTTCTTAAATTCCTTCTAACTGCAGTTCCATACACAAGTACCCTCTTGAGGCATCCTTGTCTTTCTATGTAAACTCTTCTCATCCATAGACTAGTATCTGTCCTATCAACAACAGTCCACTTGGATCGGACATACATGGGTATGTCCGTCCTAAACATCATTGAAGACACAAGGGTGGATGATTCAACTGTGGTCCACATCGTGAGGCTCCGAGAACAGGTGAATCAATGCACTGAACTGCGCTTATTTATAGGGAGAGGAAGGATTGAAACGGATTGAGTTCATTGACCAATCCAAACACGCGTGACAAAATTCAGTCAGCCCGCAAGCAATCCGAAGAGAGCAGTCTGTGACGTCACGTGGTCTATATAGATTCGCTAGCGCCTGTGTGCAGTCAATCGATGCGAGACAGTGATTCAACATGACGGAAACTCAGAAAACGATTAACTGGGGTGCACCAGCAGTGGACACCGCCCAAGGGAACCCGGACTTACTTTCAGAAGAGGTACATTGGAATTTTGTGGATTTTCTTACCTCGCAAGAATTTGTTCCGGAACCTTCGTCTCATTCTTCATTACCGCAAGTGGAGAATTTTAGACAGAGACAGAAAGAAGAATTGGAGAAATTTATGCAACGACAAAAGGAAGCGGAACAAGCTTTTCTCCTACAGCAACAGCAACATCAACAAGAAGAGGTAAGAAAAAAAAACAACAACAAGAAGAAGTAGCAGCAAAGATACAAGAGGGTGAAAATCAAACGGCCACAGTACTGTTGGACATTTTAGCGGAGTTAAGAAGTCTGAAATAAATGTATCAGACTTCTTTATCACGACCGAAGAGAATACGACCTTCCCGAGCTAAACACGCCAACCCTGTGACTAAGCCTATCGTACCACCCTTCATGATTTCAACCCAATCATCATCATCAGAAGTAGGCCTCGGCCGTGGCAAAGGCTTAAGGCAGTTAAAGTTGATTGCTTAAACTCACCCTACACCAAAAAAGGCCCTTTTCAGGGCCACCCACTTCTCTCGAAAAGAGATAGCCTTTCAATTTGCCAATAACTCAAAAATCAACAAAAAACAAACCATTTTACCCTTATAGTACATGTCTGTGTATGAGTGCGTGAGTGTAGCTTCTTATTTAAAATCAAAACTCAAAGACACTTACCTTATATAATTAATGTATTCTTTTCTCCATAGTTACAATCCAATTCGCAATTCACAACAGAACACTTTATAAATTACATTCACTTCTTCTGTTTCTTTTTTTTTACACTCTCTTTTTTTCAATTTCTTCACCGTCACAGTCTTTTCCTCCTCTTCCTCCTCACTTTCTTCCCTTCTTTTCTTCTCGTGTTTCTTTTTCTTCACCTGGCTGCTTTCTTCCTCTGAAGAATCTCTCTCTTCTTCTGAAGAATCCCTCTTTTCTTCCGACTCCTCTTGTTTCTTTTTTGGGCAATCTGGAGACCAATGTCCTTTTTCTTGACAATAATAACAGGTATCTTGACTTCTGTCTTTTCTAGCCCCTGTTTTTGTTCTTTTTTGACGGTCTGGACACTCTGAAGACCAGTGCCCTTTCTTCTGACAGATATAGCAAGTATCTTGACTTTTATCTCGAAAGGAAGGAGAGCAGTCCGTCGGCTGGTCTGAAGAGAATTTTCTAATGACCCCTCGCAAAGCTCTGATGAAACGTTCCATCTGCGTAGTCTCTTCCATAGTTGTGCTCGGTTTGAGAGTGAAATGAATAGTGAAAGGACAAGACACACACCCTTTTTATATACGCTGGTTTGCCATGACCATAAATTAGTCTATGGTGTTTAAACTTGAGTCATTTGACGTTTTGCACTCAAGATGGAACGATCCTATTCATTCGAGAAGAAAGAAGAAGAAAGTAAGAGGCAGAAACGTGATCTATCGCCTCGTACCAGAGCTGAAGTCTTGGCACAAATTCATGCCAGTGATTTTGAAGAGGACATGAGTGAACCAGAATCCGAACCCTCTAAACAAAGTTCACCACCCTTAGTCAACCCTGAACAGTACTATTCCATTCGAGAGACGGAAAAGCGCTCCTCTAGAAAATTTAGAACCACGGCTTACACCTACACAGTGAAGTTTAAAGATTTCAAGTCCGACGTACCATTGGAGAAAGCAGAAGGGTTTATCACCGAGATGTGGGATTCTTTGCTCACCGCACTCAAGCGACAATGTCAACCCAAAGAAGACGATCGCTTGACACTATCCATAGATCACGACAGCTTGAAATCCCCTGTTTGGATCGAGTTTAGAAGACCCGCAGAACTAACCCCTTCCAAAGTCATGGACAAGATTCAACACGTACAACAATCTAATGACCAGTTTGACATCACCGATGGTAAAGCCACACTGAAAATGGCCCACGTCTCTCCTCCTCAAGGGACCGGACAACGCAATAAGGTGTTATTGGTGAACGACCTTCGCAACACCAAAAAGAGTCTCGTCCAAATTCACAATTCTCAAGACCAGATGTGTTTAGCCCGAGCCATCGTTGTGGGACGAACCTATGCCAACAAGAACGACACGGTAGAATGGAAAAGAGCCTGGAAAACTATTCAACGATCCGACCGAGCCAAACAACGAAACGAAGCAGAACTCCTGTTACAACAAGCCGGACTGTCCAAAGACACACCCTGTGGCATTCCTGAGATGCAGAAATTGCAAGATGTCCTAGCTCCACTCTACATCTTGAAAGTGCACCCTCAAGAAATGCGCGGACCTCTGTTGTTTCGAGGGAAAGACTTTAAGGACGGAAAATACATTCATGTCTATTATCATGATGACCATTTCGATACCATTACCACTATCACTGGATTCCTGGGATACAGTTATTACTGTGAGAAATGTGACTGTCGCTATAACAATCAAGAGCAACACAAACATTGCGGATGGAAATGCCCAGGATGTTTGGCCTCTCGAAGGACAAGAAAGAGTACATTGTCCTGCTTGTCTGCGCACGTTTGTCAGCCTTGCCTGTTACCAACAACATCTGAAGACGCAAGGTTCACAGCAGAAATGTGCTTGTCAACTGCTGCGATTGTGCCCTACGTGTCGACAAGGCCTACGTACCAACAGTACCAAGACACACGTATGTTCAGGAAATAAAAATGTCACATTTGTCACCACATCGTGGACCTGCAACACGAATGCTACGTGCAAAAATATCAACCCCCACCAGAGAAAGAGGACGGTCACAAGAAGAAAGGCAATTTCATCTTTTTCGATTTCGAATGCATGCAAGAGACTGGCATTCACATTCCTAATTTCTGCGTGGCTCATCGAGCGTGCGAGAAGTGCATTCAAGAACCTATCTTCAGTCATTGCCCTCACTGCAGCAAGATTCCCGGAGGGCGTGAAAAAATCTTTGGAGGACCGAACACGTTAGCCGATTTTGCCCAATGGGTCTTAGATCCCATCGACAAGACGTGGAGCCAAGAGGACATCGAACGTTACGGAGATTGTCATCGTCATGCCACAGTGATGGCTCACAATTTCTCCGGATACGATGGACAGTTTCTTCTCAGATACTATACGGAACAAGGCACCGAACGTCCTAAAGTCACTTTGAACGGAGCCAAAATCATTTTCATGCAAGTGGGACAAGTGCAGTTTAAAGATTCGATGAGCTATTTGGCCATGCCTTTGAGTCGAATGCCTAAAACGTTTGGAATGACAGAAATGGCTAAAGGGTACTTTCCACACTTTTTCAATACGGAAGCCAATCAACACACCGTTCTACCCCATTTCCCTGAGGTTCACTATTACGACCCCGACAACATGCGTACCGAACAACGAGAAGCTTTCTACGCTTGGTACCAGACTCACGCCTCAGACCCTTTCAACTTTCAGGAAGAAATGCTAAAGTATTGTCGTTCCGACGTGGACATTTTACGGCGTTGCTGTGGAAAATTTCGAGAACTGTTCATGGAACACGGAGGGGTCGATCCTTTGAAAGAAGCTTGCACCATTGCCAAAGCGTGTTCCTTAGTGTATCGACAACGATTCATGCCTGAAAACACCGTGGCTGTCATCAGTTCTCAAACGACCCACTATGTCAAACGTCCATACTCGGTCAAACCCCTACGTTGGTTACGTTACTTGTGCGACAAGGAAGATAAATGGATTCAGCATGCCCGCAACGGAGGAGGCGAAAAGACCATCGAAACGTATTCGGTCGATGGCTGGGACTTAGAAAACCCCAAGATCGTGTACGAGTTTAACGGTTGCTTATGTCACGGATGTCCCGTCTGTTACCCTGATCGTAGCACTAAAAATCAATTTTTACAACGAACCATGGAAGACTTGTACCAGGATACTTGTCAGCGACGCCTAAAGTTAGAACAGCAAGGATACCAAGTGGTGGAAATGTGGGAACACGAGTACGATCACCGTATGAAAACCGATCCCGAGTTTAAACGTGCCGTGGAAAGTTACAAGCTGATGGACCCCCTAAACCCGAGGGATAGTTTGTACGGAGGAAGGACCAATGCCACCTGTTTGATGTACCAAGCCGACGAAGAGAAAGGAGAAGAAATCAAATACTTGGACGTGTGTTCGCTGTATCCTTACGTGTGCAAATATTGTCGCTTTCCTGCAGGGCACCCACAATTGTTCACGGAACACATCGACCTAAAAAACATTCGACAATACGAAGGCTTGATCAAGTGTAAAGTTTTGCCTCCCACGAACCTATACCATCCCGTCTTACCTCACCATTGCCAAGGCAAACTGATGTTTCCTTTGTGCCGTACTTGTGCCGAAACGTGCAACCAAGACCAACCTTGTCAGCACACCCAGGAAGAACGGGCCTTGACGGGAACCTGTGTCAGCGTAGAATTGTTCAAAGCTCTGGACATGGGATACCAACTGTTAGAAGTGTACGAAATTTGCCACTTTCCCAAGACACAACAATACCACAAGGGTGACCCCACGCAGAAAGGCATTTTCGCCGACTACGTGGATGCCTTTTTGAAACTGAAGCAAGAAGCCAGCGGCTATCCTTCCTGGTGTCACACTTCCGAAGACGAAAAGACATTCAAAGAGAAATACTATGAACAAGAGGGCATCCCTTTAGACCACATCGAAATAAACGAAGGCAGGCGGTCGTTTGCCAAAGTGATGTTAAATTGCTTGTGGGGTAAAATGGCACAACGACCGTGTTTACCCAAGACGAAATATTTGACAGAACCTTCCCGCTACTTTCAGATGATTCACGACAAAACCAAATACATGAAACACGTGGACGTCGTTCGCGAGGATTTGATCTTGGTCAATTACGAAGAAGATCTGGACTTTGTACAAGACGAACCCTTTGGAAATGTCATCATTGCGGCTTACGTGACAGCTCATGCTCGCTTAAAATTGTACGAAGCTTTAGAACTGTTAGGGGAACGTGTCCTGTACTTTGACACGGACAGTTGCATTTACATCCATCACCCGAGTCAACAGCACCCTGACATCGAAGGAGACCGTTTAGGAGCCTGGACAGACGAACATCCCGACGACAAGATTCTAAGTTTCGTCAGTGGTGGTCCCAAAAATTACGGCTACTAATACCGGGACCCACAAGGAGAATTGCACACGACGTGTAAAGTGAAAGGATTGACTCTGAATTATCGTACCAGTCGTGTGGTGAACTTTGGGGTATTGAAAGAAGCCTTGCAATCGGGAGAGGATGGAAACTTTAAAGTGACCACCTATCAACCGAACAAGATTGTACGTTTACCCACTCACCACATCGTCAATCGACCCTGGAAAAAGACTATCAAATCGTGTACCACGAGCGAGTGCGACTTTCCAATCATTTCACCTTACCGTATGGACACGTCGGTATTGGTCTGTATATAAAAAGGAACCCTAGGCAAGATCAATAGTTCATTGTGACTACCAAGACCGAGCGAACAAGATGAATACTTTCAGAGAAACACAAAACAAGTTTAGACAGGCACAATTCAAGTGTGGGGCTTCTGAATTGGAATGCGATTGTGAGCCTTGCGACTTTTCAACCTGTGTTAGTGACGGTGCCAGAAGAACCCGTCACCCAGGACAGGAATGTCGTGGACAGGCCTGAAAGACCCTTTCGGGAGGACACTTGTGTGACCTTACCCCCTATAGAACTGGTCAGAACATTACCCAAAACATGCTGTACAGACACTTGTGTTTATTCCACGTTGATGGTTATCATGTGCCTTTTATCCTTGTACTTAAGCCTTTGGTTTTTATGTATTTCTTTGTCTTTCGTATTCATGTTTGAAACATTCAATAAACGTGCTCTGAAAAAAAGTATATAAACTCTCGTCTTGTTTGTTTTCGTGTCACAAGTGACATTCCAGACACTATGGCTACCTCTACTGTCTCTGCTCCCTCTTCCTCCACTGACAAAGTCATCGACGAACACTTAGATCGTGCCAGTTGGGTTTCTTTGTATCTTCGCCATCCTTTTAACATGCTCATTGCTGGACCTAGCGGTTCAGGCAAAACCGAATTCGTCAAACGTTTGATCGAACATGAACATCATTTGATCGATCGGCCACCTCAACGGATCGTGTGGTGTTACAAAGAGTGGCAATCGGCGTACAGCCTCTTGCGAAAAAGTCAAGGCGATTCCATCGTGTTTGTGGAAGGCATTCCTAAAGAAGACGACGGCATCGTCTCTGACTCCCGTCAAACCCATTTGGTCATTTTCGACGACATGTTAGGAGAAGACGAAGAAGAAATTAAACTGTGGTTCACGCGCAAAGGGCATCACCGTAATGCCAGTGTCGTTTACATCACCCAAAATTTGTTTCAACAAAGTAAAGCCCATCGCACCATCAGTCTCAATGCGCATTACGTGGTCTTGTTTAAAAGCCCTCGAGATAAATCGCACGTGCAAGTCTTAGCCAAACAGTTAGGGACACCTTGGCTAACTCAGGCGTACGACGATGCCACTCAAACTCCACACGCCTATTTACTCGTCGATTTGAAACCTACGACCCCCGAGGATTTGCGATTTCGTACCCACTTGTTTCACCACTGGTGCCAAGACGGAGGGCCTGTCCTGTACACGTCTCCGTCCTCGACTTAATTTCACTCCACAAAAAAAAATCTATAAAAACATCAGACCCTTTTCGTCTGTCTCACACACATTTTGAACATGACGTCCCTTCAGTCGCATCTTCCCGTCAAATTGATTCGTGCCTTGTATGGCATCAGTCGAGAAAAAAATCCACAAACACGAGCTCGTGTCTTAGAAGCTAGTCTCAAAGAAGTCTTACGATGGTTCACGGTGACGGCACGTCAATTACTCCAAGGAATCATTCAGATTCCTCATCAAACCAAACGCTTTTTTGATTGAAACAAAGTCGCTTTGACCCAACTGGCCGATCCCCGCATCGACACTCAAACCAAAAAACAAATCATTTTGAAACCTGGAGGAAGCGGTACTCTAGGAGGGGTCATCATTCGCTCTCTCTTAAGATGGGATCCTAATGCCCCCAAACTTCTCCCCAAGAAAAAAGTCAAACGAAGCTCCAAGAAGAAGAAAAAGACCAGGTCCCCAAGGAGAACTTCTCCAGTGGCGGGACCCTCCTCTTACCAGACGCCACCCCGGAAAAAGAAAAGAAACCCCCAGAAAAAGAAAAGTCCACAGAAGAAAACTAGTCGCAAGAGAGGCACTTCGGCCAGGACGCAACTTTACACTCGCAAACCACGACCTGCCACGGCGGTGACTGCGTCTTCGGCATCCTCAAGTTCGTCCAGTTCTCCGTTGATGACACCAAGAACTGAAGAGTACTTGGAGACGTTGATCACACCAAGAACATCTCCGTTGATGACCCCAAGAAGAACTTCCCCAGTGGCAGGACCCTCCAATTTAGTGGCAGTGGCTGCTGCTCACAAAGTACCTTCTCCCAAAATCAAAGTCCAAGAAAGATCGGGCATGTTACAAAGTTTACTGGATTTGTCCAAGCAAGAACTGGCTCGATTTAGTCCGTTACGTACCCCTCCACGACGTGTCATGCCTGTCCTCAAACTGATACGACGTAAAGACAATCAGTGGCGACGCGTTCCAGTATAAAAAAGGTCTGTGACCAAGTAGGGGTATCAGTGTTTTTGGTGCTGAAGACTCAAAGATGTCACTCTCCAGAAAACATCCCTCTGCTAAACAGCCCCAAGGAAAGAAAAGAAAAGGTCTGCCTCCTCATTTAGTTAAACATGGGGACATGTTATCTGTCCTGTCCAAAGCTTCTCCACCCCTACGAAAAAAACTCATTCAATCGGCCTCCAAAGAGGTCATCGATACCGTGTGCGAATGCTGTTTGAACGTCTTGAAAGGCACGATCCCTTTGTCCAAACACCAGAAACAATGCTTAGGTAAACATCGTCACGTTCTTCGCCAAATGGTTCAAAAGAAAATTCCCATTCGTCAAAAGAAAAAGATGTTGGTCCAACGTGGAGGCATTTTACCCCTCTTGTTAGGTCCCTTACTGAATGGAGTCTTGGGAACCATGTTGGGAAGACTGGTGGGAGCAAGATGAAAAGGTCCTCGGAAGTCCCAAGATCTCAGAATTGACCCCTGACAACCCCATGGAAGGACGAAAACTAGCTTTAGTGCCTTACAAACGATGGATGGAATACCATCGGTGGCAAGAACAACGCACCCCGCATTTACCTCCCAATCCCCATTTGAGCGAGATGTCCCAGTTGCAACACGAATTGCAGTCCTTCATGGATCGCCAAGATTTGTCCGAAACAGAAAAATCGCAAAAGTACGGTCAACTCTTGCAACGACTGCAACTTTTTCACCAGAAAGCTTTAGACGAAACAGCTCTACCCACTCTGAAAGATTTTAAGACCTTGATGAAAAGTCCAGCACCATCACCAGTACCAGTACCAGTTCCACCAGTACCAGTGACCAAGACAGAAAAAGGAGAAGAAGAAGAAGAAGAAGGGTTTCAAACTCCACCAGAAAAAGTACGCAAGTTAACAACACCACCTACCTCCAGAATTGGATGGATTAAAAAGATGATGGCCACCCCTTCTTCATCACAAGAGAAAAAGAAAGTGAAGACAGAAGTGAAGACAGAAGTGAAACAAGAACCGATATCCCCCGCTCAGACATCCTCCTCTTCAACACCTATTGCCGGTCGCACACGCAAAGCATTGCAATCCAAGAAAGTACCCCAAGAGAAAAAGAGTAGCATCCTCCAGGAGTGGGTGTCTTATTAACACACAAACACAAAAAAATGGAAAAAGTCTTAGCCAGCATTTACTACGATCCCTCCCATCCTGCAGGTTACGCAGGAGTTCAAAAATTGTATCGTGCTGCCAAAACTCGATTGAAAAGTCTCCGTTTACCTCAAGTGCAACGATGGTTACAAGAACAAGCTACCTACACTTTACACAAACCCATTCGACGCAAGTTTGCCAGAAGTCGCACCCGAGTGGAAGGCATCGATCATCAATGGCAAGCCGATTTAGCCGATGTCTCTCATTTGGCCAGCTACAATCGTGGCTACAAATATTTGTTTTGTGTCATCGACGTCTTTTCCAAATTTGCCTGGGTCGTGCCCTTGACTTCCAAATCGAGCAGCGAGTTAGTGCGAGCCCTGCAACGAGTGTTGAAACAAAGTGGTCGTCACCCTCTTCGATGGCAAGCGGACAAAGGTACCGAATTTCTGAACCAAGCTTTCCAAAAAGAATTAAAGAAACCTGACATTCATTTTTTTACCACCGAGAATCCCGAAACCAAAGCCAGCATCGTGGAACGTTTTCAACGCACTTTGAAAGAACGCATGTGGAAATATTTTACGCATCACCACACTCTGAAGTACATCGACATCTTACCGCACCTGGTGCAAGCGTACAACCAATCTTACCATCGGAGCATCGGACGTGCCCCGCAAGAAGTGACTCCCGACAACGAAGTGTTGGTGTTTGAGCGCCTGTTTGGTACGTCCCCGACGAGGGCTGTCCCCAAGAAAAGTGGAGAGTTGACCGTAGGAGATTGGGTGCGCATTGGCAAAACCAAACGCACTTTCGACAAAGGTTACTTACCTAACTGGACGACCGAATTGTTTCGTGTCACTGGACGAGTGCATGGCCGTGATCCTGCCGTCTATAAATTGGAAGACATGAACGGAGAAGTGCTCAAAGGAACGTTTTATTTGCCCGAGTTACAACGTGTCACCAAAAAAGAAGACGACGTGTACGACATCGAACGCATTCTCGAACGCAGAACCCGTAAAGTATGCAAACGACGTGTCAAAGAAGTCAAAGTACGTTGGAAAGGATATCCACCCAGTTTTGATTCTTGGATCGGCGCTTCGCAAGTCATCGACTATAAAAAGAAGTGACCATCATGCCCTTTCACACAGACGCAGCTACGTCGACCACTCCTTCACCCAGTTCTTCTCTGCAAGATTTACAAAAACAACCCTTGTGGGTGTGGTGCGGAGAACGAGTGCCTAAAACGCAAATCGTCTTTTTCTGCCAAATCTTCGTGGTGTATTGTGTCAACGGTGCAGCCATCCCCAATTTGAGTTTGCAACAAGGAGACAAACAATTGTGGACCATTTTATTGAGCAGTTGCATTGGTTACCTGCTTCCTAATCCCTCCCTGAAATTCTCTTCGAACGGGAACCACGGGAACCTTGTGTCCAGTCCCAGTGCAAGTCACCACTCAAACAACAACCACAACCAGAACCCCATTTAGTGCGGGGACACGCCTCTGACGTCCAGTAACCCCTCGGACAGCCACAGAACTCTGGAATTATGAGTCACCAAAACCAATTTTACTTAACCTTACCCAGTGACAGTTCCATGGAGGTGTTTCCCAAGAACACGTTGTGCTGTTACACGGCCAAATTACCTCAGACTATCCCCTTAGATCACGAAGCCCATTGGGAAGTGGCTTTAGTAGAAATCATTCACCCGACCCAAGTCCTCAATGTCCTTCCCAATCAAAATTTTTTTGATGTAGAAGTGCATGACGAACAATTGCAACAGTACTTGGATACCTATGGCAAATATGACAAGAAAACCCCTGGCACAAAGAATCAAAAGTACGCCACCTATCACTTGTTCATTCCTCCAGGCTATTATTTTAGTGGTCAACATTTGGTCAGCACCATAACCTCCAGATTTAATGTCGTGTTTCTGAAAGCTTTGGAGAGAGTCAAAAAAAGTGTCACCATGGAATACCACAAAGCAGCTCGTCGTTTCTTGATGAAATTTGACGGGAGTAAAATCCTGTCCATTTTATTTTGTCCTGAATTGTTTGACATGTTGGGCGGAGACATGGACATGAGAATGGCCATGCTCAAGAAAAACGAATTACCAATCGTTTACGACAACGAGTCTTTTAGCAAGTTATTTCGTGCCCCGGTAGAACTGAACCAAGGACTGAATTTGATGTTTGTATACTCCGATGTGGTGGAGTACAATGTGGTGGGACACACCTCCGCACCGTTACTGCGTGTCATTCCTTTCAAAGTGGATTCTGCCACGGTCACTGACGAGGAAGGTGGAAACACTTATCACGTTCACCGCGAATTTGTACATCCTCACTATTTGCCTGCCAGCAAGTCGTATTTGGACACGGTCAACATTGCTATAAAAGGAGATTTGGGACAAAATATTCATTCACCAAAGGAAAAGTCACGGTGAAACTCCATTTTCGAAAACGGTTCTCTCACGACTCGTAAGTCATGTATCCAGTGTACCGATGGGTGCTCGACAGCGAGGACACGGTTTAGGAGATATGTTAAAATCGGCCTTTCGTTCGGTGACCCCGGTGTTGAAACCGATGGTGACACGCGGATTGCACGCCTTGAAAGATGCGGCACTGACGCAAGGCAAAGAATTTCTCCAAAATGTCATCATCGACAAACAAAACCCTAAAGAAGCCTTCATGAGGGCAGGCAAAAATGTTTTGCTGCAAACGGGCAAAGACCTTTTGGACCGACGCGAAACACCTATAAATGCCCTGCACGCTACCGAGTCAAGCATTCAGCAAGGACAAGGCAGAAAGAGACGACGAAGAAAACACCCTTTCACCAGACTTCACACGTCTAAAGCGAGAAAGACAAAGAAAAGAAGAACCGTTCGAGACTTAGACGTTTTCGATTATTGAGACACAGAACAAAATGATGCACCGAGAGTCTTGTGCTTGTTCCAAGTCGGAACTGGATCTCTTTGCCATGCCCCCTACCATGATGACGATGCAAGAATCCCAATGGGTGGAATTTCATCCCGTCTCCTCTTTGACGGATTCCGCTCCCATCGAGTTTGAAATCAAAGGACAGCCCGAAGATTACATCGATCTGAATAGCAGTTACCTGTATTTGAATGTGAAAGTGATCAAAACGGACAACACCATTCCAGAAGGCGATGCTAGAGTAGCTCCTGTCAACAATTTCATGCATTCCTTGTTCAGCGAAGTTGCCTTGTACTTGAATAACAAACTGGTCAGCAGCAGCATGGATATTTACCCATATCGTGCCTACTTGGAAAATCTCTTGACGTACGGAAAAGAAGCCAAGAATACTCATCTGGATGCTTGCGTGGTATGGAAACCTGACACGGCAGGTGTAGGCACGTTTAACGACACAGTCCTGACAGAAGATGACAATCCTCACAATGTGGGGTTTAACGACCGTCGTAAGAAAATTCTGCAAGGGCGAAGTTTAGAACTGATGGATCGTTTGCATTTGGACATGTGGTTACAAGAAAAGTATTTGCTGAACGGGGTGGATATCCGTCTGAGACTGAATCGTCGCAGTGCCGCTTTCCATTTGATGGCCCATGCCAACGAATACAAAACTATCATTCAAGAAGCCCGACTTTACGTGCGTCGTGTGGAAGTGTTACCTAAAGTGGAAAATGACGTCAGTCAGACGTTGAGCAGAACGACCGCCAAGTATCCGATACGACGCGTAGAAGTGAAAACGTTCACCATTCCCGCTGGACAGCGATCTATGATTGAAGATCATCTGTTCCAAGGACAGTTACCCAAGCGTTTGATTGTTGGTATCGTCAGGAATTCAGCCTTCAACGGAACCCACGATCAAAATCCTTTTGAGTTTCAACATTACAATGTGTCCAAGATCGAAGTCAGTCGCGACGGCAAGACCTTGTGTACCCGACCCTTTTAGCCCAACTTTGGTGTCGCAAAGAATTATTTGAGATCGTACTTGTCCCTGTACGAAGCCACGGGACAGTTAGGAACCAACACCAGTCACGGTATTTCGTACGACGATTATGCAGGAGGCTATGCTTTGTGGGGTTTTGATTTCACTCCAGACCAAGGCAGCGACGAGGGACATTTCTACCCTATAAAAGTGGGCCAGGTTCGTGTGGAACTTCAGTTTGCAAATCCACCTCCAGATCACACAGTGAACGTCCTCCTGTATGCAGAATTCGACAATACCATAGAAATCAACAGTTTGAGAGAAGTCATTCTAGACTATTAGAAGCCATGGAAGACTGTTATCCCTCTTTGCCTAGTGGAGAAACTTTAGACATGAAATGTGAGGAGACCGTGGAAGGAGAATGCCAAGACAAAGACGAAAAGGACATCATGATCAAGTCGAGATGTCCAGAACAAGAACAGCAATTGGTCTCCTACTGTGCTACATACCTGGCAGACACAGTTACGATATGGATGAAGCATGATTACTATGAATGTCAAAACATCAGTCAAGAAGAAAAATTCAACGAATATCTGGACGAAGCTTGGAGTCTGTTTAAAAAAGACGTGTTACGTTGGTGGTATAAAGACTTGCGTGAACATTTCTGTCCTCCATTAACGACTCAAGAAATCCATTATATCAAAGCCCTCTTTGACAAATTCAAAGAGAAAGTCGAGATCGAAATTGATCACTTATTATCAGCAAAAGAACATTTAGTGACTTATTTTGATCATGATTTTTCTAGAAACGATGAGAAAGTAAATCGTTGATTTTGTGACTAGTATGCTTATTTTGTTGTATTCAGCTAGGAAACGTAGTGTCCATCCATGACTCAATGACTTGCAACAGTGGAAATCACAATTTCATTCACAACGTTGCCAACCCTGTTTAAAGTAGAGTGTAAATTGAAAAAAATGTTTGTCATTTGAAAAAAATGTTTGATGTTATATTGTTGGATTATTGTTAAAAAATGTTAGAGTTGTTGGTTAATGTTAAGTGATTTTGAATAAAAAATGTTGTGTTTTGAAAAAAATGCCTTTGTGGTTTGTTTGGCTATAAGAATGTTGATTTATGCTCTTTGACTTCTTACTATCCCTCTCATGGCACTCATTGAACGTTGCGGCTCGAAAACCGTAGAGGGATGTTTTCCTTCACGTCCGCGCTTTGACTTTAAGAACCTGGTTGTTTCCAGTCTAACCATCCATTGTCGACTCATCCTCCTACGAAGATGTGCTCCAAACTAGCTAAGCTAAACGAAGCCTACGTGAATTTGCATAGGGTCAGACACAGTCTGATACCGAAGCCAGAAGAGATAGAGAATGTGAGAATGTTAAAAGTTACTGAAGACCTGATAGAAGAGCTCTTCAGAGAAGAAGTGAACAGGGAGAAAGAAGAATGGACAGAGAAGTACAGACTTCAGAGACAGCAACAGCAACAACAACAGCAACAGCAGCAGCAGCAGCAGCAGCAACCTGAACCTGACAGAGGCTTTGTCGATTGTCGTATCGACACCAAAGAGTTCTTCTTCTCTTTCCGAAGAAGCAGACCTATCGCCAGAAAGTCTATCCTCAGAGGACATCGCATTCTTAGAAACTAAAAGATTGCCATAGCAAACAAAAAAAAAACAAAAAAACAAAAAAAAAACAGCCCTTTTCAGGGCTACCCAATACTCTAGAAAAGAAATAACCATCAATTTGCCAATGTGTGTAGGTAGAGTAGTGTGAATATAAACACTGACTCTTTTTTTGATAGTGCGAGTGTATGTGTTTGTGTGTTTGTGTTTGTAACATCTCACGTACGTTGGTGTGGATAGTAGATTAAGATCATGTTTTTTTGGCTGTTTGAGGTGTGGGGAGAGTAGATTTGGGGGGTTTGATTGGATTGCTTTGCGTATGTGAATAGTATATTGAAGTGATTAATGAAAAAAAATTTTAGAATAGGAATGGGTAGTATAAAAAAGTGAGTGAGTGTTTCTTTTAGGTCCGCGCGTTGTTTGGTCCTGATCTAGGTAAGATCAATTTTATGTTTTTATTGGGATGTTTTCCTTCACGTCCGCACTTTTAGTATAAATTGAAACTCGTTCGGCAGTCCAGCTACCCTTGTTGATTGATCAACACCAGAATGAACACCAGACTAGCGAAACTGTTGGAGCTTCATGTGCATCTGGATTATGCCAGGCGCCTGTTGAACGAACTGGCCGCGGAAGCCATTGTGGAAGAGGGAAGGATGAAAGAGGAGGAGAAAAGAAACAAAGAAGAGGAGGAGAGAAGATACAAAGAAGAGGCGGAGAGAAGATACAAAGAAGAGGCGGAGGAGAGAAGAAACAAAGAAGAGGAGGAAAAGGAGAGAAGAAATTTCAGAATCCCAGAGACAGAAAATTGGGATTCTGAAGCTATTTATCCTCCCTCTGCTCTCTCCCCAAAAAAAGTAAAAAGCAACTGGAGAACAAGATGTGTATGTGGCGCCAGGCCTGGAAGGTGCCATCATTAACCAGGTGTCCATGAAGTTCCAAAAAACAGCCCTTTTCAGGGCTACCCAATACTCTAGAAAAGAAATAACCATCAATTTGCCAATGTGTGTAGATAGAGTAGTGTGAATATAAACACTGACTCTTTTTTCATAGTGCGAGTGTATGTGTTTGTGTGTTTGTGTTTGTAACCGCTCACGTAAGTTTGTGTGAATAGTAGATTATGGGTTTGTTTATTGTTTCTTAGCGTATGTGGAGAGTATAGTTTGGGTTTTGTAACCGCTCACGTACGATTGTGTGGATAGTAGATTATGGATTTTGTTTTAATGATTTGCGTGTGTAAATAGTAGATTTGGGGTTTGTTTATTGTTTCTTAGCGTATGTGAAGAGTATAGTTTGGGTTTTGTAACCGCTCACGTACAATTGTGTGGATAGTAGATTATGGATTTTGTTTTAATGATTTGCGTGTGTAAATAGTAGATTTGGGGTTTGTTTATTGTTGCTTCACTTATGTGGATAGTATATTATATGAAATGAGAAAGCTAGGGGGATGTTTTCCTTCACGTCCGCGCGTTGCTTGGTCATGATCTAGGTAAGATCAATTTTATGTTTTTAGGGGATGTTTTCCTTCACGTCCGTACTTTAACTATAAGAACCCACAAGGTTTGATGTTCGAACCATTCTACGGAATAATAAAAACGAAGATGGTGGTTGCAAGTGAGTTGTTCAACAATTTGGTACATATATACAATTGGATAATGGATGGTATCTATGTAGTGGAGAGACTAGAAAAAGAATGGAAGATAGCAGAGTATCTGGACTACGATAAATGCCTAAACGTAGCAAAAGAAGTGATAGCAGAAATGATAGAAGAGGAGGAAAAGAGATTGAGAGGTATGATAAATCCCACCTATGTCAGAGTGGGAAGCCTAAAGGAAGCACTTGACAATGCAAGCAAAGTCAGGTGCTTTCTTGAAAATATGTCACATGGGACAGAGTGCTCTTCTGTGGAGAGAGGTCAGGAAAGACTGAGGAAAGGAGAAGAGTTGATGAGAAGAGTGATGGAGGTAGAGGTAAAGAAGATTAAAGAGAGATGGAATAAAGAAAGAAAAGATCAGGAAAACAAAAAGAAACAGGCTGATTTTGAAAGGCTAAATCAGAATTGGATCAAAGTCCAGGAAAAGTTTAGAGCCTTGGGCCATCCAGACTGGATGCCAGACGAGAAAAAGAAGAAGAAAGGAATAATGGAAAAAGTGAGGACTTGGTGGAAGAAGTGGAGGAGTTAGAAGAAGAAACCCAAAGGCCCTTTTCAGGGCCACCCACATTTCTCGAAAAGAGATAGCCTTTCGATTGCCTACCCCATTTTTAATTTTTTTTTTTTTAAAATCCCATGTTCAATTCCCCTTGTCCCTAAAGTAGTTTTTTTTTCTAACATGTTCAATTCCCCTTTGTCCCTAGACAAACCCAAACTCTATTCCCATGTTCAATTCCCCTTGTCCCTAGACAGACCCAAACTCTATTCCCCATGTTCAATTGCCTTTGTCCCTAGAATCGATATTTTTTTTCCATTGTTCGAATGCCTTTGTCGCTAAAATGGATATTTCCTTTTTTTCCTTTCTCCAATGTTAAATTCCATTGTCGCTAATCTTACCCAGGGTTTTTTGCCCATGTTAAATTTCCATTGTCGCTAATCTTACCCAGGGGGTGTTTTTAATGCTAATTCCCATTGTCGCTAATCTCACCCCATTCACTACTTATGGTCTCACAAACAAACGATAATCTGAATATCAGCAACAAATTAAATTGGAAACATGTAAAATGTGTCTTAAGTTAATATCGGCCAAAATGAGCTCAAATGACTCATAACTGAGCGCTGGATAAACCCACATGGTCCATTCGCTGCATCAAATACAATAATTATAAATGTTTTGGATTATTAGTTGTTGTTGTTGTAGGGTTTAACGCCATTTTTCAGCACACGATAGGCCATACATGGCGGCCAGTATTAATGGTGGAGGAAGAACCCGGGAAATCCCCGGAAAGAACCACTGAACCACGAGAAGCTACTGGCAAGCTTTCTCACATACCCACATTGGCCGAATCCGAGACTCGAACCCACGCAGACAGAGGTGAGATGGCAGTGATCCGTAACGGAGAGCGCTTTAGGCCACTCGGCCACTCTGGAGATTATTAGTATATCTGAGCTATGGATTTCGCTCCTCTGGACCAAAAGAAAAGGTTTTCATAAAATCTCTTCTATTTGTTATTGAGAATGGATGCCATTGCTATGTTGATACTGAAAGTATTTCTTTAATTATGATGATTCTAGTTATATTCACCTTCACTGATGACGTATTCACTGTCTTTCTCGCTAGGTTAGCTCACTGGCGACCCGCAACCGAACTTGCATTTTCTTGCACAATATCATACAATGACTTTCCACGTTTTGAAAACAAGCTTGACAGAGTTTACTTCGTTCTTGTTCCAATATAATTCCTTAATTCAATTAATTTCTTAAGAGAAGCTCAAGATACGTATTGGAAAATCACGTATGTTTTGAACCCCTATGACCAGTGCGTATGACACATTTTAGTGGAATCGAGATTTAGTCTTTTCTGTGAAGTTACAAACAGTCCATAGTTCGGGCAATGTGAGGCCTGCGTCAGATACGCTCATAAATCCTCTCAAAATACTATATATACCGATGTAATTATTTAGCATGAAAAGAAACAGCCTCCTGATTGGGCTGTGCTTGTGAATCACTGTTTCATAAGCATTCTGGTGATTTTGAGTTTACACTTAAATTTGTTACAGTGAACCCATGTGTGTGGTCAAATGTCAATTACGGCGGCTTGAATGTGCAACACCATATGAGCCCCTAGTGTGAAAACGACAGACAGTCTTTGGTTTCGAACCAAATTAGGTCTCAAAGAATTATGCGTACTAAGCAATTATAATTGACAGCAATGTACATCATCAGAGTAAGTTTAATTTATCATGTATATGCACAACGAATCCTAAGCCGTATGTTTTGTCAATTATTATGGAAAAATATTATTTTCGGCGAGTGCGATTCAAACATGCATTGTCTTGATCAGAAGCTTGATACGTAAACTGTTTAGTCCACGAGTGTTCTTAACGAGTAAGTGAAAATAACTCGTACTTGAATCTAACAGCGCTCGTGAAAAACGTGTGCTCACCCCTGTTAAGTCAAGCAAAAGTGAAACACAAAGCCATTGTTGCCTTACCATTCTTTAACTTATCATATACATACCCGTATATGGCCCAGTGTAATGATAAGTATGCATATTCCCAGAATAGTAATTCTAGGTCTCAAATATTGATTAGCACTTCCACAAGCTATAATTTGAGTAGTTTTTCACATTGACAGTTATCAATTCGATCGTCTCATTTAAGTGTGTGTGTGTGATTTGGATTTTTAACGTAGCTTTAACAATTTTTCAGTCATATCGCTATGATGTCTGCAGTGTGGCAGTTTATAGTGATGTTTAGCACTGTGTCATCATGCAGACATGTAGCATGTTGTCCCACCCAGTCACATTATCCTAACACCAGGCCGACCAGTCCTAATACTAACCTCTTAATGCTGAGCGCGAAGCGAGGCAGATGTTAGTACCATTTTTGTAAGTCTTTGGTATGACTCGGCCAGGGATCGAACCCACGACCTCCCGCATCAGAGTCGGACGCTCTAACCATTAAGCCACCGGAGCGGTCGTCTCATTTAAAAAGACAATATATGTTTGATTCCGCCTTGAAAATGACAGACACGCCAGAATAATCAATCTCTTGGTTATATTGATAAATCGCTATTTCTTCCTTAAGAATTAAAGGCAGAAATATGCTATTTCTTGATTTAATACGTCTTTATACAACAGCCGGTACCGTTTTACCGTGACATAATATACAACTTCACTTAGCTTGTATATATTGATCAGTCTGCCAGCAGCTTTGCCAGTGCCTATAAGTGGCTGTACTGAGAACTTCACTTTGAGGTTACACTCGTGTGGATAGGTTGTATGTATTCCAATTCTAATATTGGTGGCCGAATTGTTTACCACGCGAGATTTTATGCAAATCATGATCGTGTACGTGAACGTGCATATATCTAGCTATACTAATACCCAAACTGAGAGGTACCGAAGCGGGCTTTCCCAGAGCGTGTAGAACAGAAAGGCGAACAATCGGTGATAGATCATAATGCGACAGATTAAATACTATGTAATTTTGTCGTGCTATGAAGTCGTCATTGTTGGGGCGTTAGTAGTGCTTATAAACACATTTTAAAGAAAATATAATTACATTTTACTCGTGTTTGGTTATATTTCGATTGCGTTGGGCTATAAAAGAAATACAATGTTTGCTGTTTATACATCGTGTTCAACAATTATTATGAATTATGCTTTTAGAACTTAAAAAACACATCATAAATGTATCATAAATGTATCTCTTCGTAGCACAACTTTGTCGAGCATTAATCGTGCTTAGACCCATAAAGAATTTTTTGTTGTTGTATTTTCAAGTATAATTTATAAGTTGTGTTTATGAACATGTGACTTAGATATTACTAACAATGCTGTCTAAAAGGTATTACTAATTAAGTTCCTTGTGTATTTCTTTAACTTTTTGTACATTCATGACCTTTCTGGAAATGACCGAATCACGCTTTTATCTTCCTTAAATTGTAATGATGCTCTCTATTTAATGCAAGTAACGTTAGTCACTACTTAGTAAATCTGGAGGGTAAGATCATTTTTTGAGGAAATAGAAGGGTGCAATAAAAGCCGATTCGCCGAGGTTATGTAGAAACACCGTAACGGAATAGGATCTGTTATTTTCGTTCGTCTTGAATGAATTTACTGAGAGAATACAATTATACCTTAAAATGTTATTCGAATCCACTAACCAGTTTAAGTAAAGATATGAATTAATAATTAAAAAAATTCACATCGACAGCATGTGCATTGCTGTGATGTCACTAAGTCGCATTCAGTCTATCTATTGACGGTAAGTTCATTTTTGAATCCTTAAACAAATCGCAACAAAGAAAAATTATTTTAAACTTATAAGAGAACGAGGAATCAGTTTTTAAGGTTGTCAGATATGTGCAAACTGTTCCATGAATGAACTGTTTTTAACTATGGCAGGACAGCTGTATCTGATTCATTACATAAACTTATATTATTATTCATTACATAACACTCTGAGATAAAATGTATACTTTTTCATATAAAATTGAATTATATCCAGAATTAAACCCAAACTTTCAACAAATTATCAAAACTTCTGGTCACTTTTAGCTGACATGTTGTAGCATGAACTGGTCTAAATAATGCCCTTTGCATGTCTGCGCCCAGAAATCATATCGGCGCCGTAGGTGGATTGTTCACACTCCTTCAACACTGGATAAATCTACCCTTACAAAATATTTGTTTGTTTGTCTTCGTCTCTAACGTTTGTGCACGTCTGATTACAACCCTGCAGTACAAGCTTTGAACTCACAAAATAATGAAGTCTGTCAGCAGTTTGGTTTTCATGAGGTAGTTTTACTGGAAATCAATGGATTTCAGTTAAATGTGGTCTTCTGCTTCATACCGATGAATCCTAGGTAGTGTTTTCTCCAGACCAATAAGATGTATCGGGATCCCAACAACTTCGTGATGGCTGCACTGATCCCTTACACCTTCTTAACGCCACTTCACTTTTTTTTCCCCCGTGCACTTTATTTGCTCAGTCTCACCTATGCAAGGTTCGTTCACATTGTAGACATTACTTTTCAAGGCTATTTTAACAAATTGGTCATTCTCCGCGTTTCTCACGAGTGTTTGGAAGCAGGTACGTGAACAGAACTGCATTTGCATTTTTCCACTTAGTCTCTAACAATGGGGGTGGGGTTTACTGACAGGACAAGTTGGATTTTCATTTTGAAATTCATCATTTGAGGAATTAGTTCATTTTCACCAGAATTTAGGTTTCCGCATCACAACTTCACAGGAATTGGAAGATCTTAACCAAATTTTGCATACCGCTTCAATTTCAAGTCCGCCTTGACAGAAGTTCTACAGAGCGAACATTTTGGCGTCCGTCCACAACATAGATTAAGATCAATGTTTTATTTCTTTTCGATTATTATTAATGTTATTATCAAGGTTCTGAATAAATTTTCCAGTAATCTACGTTGCAATGGTGGAAAATTTTGTCGATAATTTCGCAGTACATTATGTAGTGGTCAACCTGATATATAACCATTAAGTTTCACGTATGGGGTAGTCACGCAATACATTATGGACTGTGATGGATTGGATATGCTCTGTTTGGGACATGAATTCAATTTTAATTAGAGTCCGTTCGATAATGGTCTAACAGATATGTTAATGTAGAGTTAAGTGTAGGGACTGACAGAGCCGAGACAAGCCAGAGCAAAATTTTTGGAAAATCGTAGCCCATGCGAAACAGGTATCATAAAATTATATGTTCCAGAATAGTTATTAATAAAGGCGGGCTAGACAGGACTATCCTAATGTCGATGGGAGTGTTAACATTTTTGGCGGTTAGAGAAAGTAATCCTGATTGGCTAAACTAAATACGAGTGTGAGTTCCCCTGACGAAATTCAAGGTTTAAGTTAATCTCTCTCGCGAAATTAGCCATCTCCCTCGGAAAATTAGCCAGTCTGGGTTTCTGAGGCAAGCCGGAAATTAGTTCCGACAATTAGTGAAAAGTATTTTCTCGTTAAATCGTCAAAGGGACAGGGGTCTCGAAATTTTAGAGACCCGAAGCCAGAGAATACACAGAGGGAATTCTCTGCTGATAAACTAGCGAGGGATCTGGAAGGCACAATGGATAAAACAGCTCCAAACCTGTATTGCACAGTGGAAAGGAGCATAGTTTACAGCCAAGACTTGTTGATGGCCCGAAAACCATAGAAAGGGAGACATATATAGAGATATAGATAGACAGAGAAGGAAAGATACTGCAACTCAGACCTACCACCAACAGTGATTTGGAAAAGACCAGAAGCAACCGGTGATGCTGATATTCTGGCAATACGACTTCGACCTGTCTCTCGATAATATGATGAAATTTGTTCTATCGATGTAACAGAACGGGTAACTAAATTTCACGTAAATTTTGTAATTATTTCTGAGCGAAAGTGAATCATTCAAATGTCATTTTCAATTTCATGTTGTTTATGTAATTGATAAATTATTATACATACGGGGGCTCGTGTACATTTTTTCTATATCTCTGCTCAGATCTGTTATTCCATCCATTAATTTCATATTTTATTGTTTACTTGATCTTGGCAATACCATTGTGGTCGATCATCTCCTAGATAACAATAACTAAAAACTGCAAGAAGTGGGAGATCACACATCCCACCTCGTGACATACATCATCATTACTTCTCGTGGCCGTAAGACCAATAGAGCTTAGATTTGGTCCCATGTCCGTCAAGAACGGCTTGTTACAAATCTGGAGGCCATATTTCTGATCCGATCTGTATCGAGTTTAGAACACTGGCTTATATCATCAAGATCTAATGCAAGTTCGATAACAAGCAGGATCAAGTCATATTAAAGATTGTGACCATGTGTCTGACTGACTGAATTTCCAACTACTCTTATGACCAAATTTATAATATGGTTTTGATCAAAGATGGAATATCAAAATCGTTCAAGAGTTTAATAATGACATGGTCGCCAGTTCCAGTTTTCACTTAATAGCCCTGGTTGATGATGCCCGGAGAAAGGTAATTAAATTAAGCTTTTCATTTATATTTTTAGCTATAAATTGGACCATCGAATTGAAATTTTACTTGCCCAACAAAGATTTTTAGTTGTGCAGGATAGCTGGGCTTGAGAATAGTTGTCCCTTGTAACGAACGAGATCCAAGCATAATAACAAGGCGAGTTTGTTGCGACTCATAATACCATATTTCTGATCCTATTTTTATCAAGCTTGGAATATATTTCTGTCATCAAGATCTTGGGCGAATTCAACAATAATAAGATGGCCTCGCATCTGAATGGCTAGAGTTGTTACAACTCAAGATAATGTCTGATTCGACTTTGATACAACTTGATAAATACGTGTGGACTAAAATTACCAAGATCACCAGTCATCCGCGTATATTAATGTGATTATTTTGCATCCTATTGACTGCACTTGTCAACACTTTAGCGACTCTACCCAAGTTAATATTTATCAAACTTTGTACATAGGCTCATATGATCAAGATATCCAAGTTTTATTATAAGCGAGAGTTACACAAACTAATGAAGTGTTATTGCATCGCACTGGCTGATACCACAGTGGCTCAGTGATCATAATGCCAGACTAGTGAGCGAAAGGGTGCGGGTGCAAGTCATACAATTTGATTAGCACTGGTGAGCTACTGTGGTGCGTTCATTAGCAAGGCACTGTACACCGTCTTGACTAATTGTGCTGCTGTGCCGTATAGCACTATACCAAAGCATGCAATCGTCCGATTCGAAGACTTCTTACGAATCGACGACTGCAAAATCGCTGAGCTCTTTCCGTCAGATATTGAAATAACGTTGGAAGTAGTTGTAGAAATACATCTCAATTTGATGTGTTTGGTGATTCGCCTCTGGCGGAGTGTATCAATGGTTACGACAGCAAAGGGTGAGATTATTCAGTTGTGACTTTGCTTTCTTCCGTTACAAGATTGTCCAGTATCAACAAAGCAGTTCAAAATATAGTTCTTAAAAGCGAAGAATTGCATCCGAGGCTTCTTTCTCACACCGATGGAAAGGGCAGAGAATGTTCCGACTGACCACTCGAGTTATGGCATTACATTAATTTGCTGACCCGTTTTTAATCAAGCTTAGTAAATAGGTTAATATCATGAAGCCGTTGGATGATTCAAGCATTATTTTGTACAATATATTTATAAATACTTAACATTAATCATTTTTTTACACTTTCCAATATTCTCTTACAATGGCTACATCAGCATCATAAATATTTTTACTAGTGAAGGTCAAAGACTAGTGGAATCTATCCAAAATTTCAATTTAAAATTTATAGCTTCGTTTATGCGGTTATACTGTGATAGGTCGAGTCCTTCATTTGGTTTTAAACTGGCAGCCGCGGTAGCTTAGTTGGTAGTGTCTAACTCGCAATCTAAGACCGTGGGTTCGATACCCACCCAGGTCAGCTCTGTTCGGCTGCTTCTCTGTTTTGTTGAGAAAGAGTCTTACAACTTAATTTCCCAAACGGGGTGGGGTGAGAGGGGCTGAGACTATCTATAGTGTTGTGATTTGTAAAAAATTATTTAAGCAAGATATTTAGATAGATTTTTCTATTTTCACCAAAATAATGGATATAATAGGTTATTTTTATTATAAGTCTGGGCAAGTAAAGTTTTGAATCCAGTTGGGAGCTGGTATGTTTTCTTTTCTCCCTAAAGACAATCCCTTGTTCTGTTACTCCAATATTAAATAGTTCGTCCCTTAACTCTCATTTCCTGCACATAATATAGCCAATAATTTAGATTTTTAAAATCACGTTTGACACGTGTCACGTATGTCAACGTGTTGCCCAATGGAATGTTGTGAAAGATTTTCGCACCATGTGCAAATTTGTAAAACCTTTTTTTGAAAAAAGTCATTTAAAGTTATTTTTCAGCGCATGCCAAGGTGTTCAGCATATATATTCATTTGAAATACTGCGAATAAATTTCGGGTGAGCAATTGTTTTCGTTTGAATTTTACATGATTTCTGAGTCAAATAAATATGTTTTGTCGTTTGTCGGGTCAATGGTTTATATTTACTGACCCTGTATGATAAATATCTGGCATGTGTGCTGGCCTCCCACTCTCATTTCAGTGCCTACTAAACCAATAACGTAATGTAATAAATTGTAGGCTTCATTGTGAACACTTCCTATTTTTATCACCTAGCTCTCTAATGTCAACACTGTGTCTATTATAAATTGTCGACTGCGATAGTAGTATAGTGGAATACTCTACGGACAATGGGGAAACTATATTACAGCCCCCCCCCCCCCTTGGCAACGTTTACGGACAAGATTTTTCAGACACCCCTGGGAACGTTTACGGACAATGGGAATTTAACATAGGGAATATTGGGACTGTATACGGACAAGGGAAAGTGGGGTTGTTGTATAGGGGCCATATAAACGAAACAGGTGCGGTGACGTCATGGTACTGAAGATTGGTAACAATGCCGTAAGGGGCTGACCTCAATTTGACTAAACAGCGGGGGAAAACCTAGAACGCTTGGAAGAGCGGGATTGGCAAGATAAAGACATATATAACACATACAACATACAGACAGATTTATGGATATTAATCTATGACGCAAACAACTATACAACCGACTAAATAAATTTTAGGCAAGAAAGTAAATCTTTTCTAGGCATAGGAATGGCCCTGAAAAGGGCCTTTGGGTTTATGTAACATATATAGCAAGTATCTTGACTTTTATCTAGAAAGAAGGGGGAGTAGTCCGTCGGCTTCTCTGTAGAAAACTTTCGTATGATACCTCGCAAAGGTCTGATGAGAAGTTCGATCTATGTGGGCTCTTTCATCGTTCTGGCCGGTTTGAGAGTGAAATGAATACTGGAAGGGAAAACACTGACCCTTTATATACACTGGTCTGACATGGATATAAAAGGATCCATGGCTTTCAAAATGTAGTCTTTTGATATTTTGCAGTCAAGATGAAATGATCGCATCATTTCGTGGAGAAATGAGAAGAAAGTAAGAGGCAGAAACGTGATTTATCGCCTAGCACAGTAGCTGAAGTCTTAGCTCAACTTCATGCAAGCGTTTTTGAAGACATGAGTGAGCCAGAATCCAGACCCAGAGATCCTACATCCAACCAAAATTCACCACCATTAACCGTTGGAGAAAGCATAGGGTTCATCACCGAGGTGTGGGATTCTTTGTTAACCACACTGAAATGTCATTGTCAAGCCAAAGAAGACGATCGCTTGAGATTTTCTAGTCATCACGACAGTTTGAAGTCCCCCGTTTGGATCGAGTTTAGCAGCCCAGGAGAACTGACATCTTCCAAAGTCATTTACAAGATTCAACACGTGGAACAACCTACGACAAGTTTCACATCACCGATGGAAAAGCGACACTGTTCACGACCACGTGTATCTTCCTCAAGGGACAGGACGTAAAAAAGTGTTATTGGTGGACGACCTTCGCAGCACCGAAAAGAGTCTCGTCCGAATTAATAACCCTCAATACTAGATGTGTTTAGCGCGTGCCATCGTCGTAGGACGAACGTATGCCGACAAGAACGAGATGGTAGAATGGAAATGAGCCCGGCAAACTATTCAAAAATCGAACCGAGCCAAATAACCAAGAACAGCAAAACTCCTGTTACAGCAAGCAGGGCTATCCAAAGACACACCCTGAGGCATTCATGAAATGCAAAAATTGCAAGACGTCTTGGCTTCATGCTACACCTTGAATGTACACCCTCATGAGGTGCGTGGACCTCTATTGTTTCGAGGCAAACATTTCAAAGACGGAAAATACATTCACGTCTATTATCACGATGAACATTTCGATGCCATCACCAGTATCGCTGCATTCCTGGAATACGGTTATTGCTGTGAGAAATGTGTCTATGGCTATAGCAATGGAGAGCAATACAAGCATTGTGGACAGAAATGCTCAGTATGTTTGGCTTCTCAACTCTGTCTTGACGAAGGACAAGAACGAGTGCATTGCTCTGCTTGTCAGCACACCTTTGTCAGCCCTGCCTGTTACCAACAACATCTGAAGACGTAAGGTTCACATCAGAAAGTGCTTGTCAACTCCTGAGATTGTGCCCTACTAGTGGACAAGTCATACATAGCAATAATGCCAAGACGCACGTATGTTCAGGAAAGAAACGATGTCACATTTGTCACCAAATCGTTGACTTGGAACACGAATGCTACATTAAAAAATATCAGCCCTAACACGAAGAAGATGAACAGAAGAAAGGCAATTTCATCTTTTTCGATTTCGAATGCATGCAAGAAACTGGCATTCACCTTCCAAATTTCTGCGTGGCTCATCGAGCGTGTGATAACTGCATCCAAGAATCTATCTTTTGTCATTGTCCTCACCGCAGCAAGATTCCTGGAGGACGTGAAAAATCTTCCGGGGACCAAACACGCTAGCCGATTTCGCCCAATGGAACTTAGACCCCAGCGACGAAACGTGGAGCCAAGACGACATCGAACGTTACGGAGATTGCCATCGCCATGTCACGGTGATGGCTCACAATTTCTCGGGATACGATGGACAGTTTCCTATGAGATACTATATGGAACAAAGTACCGAACGTCCGAAAGTGACTTTGAACGGAGCCAAAATCATTTTCATGCAAGTGGGACAAATGCCGTTTAATGATTCGATGATTTACTTGGCCTTACTTTTGAGTTGAACACCTAAAACGTTTGGAATGACAGAAATGACCAAAGGCTATTTTCCGCACTTTTTCAATACCGAAGCCAATAAAACGCCGTTCTACCCCATTCACCTGAGGCTCACTACTACGACCCCGACAACATGTGCATGAACAACGAGAAGCATTCTACGCTTGGTACCAGACTCACACCTCAGACCCCTTTGACTTTCAGGAAGAAATGTTAAAGTATTGTCGTTCCGACGTGGACATTTTAAGGCGTTGCTGTGGAAAATTGCGAGAACTGTTCACGGAACACAGAGGGATCAATCCTTTGAATGAAGCATGCTCCATTGCCAAAGCGTGTTCCTTAGTGTACCGCCAACGATTCATGCCCGAAAACACCCTAGCTGTCATCTGCCTTCAAACGACCATGTCAAACGTCAATACTCGGTCAAAGCCCTACGCTGGCTACATTGCTCGTATAACAAAGAAGACAAATGGATTCAACATGCCCGCAACGGAGGCGGCAAATAGACCATCGGAACGTATTCTGTGGATGGCTGGGACTTAAACTTAGAAAACTCCAAGATCGTGTACGAGTTTAACGGATGCTTTTTTCACTGATTTCCCCTTTGCTACCCTCAACGTGACACTAAAAATCAGTTTTTACAATGGACCATGGAAGACTTGTACGAGACCACTTGTCAGCGACGCTTGAAGTTAGAACTGCAAGGATACCAAGTGGTGGAAATGTGGGAAAACGAGTATGATCACCGTTTGAAAACCGATCCCGAGTTTAAACGCATCGTGGAAAGTTACATGCTGGTGGACCCACTGAATCCGCGGGATAATTTGTACGGAGGACGGACGAATGGCATCTGTTTACTGTACCACCCCAATGAGGAGAAAGGACAAGAAATCAAATACTTGGACGTGTGTTCGATGTATCCTTACGTGTGCAAATATTGCCACTTTCCCCCAGGGCACTTGCAATTACTAACCGAGCACATCGACCTGGACGACGTTCGACAATACGAAGGAATGATCAAGTGCAAAGTCTTGCTCCCACAGCCTTGTACCCTCTCTTTTTACCTCACCATTGCCAAGGAAAACTGATGTTTCCATTGTGCAGTACTTGTGCCGAAATGTGCAATCAAGACCAGCATTGTCAGCACACCCAGGAAGAACGCGCCTTGACGATAACGTGGGTCAGCGTGGAATTGTTCAAAGCTCTGGACTTGGGATACCAACTGTTACAAGTGTACAAAATTTACCACTTTCCCAAGACAGAATAATACCACAAGGGCGACGGGACTCAGAAACACATTTTTGCCGACTAAGTGGATGCCTTTTTGAAACTGAAACAAGAAGCCAACAGCTATCCTTCCTGGTGCCATACTCCTGAAGACCAAAAGAAATTTAAAGAGAAATAATGGGAGCAGGAAGGCAACACTTTTGTTTAGACCACGTGGAGAAAAAGGAAGGAAGGCGATCGTTTGCCAAAGTGATGTCAAATTGCTTTTTGGGTAAATTGGCACAACGACCGTGTTTACCCAAGACGGAGTATTTGACAGAACCATCCTGCTATTTCCAGATGATTTACTAGAACAACTAATATACGAAACACGCGAATGTCCTTCATGAGGACTTGATCTTAGTCAATTGCGAAGAAGAACTGGACCTTGTAGAAGCCGACGAATTTGGAAATGTTATCATTGTGGCTTACGTGACATCTCATGCTCGCTTAAAATTGTACGAAGTTTTAGAACTGTTAGGGGATCGCGTTCTGTACTTTGACACGGACAGTTGCAACTACATCGATCGCTTGGGTCACTGTAACCCTAGAATCGAAGGAGACCGTTTTGGAACCTGGACGCACAAGCGCCCCGACGATAAGATTTTTAATTTTTGCTAGTGGAGGTTCCAAAATTACATTACGAATACCTGAACAAACAAGGAGAAGTGCACACCGAGTGTAAAGTGAAAGGATTGACTCTCAATTATCGCACCAGTCGAGTGGTGAACTTTGGCGTGTTGAAAGAAGCCTTGCAGTCTGGACAGGATGTAAATTTTAAAGCGACCTTCTACGTGCTGCACAAGATTGCACGTTTACCCACACACCAAATTTTCAGTCGGCCTTTGGAAAAAATGTATGAAATCGTATACCAGAAGCGAGTGTGGCTTCCCAACAACTTTACGGTCACGTCGATATTGGTCAGCCTATAAAAAGGGACAACGTCCAAGACCGTTAGTTAATTGTAACTACCAAGACCAAGGGAGAAAGATGATTACTTTTAAACAGACTTCATTCAAGTTCGGGGATTCTCAAGTGGAGTGCGAAGCTATGCCTTGCGATGACAGCGCTGCCGTACACTGTGACCTCAGCGATTCAGTATCACATCATGGGAACTTTGCTTTGACTACTACTACTACTACCACTACACTTACCGAGAAAGTGATGCTGTGCGTGTGAAACCTGACGGATGCGAAAGCGATGCCACTCGTTACAGAACACCTTAACACTTTACTGGTTTTCATTATCATTGTCATCCTCCACGTGAAACCATGCAGCTACCACCCTACGGATGTCATCCAAAATTGAGCGGATTTCACCGTACTCTCATCGAAATGAACCTGTGAAAGACGAGTATTCGTTCCCTGTATGATTACCTGAATACTTTGAAAGTCAATTCCAAACTTTCCAAGGAAAATGGCCTTAATATCTGGGAGGACCTACCACCGAAGAATTAGCCAGAGCCGGATTTATCTATTTGGGCACAGGGAATAAAATCAAGTGCTCCAGTTGCGGTGTGTCACTTTACGAGTGGAATCAGAAAGATTCGGCTTACCTGGAACATGCTCGATGTTCTCAGCATTGTCACTACCTACCTTTAGTGGGACGTAGTCATTGAAGTGGCATACCATGTTGTTTAAGAAACCAGCTTGGCTAGAAGTCAAACATTGGACAACGCCGAGACAAGTATTTAAACCCCGTCTGAAAAGTAATACTCAAGGAATACCAAACGATCTGGAAGAGAAGATCTACAATAATGTTTTGCAAGGACTTGCCAGAGCAAAATCTCCATTGGTGACTGTAGACCTTTTGTGTCAAGAAATTCACAAGAGGAAAATTAAAAAAGTCAACAATCTCGTTAGATTTCTCTGGATCAAGACTGCGTTTATCCGATTATTCCGCTTTATACTGTTTACATTTGAAGATTTTATTGACATTTTTGACCGGTACCCTGAATGGCAGTGGTCAGAAATTACTCACTATGTCCATTACTTTCGCTCTAGGAGAAGATTGTAAATAAAATAAGGACAATTAGAAGTGATCCCTAACGTGGGTATAAATAATGAGTGACATGATCCATGGATACTTTATAAGAGAACATTCGTAGTTTGCCTGTGTAGTTTAGATAACGCGTTTACCGAAAGCTGGTCAAAATAAAAGTGAAACGCAAGAACAACTGCATCTGTCACGTCACCGATGTTTAAACCATTGGTACCTGAATGCTATAAGACAAATGATTCAGATGAAAGTGTTCCGGTGGTCAGACATTGTTAAGCTGGATGTGGGCGAGCAAGATTGGTTTCTTGTGACTGCTTCCTTTTACTACAAGGTAGTCATACTGTAAGGAATTCCAGAGGAAGAGTTAGAGGGTTACCAAAATCTTTTGCTCAACGTAAACTTAGTTCAAGATGAAACTTCTGAACGGTGTCTTGTGATGTGCAAGTTAGTGACCAAACCATTTAGACTCGCCACTGGAGTACGATCATCTCTATGCAGAAAGTACACTTATTGCCTCCGACAAAAAGAGGTATAAAAACGGGCTACCATGCCACGGCCTTTATCAGTGGTGGTACAACAGATTCCGTGGAGGGTAATTGATGAGAGTATTCAAACGGTGGAGGATTACCAACACTTACGACGAGAACTGTTTCCATTGAATTGGAGTCGACGTGTGGTGTGTGTCTTAGTGAGTTCCTTTCTGTGGTTTCGTTTACCAGCCGATTCCTTGTGGACTCTTTACCAACATTACTTGCCACCAAATAAAACATGAAAGTGGTCCCTTTAAATGAGCACAAGAAACTCGTTTTGTTAAAAGCCTTGCATTTTCATATGGATTCTTCTCGACCTCTACGGGGAAAGAAAGATTCGTCAACGTTTAGGTACTGAAGATGTGAACATCGATGTGTATGTAGCTTGTGACTTACACCCTCACTGGACAGATGTACGTGAATATAAAAATTGGAGTTTCGAGGCTTGGACCAAAGAAGTGGCCAATTATGTCCAAGAGTTGTGATTCTCAGTTCAAACGACCAGTGAATAAAGTAACTTTTGAACATGTGTTAGTGACAGTGCTAGAAGAACCCGTCACCGAGGAAAACCACTTCCTTCAGGACTGGATTGTCATGGACATTCCCGAAAGGCCACTCCGGAAGGACACCTGTGTGACTGTACCCGATGTGGAGACTGTAAGAACATTACACACTGTACCTAGGACACCTTTGTTACCAAAACATTTTGTACAGTAACTTGTTATATTCAACTCTGATCATTTTGATGTGTATTCTAACGCTGTACTTAACCATTTGGCTTTTATGCATTTTTGTCTTTCGTGTTGTTCTTATTTAAAAAAATAAACCTGTCCCGAAAAAAATTATAAAGACACTTGTCTTATCTGTCTTCGTGTCAAAAGTGACATTCCTTGCACTATGGCTGCATCTGCTGTACCTATTCCTTCTTCCTCCACTTTCAAAGTCATCGACGAGCACTTAGATCGCACCAGTTGGGAGGCCTTTTATCTTCGCCATCCCTTTAACATGTTAATAGTGGGGCCTAGCAGTTCAGGCAAAACCGAATTCGTCAAACGTTGGATCGAATATAAAAATCATTTGATCGATCTTCCACCTCAACGGATCGTGTGGTGTTACAAAGAGTAGCAATGGGCATACAGCCTCTTGCGAGAAAGGCAAGGCGATTCCATCATCTTTGTGGAAGACATTCCTGGTGAAGACAACGGGATCGTGTCTGACCCCAGTAAAAACCAATCTGGTCATTTTCGACTACATGTTAGAAAAAGACGAAGAAGAAATTAAACTGTGGTTTAATCGCAAAGGGCATCATCGTAATGCCAGTGTCATTTACATCACCCAAAATGTGCTTCAACAAAATAAAGCCCATCACACCATCAGTCTCAATGCACATTATGTGGTTTTGTTTAAAAGCCCTAGAGATAAATCGCAAGTGCAAGTCTTACCCAAACAGTTAGGAACGCCTTGACTAACTCATGCGTACGACGATGCCACTCAAACCCCAGACGCCCATTTACTCATGAATTTAAAGCCCACTACTCCCGATTATAAAGAGAATGAGTGGTTAAAAGAGGATCACTATGATCAATACCTTCTCAATGATCCAAACAAGGAGTGAAACTGACCTCATGAAAAGCTTGACCAATACACGTGTCAGCTAAAGAAATACTTCCTTATCAAGAGCTTTCTTTGTCTTATCTCTGGTAACTGCACAAGCTGGGAATAAATTGAAAGAGATATCCAGGTTAAACATGCAATTAATTTAGTTGTACCTGTCCCACTCGGTGAAGATCTAAGTGAAGGAATATCATCGGATTCTACTGATATTTGAGTGACAAATCTTCGGAATTCAGAAATTATGAAAGATCTGGACCAGAAACTTTCACATTTGCAAGAGCAAGAAAGAAATGAACTTAAACAGTTATCATTACAATACGTGCACTTATTTCCAGATGTTTCTACAAGAACAGGCAACATTTTCCATGACGTTGAAATTGTACATTCCAAACCTGTCAAACAATACCCGTACTTGATGAACCCTTTCAAACAGGAATACTTGGGAAAAAAAATTCAATATTTGCTGGAGAATGATTTTATAGAGCACAGTAAAAGTGACTGGAGTTCACCATGCATACTTGTTCCAAAACCAGATAAAACTTTCCGTATGTGTACTGATTATAGGAAGGTGAATAGTGTGACAAAAACAGATTTATTCCCATTACCAAGAATCGGTGACCGTATTCATAATATCGGGAATGCCAAATATATCACCAAATTTGACCTTCTGAAAGGATTATGGCAGATTCCACTAACATCAAGAACAAAGGAAATTTCGGCATTCGTGACTCCAGATGAACTTTACCAATATAAAGTAATGCCTTTTGGGATCAAAGGGTCGCCAAGTACATTTGAACGTCTCATGAATATGATTACCACTGGTCTTGACAATTGTGATGCTTGCATCAATGATGTCATCATCTACAACGACATCTGGAAAGAACATTTAGCAAAAAATTCGGAAATTGTTTGACAGACTCACTGATGCATGGTTGACAATGAATTTATCTAAAAGTGAGTTCTGCCGTGCTAGTGTAATTTTTCTTGGAGACATCGTGAGACATGGAAAAGTTAAACCTATAGATGCTAAGGACAAGGCCATCTCTGAATCCCATGCCTGTTAATAAAAAGTAACTGATGCGATTTTTAGGTATGGCCGTATACTGTCGGGAATTTTGTTCCAATTTATCTATAATTGCTGAACCCCTTACGAATTTATTAAGAAAAACATGTTCCTTTCGCCTGAAAAATGTTAGGAGGCTTTTGAGAAGTTAAAAGTCATACTTAAAAGCGCGACAGTTCTTATACCTTAAAATGTCAGCCAATCGTTTAAATTGTCTGTTGATGCAAGTGATGCTGGGGTTGGAGCAGTTTTGATCATTCCTTGTGCTATTTTTCTAAGAAATTAAATGAGAACCAAAGAAATTAGTCAACATTCGAAAAGGAATGTTTGGCTTTGATATTGGCATTACAACATTTTGATGTTTACCATAGTTCAGCTAATTCTTCGATTATTTAGTTTAGTGACCACAACTCCTTTACTTTCATCGGCAAGATGAAAAATAAAAATCAAATACTGAGATGGAGTTTGTTGTTACAGGTATATCATCTTGACACCAGGCACATCAAGGGAAAAGATAATTTATAGCAGACGCGCTTTACCGTGTACAACTATGTATTATTTCATGTACACTGTGTAATTTATACAAGATCTTTTTAACCTCATGCATAATTAGTGTGCGGTAACAAGAAAGCTTTATGCATACATTTTACATTTTTTATATTTTTCATCAATTGCTATTGTAATGTAAATTTATTCATTAGAGATGATACTTTTTCCAGAACATAGTTTGACTTTGACTGTTCGTTTTAGTAAACACCAGGTGTTGATCTAGGTCCTGATCTTGATTCAAAATTAGTAGCAACCACGTAAATAAGTTTTAGTTTAATTTTAAAATGATTGGTTGTTGTCGAGGTCATGATGGGACTACTGATTTAATTTTTTTATTTCTTAGAATAAATTGATTGGTTTTCGTCATGGCCGCAATGGGTGTACGTGATCTTAAACAAGTATATAATTTCGACGAGTTTCTGTAACATGATCACGTGGTGACTCTCTTTTGCGTTTTTGAATACGATATAATCTATGTTGTGGAGAGATATTCTTAGTAGCTGGGCTTTTTCTTTATGCTGGAAGGTGTATGCTGTGCTGTTGAGAGTTATTTCAAATTATTTGGATTCAAAAGGATTAATTCTTTTCTTCCTGGAAAATACGTGTGCTTATGTGAAATTCCTGAACAAAGACAGCTCTTATAAAAATTTATTCAGATTTAAGAAACCGGAGTGATATTTCTTGTTTCTACAAGGAAATGTAGACTTCAACACTACAGGTTACAGCATACGTCATCGCCTTCCATCTTGGATTCTTCGTCGGGACTCGAAATTGAAATCATTTGAACATTTTGTTATTAGGACTTTTTGTTAGTAGATTATTCTTAGATTATTTTTGGATTTGATTCTTAAAACCGTAAGTTCATATTTTTCATTTTTACATATTTTTTCCAGGGAAATAAATTATTATATTTTTTCAAAGCTTGTTGTGTTCACTCTTTCTTGTGTTACTGTTTATTCGAGCATAAACACGTAACATAAGACTTCATCAACGCAGTCTTGCATATTCCTTAGAATATTTAGTGACTTATTTTGACCGTCACTCTTCTAGAAACGATGACAAAGTAGATCGATGGTTTAGTTACCTTTTTGGTTATCTTTTGTCTTTAGCTAGGAAACATAGTGTACATTAATGGCCCAATGACTTCCATCAGTGGATGTCTAGCTTTATTTCACAACGTAGTCAACCTTGTCAAAAATAGTTTGTAATTTGATAAATGTTTGTATGTTTGGTTGAAACAAATGTTTTATGGTTAATTGTTGGTTGTTAGTTATTTGAATAAAAATGTGTTTCGAAAAATTGTCTGTCGTTTGTTTTAAATTTTTATCATGATACATGCTCTTTGACTTCTCTTTATCCCTCTCCCTCAAATCAATCATCATAACGTTGCGACTCTAGATATCGAAGGGGTGTTTTCTATCGCGTTCTCTCTTGAACCATATAAAGCGACGCATTCTGCATTCTGATCATCCATTGTTGACTCATCCTCCTATGAAGATGTGTTCAAGACTAGCCAAGCTGAACGAAGCTTACGTGAATATACATCATGTCAGGCAAACCCTGATACCCAAACCTGAAGAGACAGAGAATGTCAGAATGTTAAAAGTGACCGAAGACCTGATAGAAGAGCTCTTCAGAGAAGAAATCAAGAAACAGAGAAGAATGGGTGGAGATATAAAGACTTCATAAGCAGAGAGAACAACAGCAACAAGACAGAGGACTTGTCGACTGCCGTCTAGACACAAAAGAGTTCTCCTTCCTTCTCTTTCCGAAGAAGCAGACCTTATCCTGTGGGAAAACCTGCCGCCAGATGGGGCGACAGAATCTTAGACAATACAAGTTTGCCATAACTCTCCGTCCACAAGAACAGCCTTTTTCAGGGGTACACCAATACTCAGAAAAAGACATACTAGTTAAATTGCCAATTGTATGTTAGTAAGTTAAAAAAAATAGACGTGTCTATAAGCACTTCATTTCTTTGTTTTATGTAAAAAAAAAATAGAAGTGTGTCTATAATCATTTCGTTTCCGTAGCTTGTCAAATATAGTCGGTGTGTTTTTGTTTGTAGTTAGCATTTATACGTAAAAAGTGAGTGTTTCTTTTAGGTCCACGAGTTCCATGTTTGTTTTGGGTGATGATATGACTATTTGAATTATAGTGGTGTGCATATATATGTATATGTACCACTTGTTTATGCCTGCACGACAGGCTTGTAAATTGATCCTGAGGGAAGGAATTAGTGCCTCATCCCCCAGGCGTTTATGTGCTCACAGAGCTCTATGTCTCACATCGGGACGTCTGGATTTGGACGGGTGAAAATGGTTCCACATCTCCGCCACGGGAGAAGCAAGAGAGGAGAGGTACCCGGCAGCAGGCACCAACGCACAGGGTCCTGAAACTTAACCAAATCTAGTCCAGTTATTTTAATGGACAATTAAAGTACCAATTGTGTGTAAGCCACCTATGCAATTAATGAACTAAGTAAAATAAATTGAAAATGATTCATTTATGAAGATGGAATTTAGTGTACAATGTGTACATAGGACAAACTAATTAAAAACCAATCAGTAAAGTCGGAATGACGTATGCATAATCTGTATTACGCAAAATAAAATTTGAAGCATAAAAATGTTGATGGTGATAACAAAACAGATCAAATTAGGATCTTAACAATAAAGATATCATCAAAAACAGTTTTCAAGCCAAGTGAAAACCGTATACATTCAGGCAATATGTCAGTAAATCTTGCTTTTTCTGTTTCTGCTTTTCGAAGGTATCATCTGGGATGGTAGGCTGCTCTGGTGTATGTTTCTCTGGTGACAACTCAACACTGGCTCTGGATAGCTTTGTGTCTGGTGAATTTCCATTAAACTCCTGTGGTGCAACATTGTTGCCTCAGGCAGCCTGGTCCTTTATCGCTGGCTTACTACCATTTGGTTTCTGGTGGGGACCCCTCTTTCGGCTGCCTCGTGTTCTGGCCTTTCTCCAATTTTTCAGTTGCGGCTGTCCATCGACTTCTTTATATCAGCAGCTTATTAATTTCCATTATGGGTTCCTCGACAAAAGCAGGAAGCTACCACGTTGTCTCCACGTTGTTTTGTAGTGGTCCTGCGTGTAGCACGCTTTGCCCGTTTTCCCGCCTGCACCCATTCATGAGCCTCTGATACTCCGGTCCTGCCTTCTCCGTGTCTACCTCCTGAAAGAATGAATGGGGGTGTTTTCCTTCTCGTCCGCGCTTCACACATATAAAGGAGAGCACTTGCCAGTCTGGCTACCCATCGTTGATTGATCAACTGAAAGATGAGCAGACTCACCAAGCTTCTGGAACTCCAGATGCACATGGAATATGCCAGACGACTCCTGAATGAGCTGGCCATGGAGGCAATCCTGGAAAGTGCCAGGCTTGAAAAAGATGAGAAGAAAAAGAAAGAAGAGGAGAAGAAAAGAAATTATCACGCCTCACCTGATGCTAAGACAGCGCTGTGAAGTCAAACCGATGGTGAGGACACCTCCGCAGACAATCACCGCAGCCACTACCAGCACAGACAGCCGTCGTCCCACAAACAGAGAATTGGTTCCAAGAATTGGAGAGGCAAGTGCGGGAGCCTCAGGGTCCACAGGAGGCTGTATCCATGCCTGCAGAATAGGAGGAGGGAAGTCTTCAGGGTCCCGCAAACTGAAGCTTGGGATCATGAGACCACCCCAGCTGCCTCCGCACTCTCAGCAGCTACAGTCAATTGGGACAATTACTGGAGCCGCCGTTGTCTGTGGTGCCAGGCCTGGGAGATGTAACCATTAACCATGTGCATCTTAAGTTCAAAGCAACAACCCATCTCAGGGCTAACCAAATCTCTAGAAAAGAGACTATTCAAGTTGCCAATTGGCATGAAATCGACGGTAATTCAATACAACAATTCGCGCCATTCTACACGGAATACTTAAAGAAGATGGCTTCAAATCAGCTCGACGTCATGAAGATATTGCAAGAGGCTATAGACGATCCTGGGATGGTGGAGGAATTCATCATGAAATTGGAGTCCGGTGTCTATAACATTCACATAGCCAAGATGGAGACAATGTAAAGAAGACGAAGGAAAGATTGAAAGACCTGCTGGAAAAAAGTAGAAGGCAAGGAGGACGAAGAAGACAGAATAAGGACGAGAGTGGAATGAGAAAATAGAAAAAGAAGAGAACGAAAAAAGGAAAAAAGAGGAGGAGAAACAGGAGAAAGAGAAGAAAAGAGATGAATGTAGGAGAGAAAAAAAGTTGGTGGAAAAAAAGAAGAGATTAGAAGACGAACAAGAAAAAACCCAAAGGCCCTTTTCAGGGCCACTCATATGCCTCGAAAAGATTTTCTTTCTTGCCTAAACTATTTTCAATTGGTTGTATAGTTGTTTGTCATAGACTGATGTTAATCAATCTATGTCTGTATGTTGTATGTGTTATATATATATATATATATATATATATATATATATATATATATATATATATGTATATGTCCCGCCAGCCCCGCTCCGCCAAGCATTCTAGATTTTTCCCCGCTGTTCAGTCAAATTGAATGAGCCCCTTGCTACATTGTTACCAATCTTCAGTATGGTGACGTCACCTCACCTGTTCCATTTTTATTGTCACTATACTACAACCCCACTTTCCCTTGTCCGTATACAGTCCCAATATTCCCCTTGTCTGTACACGTTCCCGGGGGGGGGTCTGAAAAATCCTGTCTGTAAACGTTTCCAAGGGGGATCTGTAATGTATTTTCCCATTGTCAGTAGGGTATCCCACTATACTACTTGCGATTCTCTTTTAAGGGAGATGCTTTATTTTCTTTAATAAGATAATATTATTTCAAAAAATATAATGGATATAATATGATGTTTTTATTATAGGCTTATTTTTTTTCTCCGTTAACTTTACATTGTCAGAATCGTTCAGTATTTTACGATATTGCACACCTTCATATTCCATTCACGTGCATGTTTGTTTCTATTGTAAACAAACAATGGACGCAGGCACCAGCACTTTTGATTTGTAATCAAATAATTTATACTATCGTAGTAGGCGCTTTACGTTTTGGATGATGAAATTTGTTTATGAATGAAATAAACCATATGTTTCGTGGATTGCCACATACCAGCTGATTTGGCACACTTCGCGTTAACCTTTTTAATACAATGTTTCACATTTAGGCTAGCTATACAGCAGACGCCAGACAGGGTCTTTACAAATAACATGCAAGTGACAAGGAATAAACTTGTCTTCTTTAGCTGGTAATAAGAATGGCAAAAAATACACTTACAGTTTTACTTCCTGAATTTCCTCAAAATTTACTTTTTTAGTTCTGCAAATCCAAATTAGGTTAGCCATGTCATAGGTTTTCAATCTTGATTACACATTTCGAAATTGTACTGTAATTTCAAATATATTCCAAGTTCAATTACATCCTCCTTACTGCACTCAAAATGAAATAAGCATTAAATTTCATAGCGAATTTTTGATAATTGCAATTGAAAGACTTCATATTTTTCCCACATTATGATTTCAAACATTCAATGACAGAAACAGAAACACATCTGCAGATGTCAACACGCTTCTCCCTCGCTTCTTCAATCCGATGTATTTCAAGTGGAATTGTCACATATAAATCCAGTCCATAATCACAAAATTTCTTTGAATCAAAAGAATTTTTTTTTTACCAAACTCTATTCATTCCAGATCAAATGGGAAAGTTGTTGCAATGCACATTAATTCAAAATATGCTCCAAATTTAAATTTTAACTAGACACGCCATTTTCTTTCGAAATTTATGTCTAGCGCGCTCATAAGTTCAAATTTATCTGGGCGGAGTTATGTGCGCATTAATAATGTTGTTGTTGTGTAATGATGAATCTGCGGTTGTGTGTTTTGTGTAATGATGAATCTGCGGTTTTGTATTTAGTCTGGAATACGGCATGCTCGTTTTGTCAGATAGATATACTTCACTCCCAAGGTCGTGCAGTATTTTCATCCAAAAATCTTGTTCATATTTTCCCATACAAATGCAGTAACCTATAACTATTACTATAAATCTGAGCAAGATATCTTATCCAACTGCTGACCGACGTAAATTTTTCTTAAAAAAGTGTTAACCCCCGCCATAAACAATTAAATTGTTAGTCCCTAATGTACATGCGGTATACCGTGGTACGAATTGCAATATGTTCAGAAATACCGCTATACAAAAATGTTCGTGGTACCCAGCTCTAGAAAAAATGTGTCAACATCTCGTCTCCAGCAAAACAATATTCAGCCGAGGAGAAAAAGAAATAACAATAAAAATTATGATTTAAAAAAATAAGCGTATCGGTTTCCATTGTATCCGGATGTGGTTAAAATAACATACTGTAGCATATTTGCTATTACTTTAGTTTCCGCATAACTTTGTGTGCAAAACTGAACTGGGAAATTTGTTTTGTTTGTCCAAAAATTATTCCACTTTGCACACGTTTATTGTATCATCAGTATTGAACATTTGTACAATAAAATACGTTTCAACAATATATATTGTTTGTAGAGAAGAAATAACATAGTTTATAAAGGACAGGTACTAAATGAAAGTAATTAAGTATCGGTGACTCCATAAATCGGGTGTGGGGAAAAAACCATACCATTCCTTAAAATCTCACAAAAGAGGAGAGAGCTGGGTTTGTTTGGAAGATAAAAGTTGAAAACTTCAAATACGTGTACTATGATCATTTCATATTATAATGATATAAAACAGGCTTTAATGTGAAATCGAGTTGATCTGACACGTGTTAAGCAGAGTTCATTATATGCTTTGAAGGTAGCGAAACTCAAAATGAAACTTATCCAGGATCTTGATGGTGCAAGTATACACGTATCTGCTTTGGTGAAAACCTGATCTAAAACAAATCCCATTTGGGTAGTACCTACCAACAGCTGACAAATGGACGACACAAGACAGACGACAGAGACGAGACCATAACACACAGCGCACACTTTTACTTCCACAAACTGTGGTCAAGTCGTGGATTTTATTAATACATACAATTATACATAAATATCTTCTGGACTGTTGTTATAACTTTATTTCCTGTAAAAACAAGTAAGTAAAAAATAACTCGCTCTCTTCGTAATCAGAAAAATAATTTTAAGTTACTGTTTCGAATACACATCGTCATTTGTGTGGAATCATTCTGAACTCTACTGCTTTACTGCAAATTTGCAAAATATAAAAACACAGAACACATGGAAAGACGCACGTTTGCAGCTATTATTTATATTAGTTTCATAAATAATAATAACACTCGTGTCCGAAATAGGGTTTAAAATATGACTGGGTGAACATAACCGTGAGATGACAATAATGACACTCCTGTCTGAAATAGGGTTTAAAATATGATTGGGTGAACATAGCCGAGAGATGATAATAATGACACTCCTGTCTGAAATAGGGTTTAAAATATGACTGGGTGAAGATAGTCGAGAGATGATAATAATGACACTCGCGTCTGAAATAGGGTTTAAAATATGACTGGGTGAAGACAGTCGAGAGAACTCGGTTTCTTGGAAATGTACCTCTTACTTGTTTATGTCAGTAAAATACATTGCAACTCTGAAAGCTACAGGCAAAATATATATCAATTGAAAAACCGAATAGCCATACACCAAATTATGATTAAAGTAATTAAAGTAAAAGCAACAGTAATATTACTATTTTTGTATTCTAACATATTAGAGACAGTCGAAGGTACTTGCAATATCAACCATACGCATACATTATCAACCCCACCACGCATTTATTATCAATAAAAATCAAGACAAGTTCTCACGATATAAAACTTATTTTGAGGTACCCTTAAGACTGATCGCCCTAAACGGAAAATTACCTCAATTTACGAACCGTTCTCTAGATGTGCTGTGAAAATTTCGTTTATTTTCGTTTATGAAGATTTTCTAAAGGTACAAATAATCTGTTATTGCTGTTATTGGGAGGGGGGGCGCCATTTTTTTTAGCACATGATAATGGTGGCCAGTATCCATACCGATCATTCACATTTTAGCGAAATTATATAGAAAAGGAAATAACTTGCATGTACTTACAAAAGATCAACATATCTCAGAAAACCCAATGGGTCCTTGTGATGGGCCTATGGCTCACATATCTATATAAAGCAACGCAAAATTAAGAAAAAACCAGTGGTCATTTGAAAATTTAATGGACCACTAAGAAAATCTGATGGCCTGAGTATGTTACTACTGCGAGACAAACAAAAACATATGTTATATAGCAATTTGTCATATTGGGAGACTAGTCAAAAAGTTAATTCAGTTTAACCGTATATGCGAAAGACGGTCCATCCCAAAGGAATCCCTGCGAACAAGAAGTACGTAAAGTTAGAGGATTTGCAGAAGGAGGCGTTTGCGGTTAATTATTCGAGCTACAAAATAGCCATTTCTGCTGATTTCAGCAAGCGTCAATAGCGGTCTACAATTTATTACTTTATTCTATAAAAAAAGAAAGGAATCATAGTTTATATTTTCCATAGGCTAGCAGGAGCATTGTGTTTGAATGATAAATAATGTAGCACTGGAAAAAAATGAAAGACGTGGTAGGTACGAAACCCTTAAAGAGCACATACATGTGATTTTTAACTACCATTCCAGTGTAAATGTTCAAACTGCAGTATGCACATTCCTTAGCTCGCTTCCACAAGCATCACATATTACATTATCAGTTGAATTATCAAGGGTACATTTCGCACAAACCTTTGAAGTTTTCCCCATGGCGGGCGAGTCTGTTTCCAGATTATCACGTGACCTATAGCACATTCCACAAATGACTTTATCTTCTGAATTACGAAAGGTACAATGTTTACAATGCCACACACTTTCTTTAAAGTCATTTGATCTAACAGCAATAGGAGCCGAGTAACTTGTTTGAAGTTTCTCTCTAGCTGCGGGAGGAGCCGAAGCTTTTTTCTTATACATAGAGATGTTTTGGTGATTACTAAGAATGGTATCAGTTGATCTTGTCATAACAGGAGCAGAAAAACCACCAGCATTTGAAAGCGGCTTTAAATATGCGGGAAGATTGACTGAGTGCCTGCTAGGAGCAGATGAAATCTGGACCTCTTGAGTTGTAGGGAATTTATAAGGTTCCTGTTGTCTAAAGACACTGTCCATTACGTTGGATTGCAGAACATGTCGCTGCATTTCAGTACTAGTGGACAATCCTCCTGAAAAATTTCCTTCCGATGAAATTTTCAAATCCAAAGGAGCTTGACTTGTTGCAACTTTTCGTTTAACCTTCTGACTGGTTTCCATACCCCTCTCAATTAACTTGTGTTCTTGAATGCCACTTTTCTTTCTTCTTTCCAATTCTTCATTCACAAAAGACCATTCCTGTGATGCTCGCATATGCGGTTTTTCTTCAGATAGTCTTGTTGCGTCCTTTTGAATCAACTGAAGACTTGCCAGTAAATGTTCATCAAGCGTTCCCTCTGCTAAATTACCTGCTGAATCCTCGTCCATGTAAGGTATATCCTTATCACCGACAGAACTGTGCTTTTGTGCCACTTTTAAGTGCTCATGTAGTCTATCTCGAAAAGGCGCCTTGAATGAATCATCCCCGTCTGATATTCCCTGTTTTACATCACCTTGGGATCCCCTTTGTTTTTGCGGCTTGGCTTGGCCAACTGGAGTGTCGATTTTACCATGTCTATGGTTTATAATTAGTGCTATGCTTTCTGGGTTCCCTCGGTTTGAAAATCGAATCTGAACAACTTCCATAATTGATACAGTTTCTGCGAGTAACCTTTCTCGGATGTCATGTATTAATTTGCATTCCACTGATGCGACGAAACATTCAAAAGCAACAGTCGCTTGCTGTTCTTTGTCAATTTCTTTGGTTAACACAAATAAACCATTACTTTCTTCTCTATAACCGATCAACTGAAATATCACATCGGCAGACTTTAGATGGGATGTGATATTCGTTTGGAAAAAGCCGCTATATGTCTGTAAAAAAATGAACAGTGAAATTAGAGCTTTCAAAGGCCAAAACCATAAATAATATTAAATCTACATAACAGGAAGTATTGCATTATGCTATACGTTCCAGGAGGAAAGTGGTTTTGATATTGTTTTACAGAATTATTAATGAATTCTAGCACTACTGATGCGATTGCTCTATAACGGATGTGTCAACGAATCTTGTGTCTCTAGATTGTTCATGACCTGAATTAATCTTTGGTTTAGGGTCGTGTTTTGATTCAAAATCTATAATGCTCACCCTTCCAGACGCAAGTACGTCTCCTGAAAATTAGAATTAAATATCGATGTTGCAAGGCTTGTTTTTAACACGTCAACAACTATTATAATAAAAGGCTTGTCGGGATAGTTTAATTGCTGACAACTGCCCAATAGCCAAATGCAACTATTATAATAAAATGCTTATCGGGATAGTTTAACTGGCTGACAACTAACTGCCCAATAGCCAAATGCAACTATTATAATAAAAGGCTTGCCGGGATAGTTTGCTAACTGCCCAGTAGCTAAATGCAAGAACAAAAAAGTTGAATCAGAAGAACACTTTCTATAGAATTTTCTTCCCATGTAGCTGATCGCATATATTACTAAAACGATTGTTTCAAGGCTTGTCGATATTTGTACCTTCATCTACGTATAACGGTACATCAGTATCTTTGTCCAATACTGAAAGGCATTTATGCCAGGACATTTTCTGTTCAAGTTGGTAAAATTCTCATCAGCTGTTCCGAAGAAGTCTTTCTAATTTTAGTAACGGCTGCTAATTTGTAATTCATTTAGTACGTAACTGAAAGCCCTTTTCTCCTGGATTTGTCAAATTTGGTCACTATTTTGCTGAGAATATTCTGAGATGGCTTTGTTATAAGGTTTTTCTTTTTTAATAACGACATCATATTTTCATAGGGGATGATCATCATTTGCACAAACATGAATCACTTTGTGACAGGATGTTTTCTGTCAAATTCAGTCAAAATTTAGTTGGCATTACTTAAAATAAATAATTTGCTTAAAGGTTTTTAAATTGTTTCATAGCCGCGATCATAAATGATGGCAGAACAGCGTGATTTGCACAAACTTGAAGGCCGTTCATGCCAGGATCAAATTATGCTAAGCAGTTCAATCATTTGACGGTTTATCTATTGGTGGTAACGGCGACAATATGTCACCGTGGATCAGCATCGTACGCACAAATTTGAAACTCATTTTTGCATGGAGGCTTTCTGTCAACTTTGGGAAATTCTGTTGAGCAGCTTTCTGAGAAGACGATTCAAACTTTGTCTACTTTAATTATTCAAGGCCACATTCTAGTTTGGATTGACATCTTTTGTACAAATTTGAAAGCCTTTTACGACAGGTTCCTTATTTAAACATGTAGCCTTTTGTACAATTAAGCAGAATTATGTTGAGAAGCGTTGCAAGAGGTCGATGAACTTTTGTTCTAATTTTACAAACGAAGACAGAAAGACAAAATTTGTACGAAAATAATCAACAGAACGTCGTGCCAGAGCGCTTTGTGTCAAATTATCTCAAGTTCTGTAGCGCGGTTATTTGGAGTTTTAGTAACGCCGACCATATCTGAAGTTGGATAGGAATCGTTTACAAAAATCTGATACCCTATCCTACCAGGATCTGCACAAATCACGCAAAATTGGTGATATGGGTTTTGACAAGTTTACGCACGATGTATCCATGGCCATGCCAAAGTTCAATTGGCCTTACAGCCTGGTGAGTTTAAAAAAACGAGACCGGTAAGTATTCTTCACCTGTTATATTAAATCACCAGCTTCTGGCAAAAGCTTTAATTAAGATTTTGTTTTATGGCGTTTTTGTTTTTGCCAGACAAAAAATCTGATCACATGCTGCTGCCTACACTCCGTAGCTATCTGCAAAGAAATTTCGACTGCTGAGACACAAACATTATGTACATGTATCATTAGACCTGAAAAAGCTATTCTTATTTCCTCGTACAGCTAAGACATATTTCGTATTTTAAACAGTCAAACAAGCAATTTTCCGTGAAGATGAAGGTAAAATTTAAAATTCCATTCGTCCTTGAAAAAGTGTAACTATAATAATCTATCCAACCCTGTGACACATTTTGTATTTATGTTCCATTTAAATATATGAAGGACTGCAAGAAAAGTTAATGGTATGAGATCGCTTCTTTGGCCCTGCATTACCAAGATGCCAAGAGATGTGGCTGATACAATTCTAACCTCTTGTCTGAAAGATTACTAGAACGTATGTCTTCTATATAGCTTTCTTCACAACGACCGTTCTTCTGACAGCCCCTGTGTAGACTGTTAAACAAAACAACTTTTCGGTCTGTAACTACTTAAATCTAAGGAATATATATATATATATATATATATATATATATATATATATATATATATATATATATACGTGACCTTAACCTGATCGGAGTCATCATAATTAAATGTATAATCCACTATCGGTACTTGTTTCGTCTCGAGCTTACTAACCTAAGAATCTCGTTATTTTTTTTATTTTATTAAACAAAACTCTACTGTAGTTGCCAAACGAGGCTGTATAATTTCGATGTATAAGAAGTTTACAAAAGTGGAGCTTTTTAAATTTATTTTAGTTACTCTAGTAAGTTTTGATAAACGTAGAATGAAAGCTAGAGTTCGCTGTGTTTGGAATGAAGGACGAGGCCAGGGATAGTTTCTCGAAATATTTTGAGTATGTGATTTACGCTCAAGCTCAAAGTCTAAAACTGAGATATGACAATCACGTAAGGACCATGCTATTGACAGTTAACATCATTCCAGAAAAGAAAAGTCTAAAATTTAGATACGACAATCACATAAGGACCATGCTATTGACAGTCAACATCATTCCAGAAAAGAAAAGTCTAAAATTTAGATACGACAATCACATAAGGACCATGCTATTGACAGTCAACATCATTCCAGAAAAGAAAAGTCTAAAATTTAGATACGACAATCACATAAGGACCATGCTATTGACAGTCAACATCATTCCAGAAAAGAAAAGTCTAAAATTTAGATACGACAATCACGTAAGGGCCATGCTATTGACAGTTAACATCATTCCAGAAAAGAAAAGTCTAAAATTTAGATATGACAATCACATAAGGACCAAAGTATTGACAGTCAACATCATTCCAGAAAAGAAAAGTCTAAAATTTAGATACGACAATCACATAAGGACCATGCTATTGACAGTCAACATCATTCCAGAAAAGAAAAGTCTAAAATTTAGATACGACAATCACATAAGGACCATGCTATTGACAGTCAACATCATTCCAGAAAAGAAAAGTCTAAAATTTAGATACGACAATCACATAAGGACCATGCTATTGACAGTCAACATCATTCCAGAAAAGAAAAGTCTAAAATTTAGATACGACAATCACGTAAGGACCATGCTATTGACAGTCAACATCATTCCAGAAAAGAAAAGTCTAAAATTTAGATACGACAATCACGTAAGGACCATGCTATTGACAGTCAACATCATTCCAGAAAAGAAAAGTCTAAAATTTAGATACGACAATCACATAAGGACCATGCTATTGACAGTCAACATCATTCCAGAAAAGAAAAGTCTAAAATTTAGATACGACAATCACATAAGGACCATGCTATTGACAGTCAACATCATTCCAGAAAAGAAAAGTCTAAAATTTAGATACGACAATCACATAAGGACCATGCTATTGACAGTCAACATCATTCCAGAAAAGAAAAGTCTAAAATTTAGATACGACAATCACATAAGGACCAAAGTATTGACAGTCAACATCATTCCAGAAAAGAAAATCCTGAAAATTATATATGAAGCTAACTTTATTTTAATCAAATTATCGAACGAAGACTGATAACATTTCCCGATTTTGAGTTGGTGCTTAAGTTTCTTTCTCAATATGTTTAGAGAATAAGGAGTCAGACCGAAAGAAACATCCAGGGAATAATTCAATATTTAATTATTTGTACAGCACGCTCTACGTGCCAATTAAATTTTAACTGAAACAACTTGATGCACTACGAATCAGAATCTAAACAAGACACCCCAAAGGCCTTGCGATCGATTGCTTAGTGACACGCCATATGTCCGAATGGAAGATCACTTGGCCGATCTAAGTCAATTGGAGGCTTTCGGTCAAAATGTTTAGAACTTATGTTCACGGGATACTAGTGCGAAGAAGTTTGAAGGTTTTCTTTCTAAATATAAGGAGCCAAATTTGATGGCGTCATTTGTATACATATATTGAAGACCTCCAACAAGAACGATTTTTAAGAAAAATCTGACTTGTTTCTGAAGGGCCGGTTTTTTGGGGTACAAGACTTTTAACGTTATTAATAACTTCAGTAACGGTAGGCGTATTGGATTACTGAACAGTATAATTTGTTCAAACTTAAAACGCTTCATGCCAACACGCGCTGTCAAGATTTTGAATATTCTGTTGAGCAGGCTATGAGATGCCCTATAAGGCTTTTGCCTCAATTTTCAGTAATGACTATCACAATGAACAGTATCTACACCACTTGCAAAAACTCGAAAAATGTCCAAGTCATGATGATTTCCGTGATATTAGGTCACATTCTGTCTTGCTTTTTTTTTTTTTTTTTTTTTTTTGCTGCTGCTAGCATTCGTTTCAAGGTCTATTTCTTTTCTTTCTATTAGCGGCCGTATTTGACAATCAATTGACCTCACCTGCAAAATCTTTGAAGGCTTTCATAACCGGATGTTTTCTTTCAAATGTATTCGAATCCTGCAGTTTTTTCTTTTTCTTTTTCTTCAGACGAAGCAGTTCAACAATTTTTATTTTTAATAAAGATAACCATGTTGGACTGCATATCAGCATCATCTGTTGTGTATATTTGATTTAATTTATATTTGATTTTATTTAATGGCTGGTTGAAAGTTTAATTTTTTTAAATTCCATTACATGTTAGTGAACAACTTTTTTAAAATTCATTCATAATGTGGGATTGATAATAGTGAGCTTGAGGCTGACTGTGAGTACGTGATTTAAAACTTCTATTTGTTTCTGGAAAACGATCACGTGACCCTCATACGGGCATCTGTTTTGCGCAGTAGCTAGGTTTAATACCAATGTTTAGAGAAATAATCTGAGTTGGGCTTTTTACCTTTGACACTGAAAGGTGTTTTTTTTTCTTCTGTTGTGACCAGTTGGAGTTACATTTTAATTTTTCTTTAAATTATTTGAATTCGAAGAGATTAATTCTTTTCCCTGGAAAATATTTAAGTGCTCATACAGAATTCTTTGACAAAAATATTTATGGGAGCGCTCACCAGTTAATATGTACTTTTGAGAGAGTGGCGTATGTAAGGTGAAGTTGTTTGCATTTGAAACATGCACAGTGGAGAGAATGTTGACATACCTCTATGCAACTTTAATATAATGTGGCTGACATTTCTTTGGATATTGTACTTATGGAAATTGTACATAATCAAAACACACTGCAACTAAAATGACTGCTCACGTATGCTAAAAAAAATCAGCCTGAATTAGTCTAATGTACACTATCTTTAGCACCTATTAAAATAGAAAAATGAATTTTGCCCAACTAGACAATACCAGCTTCTGAAAGTGCAATGGATGAATTACTACATATAGAAAATGTAATACAGAAAATGTATAAAAAAAAAGAGTTATCTGCTATTTTTTTAAAATGCAATTTACCTTTGAAGTCCAGGAAGTGAAAAGGACCAAGCGGAGCTAGCAGTTTTTGAAAGATGCACATCTGTGGTAAGGCCAAGCTGTACAGTCTATAACCCATATTACACCCATTAATCATGCACCAGAATAAATGGAATTAAAGGTTCATTGAACAATACCTAAGATATACAAGGTCTTTTTTAAATAGCCAGTATAACCAGTGAGGAAACCCGGGGAAATTCTTTCTCTTTAAAATTTTATTCGGAATTCAATCACCGGAATATTATTTTCCATGGTACAACACAGAAATTTAGACACATCAGTACTAAGCTGGCGATAGCATACGTCATCGCCTTCCATTTCGGATTTTTCGTCGGGACTCGAACTCCAATTCCTTAGAATATTTTATTACTAGGACTAATAATTTATAATTCTGGGTGACAAACGACAATTATTATGAGAAAATGGAGACCTCCCGAGGTACCTGCTGGTGATGAGTGGTCAGTGAACATACAAATTGTGGTTCCAAAATCTTAAACACAGAAAATACTTAGTCTGGCCGATGAAACTCATTTGGCTGGTCATTTAGGGATTAATAAGGCGTAATACAAGATCTTGACTAACTTCTAATGGCCAAAAATCAAAACCGATGCTTGCAAATACTGTAGATCTTGTCATACTTGTCAAATAGTAGGAAAACCCAATCAGATGATACCTAAGGCTCATCTGCAACCTAGTCCTGCATTTGACGAACCGTTTAGTACAATTATGGTAGAGAGTGTTGTGTAGACCAAGTTAGGTAACCAATACTGGTTGACCATAAAGTGTACGTCAACAAGGTTTCCAGAGGCAATTCCTTTGAGGAATATTAAATATAAAACAACAGTAAAAGCTTTAATAATTTTTAAAAAAATAAATCAATTTGGCCTTCACAAATCCGTCCAATCGGGTCAAGGGTAAAATTTTATGCTTGAATTTGACATTCAGCAGTTCAAGTCAAAAGTTAAATTATGGTTTGACAAAACTACAATGGAGAGAACTTTTGAGTCTGGTAATAGAGTTCTGTCTCTCTTGCTCATTCTTCAAAATTTTCTTCAGTTTAGGTATTACGGCCCTTACATGATGCAAGTGATGTTGGGGTTGGAGCAGTCTTGATTCAAGAAGACGAAAATGGTATTGATAATCCAGAGTGATATTTTTCTAGGAAATTAAATAAGCACCAAAAAAATTATTCAACAATCGAGAAGGAATGTATGGCTTTGATATTGACATTACAACATTTTGAAGTTTACATTTGTTCAGCTCCTTCTTCGATTATTGTGTTTAGTGACCACAACCCTCTTACTTTTATCGGCAAGATGAAAAATAAAAAGAAAATACTACTTAGGTGGAGATTGTTGTTACCGGATCATGATACTGACCTCAGGCACATCAAAGAAAAAGATAATTTAATAGCAGATGCACTTTCCCGTGCATAGAAATGTATTATTTCATGTACACCTTGTATAATTCATATGAGTTCTTTTTAACCTCACGTATAATTAATATATCGTAAAAAGAAAGCGTTATCATATAAATCTTTCTTTTTCTTTATGGGGGAAGTGCTATGTATATTTGATATAATTTATATTTGATTTAATTTAATTGTTTGTTTGAATGTTTAATTTTTTTTATTCGATTACACGTTATAGTAATGTAATTTTGTTTACTGGAATTTGACATTTTCCAGAAATTAGTTCGACCTGACTGTTATTTTCGTAAACACCTAATAAAAGAACTTTGTATCTTTATGCTGACCTAGTTCCTGACTTAGACTGAGAATCAAGTAAGCAACTTCTTTTTCTTTATTCATTCGTAATGTGGGATTGATAAGAGTGAGATTGATGCTGAATGGGAGTACGAGATTTAAAAGTTTCTATTGGTTTCTGGAAAGTGATCACGTGACCCTCATACGGGCATCTGTTTTGCGCAGTAGCTAGGTTTAATACCGAAGTTTAGAGAAATAATCCGAGTTGGACTTTTTACCTTTGACATTGAAATGTTTTTTTCTTCTGTTCTGACCAGTTGTTGTTACATTTTAATTTTTCTTCAAATTATTTGGATTCTAAGAGATTAATTCATTTCCCTGGAGAATATTTTAAGTGCTCTAACAGATTTCTTGGACAAAGACATTTACTGAAATTTTATTCAGAATTCAATCACCGGAATATTATTTTCTGTGGTACAACAAACAAATGTAAACACATCAGTACTACACTGGCTATAGCATAAGTCATCGCCTTCCATTTTGGATTTTTCATCGGGACTCGAACTCAAATTCATTATAACATTTTATTACTAGGGCTAATAATTTATAATTCTTGGATCATTCTTGGATTATTTTTGGATTTCATTTTTAAAAGTTCTTTTCCTCATTTTTACTTTGCTTTTCTAGGGAAATAAATTATTTGTCAAATTTTAGAAAGCTTGTTGTCTTCACTCTTTTCTTTTGCGTTTACTGAAAGCCTAAACGTAACGCTGTATAAACTTAAACGGCTTCATGCCAAGACATTCGGTCAAAATTTGTTACATTCTGTTCAGCAGGCAATACGAGGTCGTTGTTCAACTTTTTCATAAATTTCAGTAACGACCATCATACTATTTAGGTATCTGCACCACATTAGAAAAGTTAATATATCTTTAGGACACTAACTATACTTTAGATCAAATTCGCTTACATTTGTTAAAAGTCGTTTAAAGGTTTTAATATCTCTTATTTTATCAGTAGTTATATTTGAAAGTTAATCTACATGACTTGTTTAACTTTGAAAGGTGTTTTCAGACTGCTCTGTCAAATTTGACAAAGTCATTTAAAGGTTTGCTATTTTTGGTAACGATGTCCGTACTGGAAAACGGATCGGCATCATTCGTTGAAATGCCTTCTTGCCAAAATGTTTTCATTCAAATCTGGACTAAAGTACTGGTGATTACTCTGGAAAAAGTTAAAAGTTGCATATTTTTAGGACCAGCGAACATATTTGTTGGAAGTTTGGCATCATTTTGATAGCAATAGCATCCAAACTGTTTGGCGCATCTGCATTAATGATAAAAGATTGACAGGCCTTCATGACGTGGTGCTTTCTGTCACAATAGTATTAACTTCGGTTTATGAACTGCTATTTCAAAACGTCTCTATTTTCAACAGAGGCGGCCATATGATATAGCGAAATGGTATCACTTGACAGGCCTGAAAACTTGGATTTTATCTTGAACATTTAGCTGAAATTAGTCCAGTTTTTTTTCTCAGAACGAATTTGAAAAAAGCAAATAATGAAGGATACCTCTGTACGCACTACATATGAAGGAGGACGTGCAATGAAAGCACTGTCTTACCATAAGCTCACTCAGCAATATGACCAGTTGAACAAGAAGCTGATTAACAGCTTCGAGAGTCCTCCAGATGCATGCTTACAGTAAACGTTGTTCATTTTTTAAATTTAATGCAGACACCCTTTTTCATTTAAACCATGTTATTTCGACTGGCCAATAATTTTAAAACTATCCTTCAAATTTTATCGTAAAAAAATAAACACGTCTTCTAAAATTCTAAAAATCAGTGTCTAAAACTACACTCATCGCATCTTAAATGAATGATAGAGAATGGTACTCGTTATCGATCATGTTATCTTCGTTTCAGACAATGAAAGAAAAAAATTAAGTTTGGCCAGGAGTATTTCTTTGTTTTTACGTCAATAACATATTGCATGATGAACAACTAGCATAATATTAAAAGTATAATACTATCATAAAATGAAATGTGTTTCTCTTCTCCTCTGACACGAATAATCATGGAAAATTATCTTAAACAAAAAGTCTAAAATGACTGTATCATAAATAATCAATATTACCAAAATCCAATGCACGACTTTGTAAATAAGAATAATGATTTAAACTAGATGGATTAAAATCTAATACAAATGGTCCCTGACTTACAGTATTTATATCTTCATGATTTTATTTAAGACGACGTTATTAGTTTAATCTGACACCTACTGGTGAAAACAATGTATTTCGAGTGGATATATGATCTTACTTGCTTAAGACGAAGTTATTAATCTACCAGTCACCTACTGGTGAAAGCAATGTATATTCCTGTTGTTCCGAAATGTGACCTTTAACTTCCATCATATCGACGCAATGTAGGCTGTTTAACCCATATGCTAAACTTGATACCTCATTTCCAGTGGAATGTCCATCTATGTGTACAGGTAAAATGTTCATTATTAATGTAGAGGAAGAGGAGAAGACACATCTGTAGTACAGTAGGCACAAGTACGATACTTACGTTAAGTTTGTGATATTCCCTTTTCCAAGGTGTTTTATACAAGATTGTTAAGTATCTCTCAAGATGGCTAAAGGCTTTCGCAGCCTTGAGTGGAGTTAACATGTCTGCCTTAGCGGTCTCGAAAATAACGTTTTCTATTTCCTTTGACCTGAACCGTTCTTCGGGGGCACAGAGACACAAGAACTGGTAGATAAGAATGTAGATCTTCTTTCTCTCTTCAGTAGGATCATCTCCGTTCAAAATTGACCTGTACAACCTCTGGGCTTCACGAAACTGCTGCATAATTTGCAAGAATGGTGGTGATACTGCAAAAATTGTATATGGCTGAAAGAACATCAAAATTTACAAAATATGATGTGAAAATGTAAGTCGCTGAACATAAAACATTTTTTTTCACATTCTACTACAAAGTAAAACTTTTCAAACACGTTAACATTTCATTAACAGCAGGGACAGTATTCTGTATGGCAAGAGATCACGATAGGTCCAGTAATACACCTGACTTATTAGCCATTCAATAAATTCAATACGGGAATATTAATAAATTTACAAGAAACTGATAATTGGTAACAGCGATCGGACATTACTGTAATTACAGTAATAATGCATGCCACACGATTCTTTCTGTTCCTTCCATGTTCCAAACAGACTGTTGGGATACAATTTTACAATTAAAAGGAAGTGAATATTACCAGATGTTAGAGCACTACATCAATACAATTAACACAAGTCAATCCTGAAAAAAAAAAATCATTCAAGATAGTAACATAAACAAGATAGGAAGCATGTACAAAGGTTACACGACGTAAAATCGACTGATTGTAATGACAGAAGAAAGAGCTATGAAGTACTGTGCACTTATGCATCTCTAACAAAATCTTCAAACATTTGAAATACATTAATCCTTTACAATTTACAAGACTAAGTTGACACGTAATTCCAACCAAAAGCAAAGAAAACTACAACTTCTTTACCTTAGGCTTGGTGTTCCTAAGTGCCATCAGGCAGTCTGTAACACTTAAAAGAACGATGTGTTGATGCTTCAAGTCTGATGACGTCACACTATTTATTATGCAAGATAAAAGACCACAGGATATGCTTTCTTTGACGTTATAAAGAAAGGTTGTTGCATAAACAACTGAACTAACCACGCGGGCATTTTCCAAAAGTAAAAGGACCGACAAATGGCCTTCAATTGTCAAAACTATTCTACAAATATGAAACATTTTTTTTTCAGAAAGCTGAGTTCTTGTTGTATAGTCATTATTGATTATACTGCTACAGTTAATGTACACTTTAACCTAATTTAAGATTTAATTGGAATTGGAGACAATACTAAAGATGCAGCTTCAAAATTCATGTTTAAAGACAAAATAAAAGCATGTCGCAGTAATAATCAGCGCACAACATTTCTAAAAATGAGAGAACATAAAACAATTGATAGATGTAGGGATTCTAGTGTTCAATATACAGTAAACTATCCTTAGTGGCCGAGCTGACAAAGCACAATCCTGGTCACAGTAAAATACTTGTATCCACATACCAATTTTGATGATTGTAGGTGTAAAATGGATGTAAAGATTCTTATGATGTTAATAACAAATCTCAGAAAATACCACCAACAAATTCTGCATGAAAATGTCACATCGTACAAATTTTTACATTACTGAGCTACCCTGCCATTCCCACGATCCGCGTAACAAATTCTGCATGAAAATGTCACATCGTACAAATTTTTACATTACTGAGCTACCCTGCCATTTCCCACGATCAGCGTACATCTTTTGATGAGGTTAAGATGTGGATTTTGCCACGACTGAGTACTAATATTGGTACCCTTACTCGTACCTCGTGGACAGGGTACTAACATGAGCATATACGTGTTAATGGAGCAAGCCGGGTGTGATTCACACCCGGCGCTCTCTTAGCCTAATAATAACACTTTAAACATATTCCTTGCATATAATCCAATAAATTGAGTTGTCCTCTTATTTAATACCGGAAATATCGAAAATTATTGTAGAAATAGTTGAAAAATCTCGTTTACCTTTTTTAGCCGATATTTTCGTTTAGATCGTCCTCCATATTATTTCAAATAATGATTACTTCCGTTCTCAGCCTTGTTTGTTTGTGTGCCATATAAGGACATTGACGCCTTATTTGGAAATGTAAACAAATCTTAGTAAAAATTTGGCGCCGTTTGGGTCAGAAATTCTGCGCATTAAAAGTAAATACGGTTTATCGGCAACTTTGAAATTCACCAAGAAGCGATTATTCGCACTTGATTGATAATAATATAGCGTAGAATATCCAAAATATGGTCTGGCAAGCCTTACGTAGAAAAGGGGTCACGGCGAGAGTCTCGCGTTATCTGTCATGGCGTACAGTATAAGGTTAGAGTAACCATGCCAATTTATTTTATCGTATAAGGGCTTAATAAATTCAAAATAAGCCAAACTTCTTTCACAGCATGATTATACTTATGTAGTTGATTTCTATACTGTTTGTTTTTCTTACTTTAGTGATGATATTTTTTGCTCCATTACCTGATATGGGATCAGTTCGTAGCCTCAACCACAACACAATCAAGTTGAGGCTACGACATCGTAGCTAGCCACGACTGAGACCCAAACAAATTACGTCACTCAAGCAAAACAAAATTTTAAAAAAACTTGTCACTGATGATGTGCTTTATAAATGGTTGTGTTACTTGTTCTTCCTTGGTTATTCGTGTGTGTGTGCGCTGTATTGGGATGCATCAGAACGATGCGCCAATCATCAAACAAAAAAAACTTATAACTTAGCACCGAGATGCAAATATGATTTAGTGCTTTGATTGGCGATAATTAATCTGTACAAAAATAAAAGTTTCGGGCTGTTTTGTGCATGCTATATGAAGAGATATAAACCACTGTCGTGTGTAACTTAGTTACAGGTTTGATACAAGTCTTAAAAACAAGGACCATGTTTTTGGAATATATGGATGCCATGAATTTGTACAAACGATAACTTGCAGACAAACACGGCCGCAAGGGTATCTGCTAAATAACTGATTGATAAAGTAAACTTACATCGATACTGCAGAAACTAAATTATAGGGTAAAATTGTTGCAAATGTTGCATGAATTCATAGCATTTACATTTTCGGAGGAATTTGTTGTGCTTTATTTATATGCACCATTCTCTTATCAAGTGTGTGTATATAAAGCAAAGCAAGCATTTATTTCACATCATTTTTTTTACACTGTTTGAATGCTGCCAATTACACATACAATACTTATTCTAGAAAATCCTTGTAAATATGGGTATATTGAGAACAAGTTCAGTACGATGTTTTGAAAAATAATTTTTCTGCATGACTGAAGAAAGAAGAAAGATTTTTTATTTTGTGCTTTGTTCACTGTCCGTCGTCTTTGATTGGAAGCAATTTGTGTATTGGACGCAGCATCAGTTTGCACTAAGCGGTATGTGAAGCGTAGTTGAACTGTAACAAACCGTTATATAATGAGTTTTTACGTGGAAAAAAGTACAGCTTAACAATAAATAAACTGCACTACCATCGCTGCAAAGATGACACATTTGTATTGTGAACTCTTTTATTTCCCCGCACCCTAAAATGGAGGCCACTGTTTAGTGTTACTCGTCATACACAAGGAATTAAGTGTTTGGTAATATATTTGTAGCCCAATGTGCAAAAATATAATTACCATATTTGTCTTGAAACATAATAATTTAGTGGTAGTAACATGAATTGTGTCTTAAATCTCTGTTTTAAAATGTCCACAGTTGGGCAGTGTTACATGGCATAGTGCAATCCATAGCTATAGACAGTAATGTTGTACACACCAGTACTTTTTCCTTCGATTAGAATCAGGTTCTTGTAAAATTACGGTATATACAGCGTCCCAATTTTGCAAATCAGCTCCCAAAAGAGTTAGGGAATGTTATAATGTTCTAAAAAGAAATTAATTTAAAACAATAATATATATATATATATATATATATATATATATATATATATATATATATATATATATATATATATATAGTAAAGTTCTGTACCAAAGAAAACAAAGTAAAGATATTATAACACAGAGTATTTACACAGAATGATATTGGGTCTACATACAAGCAAATGAATTGTATTACTGTAATTTTATAACAGAAATGATAATCCTTTTCAAATGATAATTCTATTTGAATTTGTTTGTTATTGTGATTTTAGTGTTAGTGTTTCTGATCACTACTGTCATTTCAATCATAAAACAGAAAGAATATAATTAAAGAACATGTAATTCGATTACATTAATTTATTTACTGACAAATACATCTTCAGACTGGAATACATCCTTTATTTTTGTCATTCTGAGCTATGTTACCCATACATACATACATACATACATACATACATACACACACACACATACACACACATACATACATACATACACACGCATGCATGCATGCATACATACATACATACATACATACATACATATACACATACACATACACATACATACATACATACATACATACATACACGCTATGGATCTCGCTACCGAGCGAATCAAACAACTGCATGTCACCCCTGTTTCCAAGGACCTGGAGAAATAGTCGTCGTCTTCATCGTCAATTTAAGGGTTTTATAACTGGCGAATGTTATAGGTAGTTTTACTCTATTCACCTAATGATCACACATCAATAAACTCTAATTTCACTCTAGCATGGTTTTCATTGTTTCATATTATTTATGACTTATTAGTACGACTTTCCAAGCCGAATATTTTGTACGCTCTGCAATACAACCCACGACCCAAACGCACAATACAAAGAAAACATATTCCTATCTCAAATTACTAAACACGCATACATGAAAATATCAAAAGAATTTCCTATGGTAAGAAATCAGGGACGGTTCATTGTATGAAACTAATCCATGCGATCAGCAAGTCTCGTGAAAACTATCTATTATAACGTCTGTTCCCATAACTCGGGTTGGAAAAAAAAACTTCCCAACACCAACTTCCTATAGTCATTCTCTCAGAACCTTGCGAGGTGTTTCAATAATAACGAAACCCGAATGTTCAGACCCAGAACCGACTACATGCACACTTTCGTTAAAATTCTCGCTCTCATATGGAGTATAAATCGCTGTCGATGTCGCTAAGCTTCTAGAGATCTAGAGATTTTTGCCAGAACTCCAGAGTTTATAAAATAACAGACACGATATCAAGTTTCCACCTTAGTGACAACCGACACCGGGTGGGTGGAGAAAGCTATAAAATCGTCGTAAAATTCTTATGTTGAAAATTAAGCAAACTAAATTATCAATTCATGACTCTCGAATAGGTGTGAATTTGTGACAAACACAGTTTGGTCATTTTTAATTTACCCTTGAGAGAGGAGATTTCAAACAATTTTTTCTACTGAAAAAGAATTGCCCACTATTAGAAACATACTTTAGTCTACCGCAAAAGCAGCATTGGCTCATAAAAAAAAAAAAACTAATATTAGTTCATACTAATATAGAAATTACAACGAAGAAAAAGATCTTTAGTGCAATACATTCTGCGAACTTCCAAGTGTACGAGTTTTCTTTCCAGCTGCCATGTCGAATATTCTGACTTTACGTTTTTTTTAAATAATAATAATAAAAAAAATAAACGCTATCCAAAATCGCAGGGCTGCCATAAAATCTTTCTTTTTACACGCAAGTAGTCTCACTGCTGAGCAAATTAACAAATGAGTCAGGGGGCCCCGAGTGGCCGAGTGGTCTAAAGCGCTCACCGTTCCGGATCACTGCCATCTCACCTCTGTCTGCGTATGTTCGAGTCCAAGGCTCGGCTAGCGTGGGTACGTGGGAGAGCCTGCCAGTAGCTTCTCGCGGGTCGGTGGTTCTTTCCTGGGTTTTCCAGGGTTCTTCCTCCATCAGTTATACTGGCCGCCATATATGGCCTATCTTGTGCTGAAAATGGCGTTAAACCCCAGAACAACAACAACAACAACAAATGAGTCAGCCTGACATAAAGTCAAGGCCTCCTCAATTTCCAATGACCGCAAGACAGAAAGGTTCTTAAAAGTGGAATTACTATAAATAATTTACACTAATCACCCAATGACCACTCATCAAGAAACTCCAATTACACACTGACATGGTTTTCCTTATTTTACACTGGCATGGTTTTCCTTCTTTTACGTTTAAGTAACTAATTAGTAAGCCTTTCCAAGACGAATATTAATTCTTTAAGCCATGCAATGCAAAACAAGCCAAAGACCCAAAACAAACAATTATTCCTTTCTCGAATTACTAAATACTTATGCCTATAACTAACAAGCGAATTTCCTATGTTAAGTAATTAAGGGGCGAGGTTCCATTTTATGAAAGAAATCCAAGTGTTCATCAAGTCTTGTGAATACTGTACATTACGACGCCTGCTCCTAGAAATTGGCTAATTATTCTAATTATCTGGGTTGAGAAATAGCTTCCCATCTTCGAAAACGGAATCCTAATAATCTAATAATAATAAGTAATCACTAAAACCCAACAAGCTATAGCGGAGACGTAAATACAAATATCACATACCCTACACACACACACACACACACACACACACACACACACACACTCGCTATAAAATATACCAATCTTGAAGCAGGGCCAGTATTTATAAACTTTCGAGGCAAATATGAAGTCTATCCGACAACAACTGCTAATAGCATTGTCCCATGCATAAAAGCTAACTTCAAATATGTCAGTCATTCGTCACCACTTTTGTCTTGGGATCAAAGTTTCCTAAACAATGTTGTTCAATGGACATTTGTGAGGAAACCAAAGTCATGCACTTTCACTCAGAACGAATAGTCGATAGAAAAACGGGCGATGATTAGGCTAATTTTCACAGTTTCCTTTCTCCCGCTAAAAATAGGAATGATTTCCCTTATCATAAATACAGATTTAAATGGTGCCTACACTTTCAGACTCTGTATAACCCCTCTTAATTTCCCGGAGAAGAAAAGTTTGAAATTCTTACAAATAGCAATACACAAAGCAGTAATCCTACAGAGTACAGATATGGATTACCGACATAATATTATATTCGTGTATTTCCTAATCTTCCTTGATGCATTAAAGTAAATGGCTGCTTGCAAGCGTTACTTTCATAATTCTATCAATGTATGTTGTATTTTCATTGATGCAAATTGTACGTGGCAGTTTGCATGTACTACTTTCCTTCTGCATTATTGTAAATGACTGCTTTCAAGTGATACATTCGCCATTCTAGTCATGAATTTTCTATTTTTCATTGATCCAAACTGTAAATGGTTGCTTGCTGGTTTTTCAATCTACTTTCCTTCTGCGTCATTGTATCTTGCGATTTGCCAACTACTGAACTGAATCTGTATTTTGTCGCATGCCACACGCTATGTCAGTTATTAAAAGTTTTGTATGTTCTGTTTATAAACTTTACATCATTCCAACTGCTGTTTTCATACAGATTCGGCCTTGCAACAAAGTACATACTAAGTTTTATCAGTACCGTCTTTATTGTCCAACTCGTGTCGCCATTTGTTGTCATACTGGCACACCAGGGATTAGCATGGCATTATGACAACAGACGGCGCTCTAAATTTCTAAAGTTTTTCCTTTACCAAAAATAATGAATGCTCCCCATGGAGCTTTACGGCATTCATTTTGTGTCGATAACTCTGTCAGTCCCTTTTTTAAGGTGTATGTTTGCAACAAAGTTTTAATCGTCTCTAAAACCATATGCTTTCTCGAAGATCTAAGTGATTTATAGCACATTACGAAACAAAAATGCATGCACTACAGCAGAGTGGTCCATCTTTTTCAACCTCAGTTTTGACACACTTAAGTATTTATCTTCACCGTTTAAGAAATCTACTTCTTAGCGATATCTCTCATTACTTTGAAAACATTAGTTATTTTAGGAAAGTAATGATCAGAAATGACTGATATATTCCCTCGTACTCTTCTTAACGAGCTTTCATCAGACGAACCCTGGTTGTAAGGATTGTGTTGTACGTCACCCATTTTGACGCACCTTACAGACGTCTTTCTTTTCCTGTGATACTCTTGTACATACGCTCCCGCGAAAATAAAATATTTAAGAGCAACATCAATAGCACATAAAAAGGTTTATAGGTAAAATGACATTAAAAAATTAAGCATTCCTTAAAGGTGTTCTTATTCTTATCATGACCTTCATTTTGGAATATATTTTGCCGCAAGAACCGAAATAATCAAACTGGAAAATAATGTTCTTATCATGATAAAAATGTTTACTTGTGCTTAGAAGTATTAGATTTAGTGTACGATTGTTTTCCAATACTTAATTTGCATTGTTAATGTACAGAACCTCAACCTTTGAACGTATTTATATATAAAAAGTACAAAAAACAGTTTTAAAACTGGTTTGCATCCTTTATAACTTTTGTCTCTAAAAGTGTAAATAATCAGAGGCAAAAGATGTCACAGGAGATTTTACTTTTATTCATTGTAATTCTTACCATTATCAAACCAAAATAAAATTAATAATTTGGTTCAAGAATTTTAAAAATATTAATATAGCACCCTTAGGTTCTAATTATTCAGCTGCTCTTTGTCACATTAAAGATTTAAAGATTGATAAAATGTTAAAGAATTTTTTAAATATGAATATAGTGACGCATGATTCTGACTTGTTAATTGTGCTGCTCTTTGCAATATGAAAGTAGTTTAGTGAATTATCTATGATCAAAGAAAGAGAGAGAGAGAATGCACCAAAACTGCATATTTCATTAAGTCATTGTAATTGTATACACGTATCCTGGGTCGATGAGTGTGTTTTAGGACAGTCTTCAGCAAGTATCAACAAAAGAATGAACTCTACTGATCATACTCGATAATTATACATGGTAGAATTTTACAGATCACTGTCTTTTTATGTGGTTTTATTCTATTTAATTGCCTACCTGTATCCTAGGTAGTTGAGGGTGTCTTGGGACAGTATTTTGTTGTTTTAGGGTAGTCATGGGGTCTTTCATTTGGTGATAAATACCAATATGGGGAAGAAAACTCTCCTGATCTTACTCGATAATTATACAATGCATGATTTTACTGATCAATGTCATTTTTAAGGTTCGATTCAATATAATGATATACATGTATCCTGGGTAGGTGAAAGTGTTTTCAGACTGTCTTGAGCTAGCCCCATTACTTTCAGGGTGACAGATAGAAAAATTAAACTATTAGATGTCTAATTCATGCATAAGTTGTTGGAAATAATCAAACATAAAATTTGCTGGACAGATTTGGGGAGGCAAACAAGTGTTAAAAACACTGCCTAACCTTTTAGAACAGTTTTTGCTTTAATATTCTTCAAAGGAATAGACTATGGAAATCTTGAGGACGCACACATTATGGTCAACAAGTATTGGTTGCTTGACTTGGTATTAAGTAATGAACCGACAGTCTACCATTTTTCTGTTAAATGGCTTGTCAAATGGTCAAATGCAGGAATAGGTTGCAGATGTGCCTAAGATATCTTCTGATTTGGATATCCTACCATTTGACAAGTGTGGCAAGATCTATGGTACTTACAAACATCACTTTTAAGTTTTGGCAAATAAAAATGATTCAGGATCTTGTGGTAAGTCTTACTGACACCAAAATGACCAGCTTAAGGAGTTTCATGGGCTAGACTATGCATTTCCTGTCTATATGACTTAGGAACAACAATTTGATTGCTCACTGATCACTCATCACCAGCAGGTACGTCAGGTGTCTCCATTTTCTCATAATGACCCCATTTTTCACATAGTAACAAACTGGTACTTGTGTGGCTTTAATTTCTAAAATACAGTCTTGTGTCTTCTCTGAGGAGTAGTACTTGGAGGCCTATAACTCACATTAAAATGACTTGCATGCTTATAAAGTAGCTGTTACTTTCTGCTCAAATATCTTACAACTGCAGTCAGAAATTGGCTAGTGATTTCTATTATTCTGTGAAAAAACTAACTTATAAATCTCTCTCTCTCTCCCTCTCAATCACTCTCTCTCGTGAATAAAGAAGAAACGAAAGCATGGCCTCAAGGTGCAATTATCTGCAATTTGCTCAAACCTTATGTCTTTACTGCTACAAAAAGCAGAATTCGCACTCTAAAATAATAAATATGCTCTAAACTGATAACATTGTGAATGAGAATATATAAACAAATTAGGGCCTTAATTCTTGCTTGTAAGCGGCTACCCTCTTCTGCCACCGTGCGGCAGCGGTAAATTAAACAGACAAAATGTTCAAATAAAATGGGGTGGGAAGGGTCAGCGGAAATATAACGTTATGTAAATACATCTAATTGTATACAATTTGATACATTTAATTTGTTTTGTGCTACTTACAGGCCACCTCTCTTCCGAATGTTAATGCTATGAGACATCAGCTGCTGTAACTTAATTCGAATGATATTTTAAACAAGACTCCCAAAAATGCCGTAAAGTGGTATAACCTCTTGTTTGCAAGGGTCAGGAGATTTATCGTATTGTAAGAAATTGGCGTGTCACAGCGCCATCTGTTGTCATAATGAGGCATTTTATGCTAACTTCCTTAATTCTAACTTGCAACGTGCTTGATGTTACATTATAGTCAAGATTTTGGAAGGTGCAACTTGTGTAACTTGTCATATAGCAAGTAGAATGCTAAGACTTGGGATAACTAACATAGCATTTGCCATACGACAAACTACAGAATCAATTCAGTAGTTGGCAAATTGCAAGATACAATGACGCAGAAGGAAAGTAGATTTAGGCACTTTCAAGCAGCCATTTAGAGCTTGCATCAATAAAGAATAGAAAATTCATGACGAATTATGAATGTAGCACTTGCAAGTAGCCATTGACAATAATGCAGAAGGAAAGTAGCACTTGCAAACTGCCACGTACAATCTGCATCAATGAAACTACAATGTACATTGATAGAATTATGAAAGTAGCACTTGCAAGCAGCCATTTACAATAATGCATCAAGGAAGATTAGAAAATACATGCATAGAATTATGGCGGTAATCCCCCTCCATATACAGACCCCATACGATTGCTACATACATCATGGTGTTTGTAAGAATTTCAAAATTATGAAGAATTTAACTGAATGTAAAAATTTAATAGAACAATTTGGCCAAAAAATATATGTAGTATACCTAAACCACCGTCTAGGACAAAATATGGAACACTATTCAATACAAACGCACCTTTCTGTACCCGTTTAATCTTATGTAGTTATCTCGAATTCAAGACGGATGATTAATGCGCACTTCGATATCAGACACATGGGTGTTTTCATGACGTCCAACTGAACCAAACTTTTTAAAGTTCAATCTGAGTTGAATTCAATTCACATTGTACAGCACAAAATATTTACAATTCGTATCAGAGAGGGTTCGTAAAAAATATTAAACCTGTTATATTTCGAAACAGGGGGTGGGTATAATTCCGAAACTGCGGGTGAGGGTGAGGGGTTCGTTTCATATGGCACATGAACGCGTCTCAGCAAACTCTGTATCAAACTGATTTTTTCCACAGACTACAAACAAAACACGTACAGTGTATGTACTGTTCTGTATGTACACGACATCCAAACACTTGAACACAAAACATGTTGTTGTTGTTGTAGGGTTTAACGCCATTTTTCAGCACACGATGGGCTATACATGGCGGCCAGTATTAATGGTGGAGGAAGAACCCGGGAAAACCCCGGAAAGAACCACCGACCCACATTAGCCGAATCCGAGACTCGAACCCACGCGGACAGAGGTGAGATGGCAGTGATCCGTAACGGACAGCGCCTTAGACCACTTGGCCACTCGAGGCCCCCTAAACACAAAACATAAAAAAGCAATTATCTACACTGATGACACCACCGTCGACGCCATCCTTACTTCGCAATATGCTAACAGAGGAAAGCTGAAAATCAGCTTAGGTTTATCGCTAATAAACAGAGGTAATTTGTATCGAAGATTCGCTAGCACTACAGCTAAACTGATCTTAATTCTTCCTAACCTCGACTATGAGTGTCATGGACGAACGTTTCATTTGCTTAACAATCTGACAGAAAACTTTCCATGATTAGTCTTGATAAGGTTGACTGTTTTCGTCTTCTCATCAAGAACCAATATTGATAAATTAACGTCCATGCAAGGAATAGAAATATAAAACTGCCAATAGGAATGATGTCATTTTCATGAAGAGAAATTTGTCTCTGTGAGAACTCAGACTGCTGCAATCAGGATTTTCTCAAATCAAGATCGACAGAAAAGATTCTTTCTTTAACGAATTCATTTTCAAGTACTGACTGCGATATTTTATATACTGTGTTTTAAATATTAAAATGTACATACTATTTAAGACGAATATCGAATTTATGATTTTAGATATGTTCCATGATGGGCAAAGATATTTCTAACTCAACTTATAAGCATAGTTATTGTACTACTACAGCATAAGAAATTAGTGTTTAATGTTATAATGGGGCCAACTTGAAAAAGTTTAAATTATCTATAAGTATTCAATATGGCTGACTGACCAAACGGACTAAGTAAGGAGAGTAGGTATCCACGCAGATTTTAATGTATTTAATTCCACAGGAGACGTCCGCATTATGATCTTTTTATATTGCATGAAAATGGGGTGGGTGTGAGGTTGACAAATTCTAACAGAATTCACGCGAAATACATGAATTAGGTGATTTGTTCAGCTACTTGACCTAGATTTTCGTAATAGGCAGAAAAGTAGGCCAAGAACACTTCCTTGTTCGCCGATTTCAATGTATAATAATAGTCAATGCATGTCACTGAGGAAACAAGAACACATTTTCCAGGTAAAACCTGTGCCTTGACATTTATTTTTCGTACTTGAGGTTACTGTATCCATTTTGGTCATTACACATTGTATTTTGCCAAACAAAATCAACCAAGCACAGCGTAAACTCTGCATTGTGATTCTAACTGACATGAGTACTTGTATAGATATTAGGTGTGTGTTTGTGTGTGTGTGTGTGTGTGTGTGTGTGTGTGTGAGAGAGAGAGAGAGAGAGAGAGGGAGAGAGATTTTAACGTAGCTTTAACAATTATAAGAGATTCATGGCTGACTGACCAAACAAACGCACTTCATTATACACATGGAACAATAATTAATAAGCTGTGGCTAGAAAAAAAATCACTCAAAATGGACAAAGTTCAACATAATCACACTCAGTTTTAATTGCTCCCTTAAACGACCGATTCGAAATTTTCACTGAGTTCACATGTAACATCGCGCAATTCACAGGTTTCGGTGGTTCCAAACTTTTTTTGGGCCGCGACTCTTAAAAAAAATTCCGGAACCTCACGAATCCGTTTCCACATTTTGATAACTTTGGCCACACTAAAAAAAAAAAAAAAAAATCATAGCGACCCTCCGTGACCCACAAGAACATCCTTGTGACCCTGGTTTCAGTCGCGACCCGGGAATGAGAACCACTGACTTAGACAGTAAATGAAGTCATTAAGTCGTCTGCATTTTCAAAATGTACAGTTACAGAATATTGGCATACCTCAGTTACTTCCATGTAATGTGGCTGAAATTTCTTTTGATATTGCTTGTGGAAACTGTACATGATCTAAGCACACAGCTAACCAAATTGCTGCTTCCATGTTTTTGAAGTCACCATGAATTAGTCTAAAGTACACTATCTTTAGCAGTAACTGAAACGTGGAAATTAACCACTCTCTTCATCATGGCCATTTGAAAAATATTAAAGAAGGAAATATCGATTTTATGCTACATGTAGTATTTGCACTGTCTGTGTTGGTTGTTAAAATTAGCGATTAAGGTAATACTATGTCTCCAGAGCATGAATCCTAAGCGGTGGCTGTCAGATTTTCACATAAGACAGTTGAGATCCACTTTTAATCAGATTGCTTCAGTACTTGATATGCTAATACCAAAACAAGCCAGATGAACTTATAGATCCCCTGTAAAACAGGTTCAAACAAAAAGAAGAATTAAGGATGTTAAATCAATTGAATTTAAATACAATCATTATAAAGATTACTTGCGATTCATTTAAAACAAGTGGCAACACTCAGGATACGTACGAATTTTTCAATGGCACTGAACCGTATTGAAGAATATCATTCGAAAACATCGACAATGGAACACATCACCATCACACTTATGAAGTGATTCACTCAACGAGGAGAACGAGCTGAGTATAAGCAGTTTGGCCCCAGAACAAGGCCTGCAAATATACTTAATGGAAGCGAAATGGTTAACATCACTGAACTTTAATTAGAGCTTTCACATAAGAAATTTGACAAGCGAAAACAGTGAAAATACAACACAGGTGCTTGCCAGTACAAACTATTTAAATAGGTATCAGATGCTCGAAGGATGCTCATACATAGATTTGCCTCAATGTGTTATGAAAAAGCATGTAATAGCGTAAAAAATGCGGATAATAATTCTTTTTACTATGCTGAAGAATACATTCTAAATAGTGTTTCAAACACTTTCTGAGACGGGTAAAATACAATTCGGATTGATAGTCAGTTTTATTAATAACTGACTGGCAAAAAATACGATTAAATATCTGAAGATTAATTTGATACACATGTAGATGTTTACGAAATAGCTGAAACATCTAACCTCATATCGGTTATAGTAAATGAAACAGAAAAAGAAAAAGAAAACATGTTGACATGTTCAAAATGTTTCAATTTGGCTGCCGGTAAAAATGTGTTTTCAATTTTGGCTGCCGGAATGACTGTATTAGGTGGAAAAATAATCAAAAATTTTTTGGATTTAAAAGATTGTCGAAGGCTTGGTGTCATAAAGGAAAAGCAGACATCACTGAGCTATGAAAAAATGCTCGATTTAAATTTGTTTAAAATTACTCCGGAGTAATTATCATAGCACAAAAAGAGTCTGTTACATTGCTGATAACTGTCAATTACAGTATTACAAAAAAGAAGCGATCGGCGCTTGTGATTTGAAAGTATATGTCTACCCGTACAAGTAAAACATTGATCTATTAACCTGGAGAATAAAATTATCTAATCACACACCATCCTGAATTTAACAAGGGATTTAAACCAATAATTTACAGTATTCAAGTATTTTACTAAGCGTTAGGAAAGATTGCAAAATTATTATATAAAGAACAACGAATGCAATCAACTCAACAGATGTATGTCATACTTATGGGAGACAAAAGTACAAAAGACAGCCTGTATTGGAAGTGTGGCCGGCATTCAGATACGAACTGTCTGGTACTATAATTGACGGCAAAGTTCATATCATGACAACCTAAGAGGGAAATACATAAGTCCAGCACGCAAAGAATGCAATCTGAAGTTGAAATACAAAAGTCCAGCACGTAAAGAATGCAATCTTAAGTTTAAATACACAAGTCCAGCACATAAACAACGCAATCTGAAGTTTAAATACACAAGTCCAGCACGCAAAGAATGCAATCTGAAGTTGAAATACACAAGTCCAGCACGTAAAGAATGCAATCTGAAGTTGAAATAAACGCATTGATAGTCGATAACTTGTCCTGTTAAGATAGCCACTTATTCAGCAAGATGCTATTTTAAAGAAGAAACCTTTTGAATGAACTGAAGCCTGCGAAAAGTATTTCCAGGAATTCAAGATAAGATTATCTTTTCCTCTAAATGCTAAGTATTCAAACAATATCTGATATTCTTCAGTGACAATAATATCTTCAAATAAACAACTTTGGTGGACATGGTGGATGTGAAATTGGCATTCTATTTATTTAGGCCAAAGTAGACTACATCATAAGTATTCTGGTCCAAACCACAAGTCATAATGAACATCCGAACAGGGAAATAATGACAATAAGATTCTCACGAAAGCATCAGCCATATTAAACGTACGAATGGCACCATTTTTATTTTAAGTACTATAAGGAGTCTATTGTTGAAAACCCCATGTTGAAATAGCAATCCATTAGGAGTAGAGATAACATTATCTTCAAGACACCATTAACCACGATGGTGGCAATATTTAAGGTCAGCCATTTTCGTTTGGAACCAAGCAGACACCATATTAACCCATCTCATGAAAACACATAAATGGTTTTCTCTTTAAAATGGTAGCAAGATCAAGATTTTCATGATGCCCATATAATGGACTTTAATTAAGCACCATTTTAATTTAAGATCAACATTACAAGAAGCCTTTCAGTAAAAACCCTTTGATGATACGACCATTCATTCAGGAGAAGTAGTGATACAATTTTGTTTGAGCTGGTCACTGTTGCAGCCATATTATACCCCAGATCACCGCCCTTTTCACTTAGGACCAAGCGGCATCCTATGAAGTCATTTGGCAAAACCCTCATGTCAATACGACTTTTCGTTCATTAGGTGTAGCGATAAAAAGATTTTCTAGACGGCTGTTATGACGACCATACTGGACATCAGATCGGCACCATTTTCATTTAGCACCAACCAGACATCAAAAGATGTCTTTTAGCAAAAATCTCGTGTTGATACGACCATCCATTCAGTAGGAATCGCAATAACAAGATTTTCAAGATGGCCGTGGCCTTACTGGATGTGAAAGCGGCAACCTGTTCAGTTAAGACCAGGTGCACATTATAATTCACCACGATGTTGTCGCTGATCAACATCGAATTAATTCGTACACATGTGAAAAATGGCCCGGGTTTTTAGTTCGAGGGAGAAATTACATGGCTCATAATGTGGTGTGTGTGTGTGTGTGTGTGTGTGTAAAATTTTAACGTAGCTTTAAAACAATTCAGTCACATTGCTACGTCTGCAGTGCAACAGTTTATAGTGATGTCTAGCACTGAGGCATCATGCCGCTGACATGTATCATCATGTCCCACCCAGTTACATTATCCCGACACCAGGCTGACCAGTCCTAAAACTAACCTCTTAATGATGAGCGCCTAGCGAGGCAGCCGCAAGTACAATTTTTAGAAGTCTTTGGCATGACTCGACCGGGGTTCAAACCTACGACCTTTCGCATCCCAGGCGGACGCTCTAACCACTAGCCCACCGGAGTGGTCCAATTAAAGTCAAGTTATGTTGTTGTTTCTTATGTCACTTGTTTAGGCTCGAATAAACAGTAACACGGAAAGAGTGAAAACAATAAGCTTCTTAAAATTTAAAAAATAATTTATTTCCCTGGAAAAATTATGTACAAATGAAAAAAGGAGAAGAACTTACGGCCTCAAGAATCAAATCCAAAATTAATCCAAGAATACTCCAAGAATAATCCACGAATTAAATTGCAAAAGTCCTAGTAATAAATGTTCTAATAATTTCAAGTTCTAATCCTGATGGAAAATCCAAGATGGATGACGATGCGGTATGCTGTAGTCAATACTGTGCTTATCTACAGTTCCTTGTAGAAATACAAATAATGGCACTCCGGTGTTGGAAATCCAAATTAAATTTGTAAGCAATGTCTTTCCAAAATTTATGTGTGAGCACTCCTCAAAATATTTCCAGAGAAAAAGAATTAATCCTTTTAAAATCCAACTGATCTGAAGAAAATTATAACTCAAAATCTGGCTACAACAAAATAACCTGACATCAGTGTAGAAAGCCCAAAACTGAGAAATCTCTCTCTACGCATCTCTATTAAAACTAACAAATGCGCAGTAATGGAAAAACCGGAATTGCGAAACACTGGGCCACGTGACCGTGTTTACCCAGTGTGACCCTTACGAAAACCAATCATTTTTACTCTAAGAATTAAAAAATATAAAAAATTGTTTATATCTTAAAAACAAGGTCCCATCATGACCATGGAAACAACCAATCATTTTAAAATAAAACAGAACTTGCTTACGAAGGTTGCTACAAATTCTGAAACAAGGTCAGGATTTAGATCAACACCTGGTGTTTATAAACTAACAGTCAAGGTCAAACTATTTTCTAAAAAAAAGTATCATCTCTGGTGAATAAAATTACATTACAATATCTTGTATCGAAAAATAAAAAAACTTAAAACTGACAAATAATTAAATTGAAATAAATATAAAATAAATCAGATATAATTAAACCAAATATACATAACATGTTATTATCATAGGGTTTAACGTCATTTTTCGGCATAAGCTAGGCTATACATGGCGGCCAGTATAAATGGTGGAAGAAGAACTCTGGAAAACCTCGGAAAGAACCACCGACCCAGTAGAAGCTACTGGCAAGCTTTCTCACATACCCACATTGGCCGAGTCCAAGACTCGAACAAAGTCAGGTAAAAATCCCTAACTGGTTGCCAACTCATGAGGAGATGGAGTCCTGCATTCTGAATGGTGGTCAACCCATGAATCTAATGTATGTTCCCACATCTGCGTTTAGGTTTTCAGATTCTTATATACTGTTCATGTCACCATAAATTTTCAACTGTATGTGGTTAAACTAACTACACATTTTTGTAAGATATTTTAAAAGGCATACAAAACCTCATTGAGATCGTTAAAAGGATATACACTGAAATATTCATTTTGTTTAGTTGTCAAATTATCACATATAATTTTTTGATCATTTTCAAATATGAAAAATATCCTAGAGTCATCTTCAATAGAGCTCCCAAAATGCATGCTACTTGCCTGTATCACAAAGTAAACTTTTTTAAAATGCCATTATGCTAAATCAGTAGTGGAAAATTGTGTCCAAACAATTAAGGTTTAAAAATTGAGAGAGAGAGAGAGAGAGAGAGAGAGAGAGAGAGAGAGAGTTCATTTCATGAATGGAATAAGTGGGGCCCATGAGTCCCTACCAAGCAAATAAGTGGGGTCATTGAAAAGGAAGAAGGTGGCAAATATCCTTACTAATTTCCCATTTATTCAAGAAAATTTCAACAAATATCAATACCAGCCACCAACCACCCCAGCTAGTGTCAGCCTTTCATAACAGGATATGAATTTAAAAGCAGCAGTGCTCTTACTGAGGATTTTTCTTGTCTTTATAATGCCTCTCTATGATCATCAATCATGACTTCTCAATTGGTTTCCATGTTTATTATAATGTCTCTCTGTGATCATCAATCATGTGTTCTCAATTGGTTTCCATGTTCATTATAATGTCTCTCTATGATCATCAATCATGTGTTCTCAATTGGTTTCCATGTTCATTATAATGTCTCTCTGTGATCATCAATCATGTGTTCTCAATTGGTTTCCATGTTCATTATAATGTCTCTCTATGATCATCAATCATGTGTTCTCAATTGGTTTCCATGTTTATTATAATGTCTCTCTGTGATCATCAATCATGTGTTCTCAATTGGTTTCCATGTTCATTATAATGTCTCTCTATGATCATCAATCATGTGTTCTCAATTGGTTTCCATGTTCATTATAATGTCTCTCTATGATCATCAATCATGTGTTCTCAATTGGTTTACATGTTCATTATAATGTCTCTCTATGATCATCAATCATGTGTTCTAAATTGGTTTCCATGTTTATTATAATGTCTCTCTATGATCATCAATCATGTGTTCTCCATTGGTTTCCATGTTCATTATGTCTCTCTATGATCATCAATCATGTGTTCTAAATTGGTTTCCATGTTCATTATAATGTCTCTCTATGATCATCAATCATGTCTTCTCAATTGGTTTCCATGTTCATTATAATATCTGATATTTTTGGGTCACCTAATTATGTTACACTTCTTTAGTAATGACTGCAATCTAAAATCAACCATTATGACCTATACAGTTTTATTTTCATTAGGGTTTATGCACATTTAGGGCACCAAAAATGCAACCTTCCAATGTCAAAGATGAAAATGAGTGTCAATGGCACAATGCGTAGCCTAAAATGAAGTATTAGTATGTGCAGTGTTTTAAGGCAGATCAACACATCCCTAGCTATACCCAGCAAGTTAAAGCAAAGTTGTGCTAATAGAAAGGTTAAATTTTGTTGTTCTGGTGGCTTTTTTCTGCATATGAGAGGCTATACATGGCAGCCAGCGTATCTGGTGGGGGAAGAATTCTGGAAAACCCCAGTTAAAACCATCGACTGACAGTGTAGCTACTGGTAAGCTTTCTCACACACCCACACTGGTTGAGCCCAAGACTCAGACCAATGTGGACAGAGGGTGAGATGGCAGTGATTGATAAAGGTGAGCATTTTAGACTACTTTACCATCCAAGGCCCTTGCTTAAATATTTCTAAAATCTTGAGAAATTTAAACCCATCCTAATATAAGTAAATATTTTCATTTACAAGACAAAACATCATGATTTTATTTTTACATTCTTTAAGGGTAGATAAAGTAAAACAAAAAGGGCAAAACTGAAAGGTCCTTAAAATACTGACTCAATAATTTTTATATAAACTGCATTTCTTTTAGAAAGTAAGCTTTTCTCTGGCATTACATCATCAAAATGCTGCTTTATCAAGCAAACATTAAAAAACTTTTTTCTAACAGTGTGGACTTGATACACTCAACAAAAAATGGCAGAAGACAATGGAAAGACAGTTCAGTCAAGGTTTACCCTCAAGAGTTATGCATGGGTCAGATACGTGTCCTTTACACAAGTAATGCAAAACCACCTGATCTTTGTGATTTGTACTACATGAATGAAAACATCATTGGAAAGAAAACCTACTCAAACTAAGTGACGTGTGCAGTTTTAGTATACTTTCAGTGCACAGTTTATATATATACAATATAAAACTATACACAGCTCTCCAATGATGGGTTGATATATACAGAAGCTTGTTTGGCAAGTTTTCATTCCAGGTATTATTTGCCAATTAAACAGGACATGTCAATTTGTATAATACACAAAGCACTATGTCTTCCATTCTGAAAAGGATGGCTGCTGATAAGCATTAGCTGCCCTATCTGCTCTGTCATTATCATTTATACAAAACAAAAAGACAGTTGAGTTAAACCTGCTCTAATTATCAAATAAATAAAAATTCCACAACTTGTTAGCAATTACCGGCAGTATTTCTGAAAAGTAATGGTAATGTACAGACAAATTCAGTAGCAAAATATTATAAAATCTTTATGTTCCTTTTTCCACAGAATGAAGTTGGTCTTATTTTTTCTTCAATAAAAATAACCCTAAGAAATACCATTGCCTCCATTAATACGTTTGTTGTGAATCCCATATGGCACTCCAAAATTTGTTTATCTCCATGTTTCTTTCCAGATCAGTACTGTGTACTGAAAGTATACTAGTACAGCTGTAAGAAGAAGCCACTCTACCCCTCATGGTCAATGTGAATTATGGTGACCATACAGGAATTATCATCCCTGTGTCATAAACATAGCAGCACACATCAGTAATGTTAGAACAGGTTTTCTATGTTATCATTGAGTAATTAGTACAAATGGAGTGACACTGATACCCAACAGTGCTCAGGCCTAATCCAGTACAGGATGCATCAGGCTTCAATTTCTGTACATGAGCTGCACATATGAAGCCAATGTTTTGTAGATGTGAAGAAATGTTAATGCATGATTCAGATGCATGCTTGTGTGCATGGAAACACTCCAAGATCACAGTAAACTCTTCCTATGTATTGTTTATAATGAAAAAAGTTAAATTCAGATTTCAAACAATGCTTATTTCTGCCTGATACGCGGAATTAAATTATTGTCAATAAGAACCCCCACAATAAACAGTATTACAGTGGTATACAAATGTCTGCTTTGATCCCCATACGCGCAATTAAGTACCTGCATTAGAAAAATGCATTTTAGTTCGAGAAAAACAAACAGATTATCACCATATAGCCATCCCATGTGACATAAAAATGTTAACAAGTAAGTCCAACACTGGTGATTTCTTGCTGATTTAAAGCAGAGTTCTAAAAACTGAAATAAACTGAGGAATGAATGAAGTAAACCCAATTTAAACCAGAATTTGTGAATGATAATTTACACATACACTGAATTCTTTAAATAGAAAATTATGCCAGCTGCAGCTAAAATCAATAATAATAATAATTATAATAATAATAACAGTAGATATAATGGTACTCAGTGCAATGCATCTGTTTAAGTACTACATTCAAAAGGTGAAACTACATTTAGAGTTCACTGTGTTCAAAGGCCAGTATGACTTTTACAATAGTTGTCTGCTTGTGACAGGTTTTACCATACTTCTTCCAGACTATATGTAACAATAGTTGCCAGCTTGTGACAGGTTTTAAAATACTTTTTCCAGACTATATGTAACAATAGTTGCCTGCTTGTGACAGGTTTTAAAATACTTCTTCCAGACTATATGTAACAATAGTTGCCTGCTTGTGAAAGGTTTTACCATACTTTTTCCAGACTATATGTAACAATAGCTGCCTGCTTGTGACTGGTTTTACCATACTTTTTTCAGACTACCGGTATATGTAACAATAGTTGCCTGCTTGTGACAGGTTTTACCATACTTTTTCCAGACTAAACGTAACAATAGTTGCCTGCTTGTGAAAGGTTTTACCATACTTTTTCCAGACTATATGTAACAATAGTTGCCTGCTTGTGACAGGTTTTACCATACTTTTTCCAGACTATGTGTAACAATAGTTGCCTGCTTGTGACAGGTTTTACTACACTTTTTCCAGACTATATGTAACACAGACTTTACATATTAAAGATTTCCAAACTTAATGTTTTGTTACAGATTTCAGTATGAACAGTTAAAAACAACAATAAAACACGAAAAAATAATGACAAATTAAATATTAAAAAAAACAACTGATCAGTATTGTTATCTTGCATTACACAATTCGATGACACAGTATGTGACTTATTCAGTTATTGTTTGTTATGTTCATTCTTTGAACAAACAAGAGTCCCTCAAAGGGACTGTTACTCTACTGGCCAAAGAAATATTAAAAAACACCTAGATATGTCCATTTCTTCCTTTTTTTTGAATTTTGAGTAATGAAACCACCTCTAACATTCTTTACAAAGTCCAACAGAGGTCTTGCTAGGGTTTTAAAACTAGGAGTCCAAATACGCGTAATTAAGCGTTTCCAAGATCTCTGTCCAACATACCAAATTTGGAAACAAAACTATTTTCATATGTCAGAGATAACATTTTCACAAGATATTGTAAGTAAAATGCAAAATTTCTTTGTCATGGCCATTTCCCCTTGGACAAGATAACATAGAAAGAAGATCACAGAGATGCTCTCAGACAATATCATCGAACAGCCACGTGCTAAGTTTGGTTAAATCTGTAAGTAATATTTTTGTGAGAAAAGAAACAATGTTAATGAAGGGACATTACTGAAAGTGTTCTTTAGACACATCCACAAATTCGGATAAATGACATAAATCCATTCATACTTGTTTGTGTCATTGTTCTTACAAGCTGGTAGAGCTAAAACATAAGTCAAGACCTTTGCCCTTGAAAACAATGAGTGCTATCAATGTGTTTGCTGGAATGCAGCTAAATATAAATTCGGGTCAAAATTCCATCCAGTGAGAATAACCAGTCAAAACATTTTCAAGATGGCCACCATGACAGCCATATTGTATGTCAGATCAGCATCATTTTGTCCAGGACCAACCATATGTGATAAGAAATCTTTTGGTGAATACCCCATGTAATTATGTCCATTCGTTTAGAAGTAGTAGTGATAAGAAGATATGGCAACCATCTTGAAGGTCTGAATAGGCACCATTTTTATTCAGTACCAAGCTGACATAATCATTTTAGTGAAGACCCCATGTAAAAATAAATCATTCATTATAGAGAAGCAATAATAACAAGATTTTCATGAGGCCTCCATACAGGCCATATTGAAGTCTGAAGGGTACCATTTTCACCTAGGACCAACTAGACATAATAAGTCTTTTAGTAATAAAAAAACATGTCATTGCAAAAATCCATTTAGGATGTGTGGCTGTTAACAAGGTTTTCCAGATGTAACTATTGTCATCCATACTGGCTATTTTCATTTAGGACCCACTTAACATCAAAAACCTTCCAGTGAAAACTCCATGTTGATATGATCATCTGCTCAGGATATTTAAGATACATGTAATACTCCCATGGCCAATGTCTGAGGCTTACCCTTGTTCTTTTTTATTTAGGACCAATTTTATATCATATTCAGTCTTTCATTGAAAATCCAATATTACAACCATTAATTCAGGAGGAGTAGTGATACCAATATTTTTAAACTGGCCATCATATTGGCCAAAGTTGATGCCAGATTAGTACCTTTATCAAGTCCAACCAGAGATCACAGGAGACCATCCATTTAGCAGCAATAACAAGATTTTTTCCAGGATGATCATCATGGTGGCCATATTGAATGAAAAATATGTAACACTTTCCTTTAGTAAAACCAAGACATTGCAACAAGTCTTTCTGTGAAAACCCCATGTCAATATCACTATCCATTCAGGATGCTGATATAAGAAAGATTTTCAAGATGGTCAACATGGTGACTATTCTAAATACCTGAGGGGCACCATTTTTATTTCAGACCAACATCTTATGAAGTCTTTCAGTGAAAATCAAACATCATTACAGTAGGAGCTGCAAATAATAACATTTTTAAAATGGACCCCATGGTGACCATAACTGATGTAAGATTGGTAAAATGTTCATTTGGAACAAACCTGACATTATATGAAATCTTTGAGTGAAAACCCTAAGCTGATATGACCATCTATTCAGAAGAAACAGAGATTGCAAGGTTTCCTATGATGGATGCCATGGTATCAGATAGGAATCATTTTCATTTTCAAGATAGTCAATGTAGCATATATACTGCATGTCAAATCATAATCATTTTCATTTATTACCAACAAGACATCATAAAAGTCTTTTAGTGAAAACTCCTTGTCAGTATAACCATCTTTTCAGGAGTAGTAGCAAGATTTTCAAGATGACTGCCATGCTGGCCGTATTGTCTCTCCAAAGGGCAACATTTTCATGTATGACCAATCAGACCTTGTGATGCTTGTAAAGCTTTTGGCAATCCTTACAGTAGTACAGGTGGAAAATTAATAACAAACATGCTAATCAATGAGAGACTATTGCAATAGTTCTACTGGTCTATTACTAAAAACAGTTTATCCCAAAAAAATTTGAAAACATCTTCTGCAAAGATCAATAAACCACTTTTAAATACTGCAATCCAAATATGTAAATACAAAAACTAGAGCAAGTAACTTGGAATCAGCCACACAAATGTTATCGATGAAGATCCCTAAAGTAAATAATAAAATGTAGTACAGTTGTAACAACATTATTTTTTTTATTTTTTTCTGAAAATTTGAAGCATTCACTTGCTATCTCAATCCTGTTGCATATAAGTGTACTGCATGGTGATAACCATAAGACATATCAAGTCTGTCCAGCTGAGATGCAATTACCAGAGTAACACAGTATGAAAATAAACCTGTGTAAATTCAGAAATATATTAATCTATTATTAAACCATTTTTTTAATGTATTAAATTACCTCGACCACAACATGTGGCAAGTTCATGTTAACCATGCTGTGGAGACACAAAAAATACAGCTACATTTGCATTATTATTGAGAATGTCAATGAAATTTGTGTTTCAAATCAATCCGTGAGCACAAAGATAAGGATGATACTATCAGACTCACCTATTCATGTGTTATCCACTTCAAGGAACAGAATTATACATGTTTCATCTGAAAAGAAGAAAATTTAAACAAGAATAGGAAGTCATAGTTTAAACTAAATAATTAGTGAACTGAAATGTCTTTCTTATATGTGTATCATCACAACTGAAACTGAAAGCAGAAGGCAGGAAATTTAATAAATTCAGGAAGGATACCAAAGATATAACTAAAAAATGCTAATATTACAAATTCTGCATGTGCAAAACCAACACCATTTTTTAATCTGTATGCGTACTAACCTTCTATTCTTTCATTAGATGTAAAAAAATATGATTGTTAAAACAAATCCAAAAATTTGTACGCAATTTTAGTATTTCAAAAATCACAGAGGAAAAGGACATCTTTTGACATGCATAACTCTGATACATTTCAGATTCTAGAATAATACAGCCAACATTTTCAGTGCAAGTATGTAAAGTTCATTTATCCATTTGAATGGATCATAAATAATGCAAAGTTCATTTATTCATTTGAATGGATCATAAATACTGCAAAGTTCATTTATTCATCTGAATTGATCATAAATACTGCAAAGTTCATTTATTCATTTGAATTGATCATATATACTGCAAAGTTCATTTAACCATTTGAATGAATCATTAATACTGCAAAAGTTCATTTATTCATTTGAATGGATCATAAATACTGCAAAGTTTATTTATCCATTTGAACGAATCATAAATACTGCAAAGTTCATTTATTCATTTGAATGGATCATAAATACTGCAAAAGTTCATTTATCCATTTGAATGGATCATAAATACTGAAAAGTTCATTTATTCATCTGAATGGATTATAAATACTGCAAAGTTCATTTATTCATTTTAATGGATCATACATACTGCAAAGTTCATTTATTCATCTGAATTGATCATAAATACTGCAAAGTTCATTTATTCATTTGAATGGATCATAAATACTGCAAAGTTCATTTATCCATTTGAATGAATCATAAATACTGCAAAGTTCATTTATTCATTTGAATGGATCATAAATACTGCAAAAGTTCATTTATCCATTTGAATGGATCATAAATACTGCAAAGTTCATTTATTCATTTGAATGGATCATAAATACTGCAAAGTTCATTTAACCATTTGAATGAATCATAAATACTGCAAAGTTCATTTATTCATTTGAATTGATCATAAATACCGCAAAGTTCATTTATTCATTTGAATTGATCATAAATACTGCAAAGTTCATTTATTCATTTGAATGGATTATAAATACTGCAAAGTTCATTTATTCATTTGAATTGATCATAAATACTGCAAAGTTCATTTATTCATTTGAATGGATCATAAATACTGCAAAGTTCATTTAACCATTTGAATGAATCATAAATACTGCAAAGTTCATTTATTCATTTGAATTGATCATAAATACTGCAAAGTTCATTTATCCATTTGAATGGATCATAAATACTGAAAAGTTCATTTATTCATTTGAATGGATTATAAATACTGCAAAGTTCATTTATTCATTTGAATTGATCATAAATACTGCAAAGTTCATTTATTCATTTGAATTGATCATAAATACTGCAAAGTTCATTTAACCATTTGAATTGATCATAAATACTTGTTAGAAAATCAGTAGTACTTATAAGCATTATTTATTACATGCAACAGGCAAATGCCTATAAAATACCTTCTCCTTCTTCCAAATAAATGCTTCTCATAAAAATCTAATAATACAAAATCTGTTCCTATAAAAACATTGTGAATATCATATAGTCACTGCATTGTAAAAATGAAAAAAGATACTGGACTCAATCTGATTCATGCTACAGCAGAATTATTTTCAATGAATTTAAGTTGGTATGGAAATAGAAATGATATAAATTTATTATCCTTGTTAAAGACAGATTCTAATTTGAGCAAACAGCAAGCAATAAAACATATGTAAATACTAAACTGTATATAAATTCTGCTTACATTAACAATTAACATTACATTATTTTCCTGAATGCCAAACGATCATAATGTAACAAATCACCAGTATATACATTACTGCATGTATGTATGAAATAGTGGCTTATAGTACCTCAGTGCAACATTGACAATGTAGTGCCAACAAAAGATAAAAGTTCAAAAAATATACTTTACTGATACATGATACTGCAGGTGAGATAATACTGTTTAAATCAGTTCGAAATATAAACCATTTTCCATTCCATTAACTTCCTCATATTGAATAACCTATCCTTAATTAGAAATCTTTCATCTACATGTAAATTCAGCTCACTCATAAATGAGGTTGAAATCTTATAACCATTGCTATTGACCAAGATGACATCATTCTGATCAGACCATGTTTAATCTTGCAACCACCTCAATCAATCAAAATAACACATTATATTTCCCCCTGTTTATTGTCCTGCATACCAAATGCAATAAAATGCACAGTTGTATAATTGCCCACACCCAAGTCAAATTATTCCCTTGCCTTGAAGAAGGAATGGAGATATTGTGATACAGTCTATGTGTACGGTACATATGTGTAATGCCCCTGAACTCCTCCCACACTGTTAAAGCTAGACTGCAGTAGAGATGATATGACATAAAATGCAAATGACCCCTGAGTTGGATCATGTTAAATGTGTCTAATAACTTTAATGTTACTTTGTATGATCAATGATCCAAGTGTCAACACATGTCAAAATGGAATTCACTGCATACATACTCAAGGTCTTTCCCTATCCTGATGTATTAAGCCAATGGGTCAAAACATACAAACTACTGAGACTGAGGTTCATCCTTACCCCCCTTGGAATTTAGCCCCCATCTCTATATACCATATTCATGCAGGGTTCAAAATAAACAATAGCAAATAGCAAATTTTCTACCTGTTTTATGGTTTATATACCTGGTGACAGCAGACTGAAAATTTTGTCACAAATAATTTTTTTAAATAAAGAACTCTCAGTGACACATGGTTTGAATTTTAATGATCAAAAAGAGCCATTATTACACCTTTCTCCTTGGTAAAACAAAATTAAAAATCGTAGATGCTTAGATCAAAACAAAAGTCAGTATATACTGTTAATATCATCATACTTTTAAGCAAGAACCTTTACAACAATGATGATGACCATATACTAATGATTATATCATTTTTATAACAAAATTATCCATAATATACAGTCCAGTGAAATGCAGTGTCATTCATGTCCAAAAGTAATAGCAGACAACATGCTTCACATGACTGACTGATGACAACATAAAGGAATTACTTTTATATTGTATTTAGTACGCTTATAGATCAACAAAGAGGTTCAAACTTTGGGATGAAGGTCAGAATGGGGAAGCAGAGGGACAAGTGCTTTACTAAGACAGAATTGTTGTTTTGTTTCAAGCTATCCAAACAATGAAACTGTTTTGCTTTCATAATTAGTTGCTATAGCAGGAAGTATGACTTGGAAGGTCAAATATAGGAACAACCTACATTATTCTGGGAATGGTTTCAAGCTACCTTACATAAACAGGTAGGGAGAGTCAATGTAATTTTTATATTGAGCTCAGATCCCCCAGATCCAGTGAGATCTATTTTAGTCTGACTTCCTTATTGTGAAAACTAACAGCTGGGACCCATTAGCAAAATGGATGCCAGGTAGATGTATAGCTATAAACAAAATGCCTGACAGATCAAAGACAATTCAACAGGATATGGGCTTTATATGTACCTAATTCTCAAGTCTAAATCTCTAGTGGCAATACTATTAATAAATTTGACCAACTATCATGACCAAAATAAAATATCACATCTGATCATGCATAACACACCCTACTGCAGACCCAACCTGCTGTTATGAAGTGCACCATATGAGCTGGTCTTTGCTGTTAATCTTAATCTATGTCATCAATACTTTATAACCTGCATCAAACAGTTACATAAACATGGTAATCAAGTTCCATAAATGAGTGTTCAGGTACATTTCATTGTTGCATATAAAGTGAAAAGGTATACAATATGTCTCACACTGAAACAGTGACAAGGTTTGTATGTCTAATGACATGAACATTTTTAATACAAAAAGCTTTACAGGTAACACTGGTGCCTTTGTCTTGGCCTGAATCTGCATACAGAATCTGCTAAAACACACTGAGTGACCCAGGCTACTGATGCCTCTGCTAATGCATTTGCTGCAAGTTAAACCTTTGTCTTCCAACCTATTGAATGTGACACAAGAAAAGAGGCTGGATCCCTTATTGACAATGGGTTTGTCTAGTTTGCTTGGTTTTATAGCACAGCAACACAAGGAGGTTATTAGCAAAGAGGCAACTGGAGTAAAGTGCCCAAGGACACATGATGATTACCAACCCAGGCTGACCCAATATTGCAATCTGACTGCATCCTTTCAGTCACTAGTCCGAAATGCTAACAACTGAACACCATATCCCCTGCCTCCCATTAGTCACCTCTTATGGTATGATGTAGTCCTACAGTGTAAGACCTCGACCCTGATATTTAACATAACTCTGTAGGACCAGGTATGCAGGAGAGTGCACCAGGCCAGTTCTACATCCTTGAACTTGTCGGAAGTGAACCATTTCGTCTCAACAAACTTGACAATTTGATAAATGAGTAGAACAATATATTTTACGTTCATTTAAGTATAAACAACGTCATTCCTCAACATTAAAATGTTTCATTTGTTAAGTGAAGCTAAATTATGTACAAGAAATACCTAAACCTTACCAATTTAAAATGATTCTCATCAAGTACGTCTGACTTAACATCACCATTTCTTAAATAGAATACATTATGATGAGATATATTCTGAGTTGCCAAAAACAACTGTTAGTCACGGCACTCTGGTGAATCATTGACGGTATGATTATTTGTCACTGACAAAATCGTTGCAGTTTTCCACATCACTGAAGAAATGGTTAATTTATAAAAAGTAAGAATAAAAACAATTGCCGAAAAATCTCACAACATTAAGGAACGTATTACAGTATTATTTTAAAACGAAAGTAGGGGATGGAATTTACGCTGAACAAGGTGATGAAATTAAATCGGAATTTCCATGTGATAGCGGATGTAAACTGGGAAGTTGTGATAGGTAGTGCGGGAGCTTTTGAAATATTTAAACGTATTTAAATGTATAAAATTGAATGATGATGAAAAAATCACAACTATCCATGTGTTACCATAAGTTTCATTTCACTATCTTACCACTGATGAAATTATCCTTCTATCACAAAATGGCGAAAATCGTGTAGGGAAATCCCCAAGTACGAATGACGTCAATTTTGTGTCAAGGTATTTTTACAGCCTGTAGATATGGTTCCCAAGATATTTCATGCTCAGTAGAATTAATTACCATTGTTTTGCAAGACGTGGTCTTTGTTTACAAGCTAGCTAAATAGTACATAATTATATCGATTTAAGTCTTTAAAAAACCTGCACACAATTTCCAATACAAACATATTCTAAATGGAAAACGGGAGCCCGTGTACCTGACGATGAATATAACTTTAACAAAAAAAAAAAAAACAAAAAAAAAAAAAAACACGTATTCCAACTGTACTTACCAACATAAACAGATCTAGGAAAATCTGACCAAACAAAATTCTCAAACCTTATGTTAAAAAGTGTGCTACAACATATCACACGCCCTTTGCGTTATATAATAAAATTTGCGCATTCTGGAGAAATTGTCACATATAAGCTAAAAGCAAATGTTAGGCCGACCCCGATTTCAAAACCTAGCTGTATATAGACATGTCTCTGTCAAATGGAACCAACAATATTTCATCCACTTATAAAAACAAAATTTATTGGCTGAGCATAATCAATTATTTAGGTCTAGATATTCATGTAAAACGCACGTACTTATAATTGTGGGCCACGTTAAATACCGCAAAGAACTACCAAGAACTAATAAGAGCCACCGCGTGCTCCAAAGTGGCACAAAATAGTCATAAAACCATTTATTAAAGAAAATATAATGAAAAATCTTCATTTTACTGATGGAAATAATTTTTATCACGATGCCAGTAATCAAGAAAGACAACTCTTTGACTGCATTGTGCTAAATACTGCGAGCATAATCGTTCATTATCGCTGAGTTTTTATCGCTCTTTGATTCATTATCAACATCATCGACACCATCGGCACCTGACTGGTGAACTTAAGCCTGTGTTGCCATACCTAGTTGCCGAGGCACTAAACCAAATGCCGTTGTTTTGTTTTTTTAAATAGCTATACTCAAGGTTTTTTGAAAAAAACGTATTTTCAGGGATTAACATTAACTTTTTTGATTTATCGAAGTCACATTATAACATACTTATACCTTCCCCATCACCCAACCCCACCCCAAACCGTAAAATATTATGTTAGGAACTGGCCAAAAGTAAAAAAATCTAAAAATAGCATCTAGCCAACATTTAGGACATTTGAAGATCAATAGGCTCCTCGTTAAGAAAGGAAGATTTGCAAAAATATCAAAATCGTAATTTTATTTATAATACACAAAACTTTATGAATGTTATGAAATTCACGCATTTGTACAATTGAATAATAAAAGTACAGTGAAAACATATGTCCCCATTAATTTTCTATGTACGGTAGTTTGGGATAAATCGTTCCCGTTTGCACATTAGAATTGACTCTCTATGACTTTTCCGAAATTAAAGATAATTCATACAAGTCAAATAATCGCAATGCGCGCTACTCTTCATTGTTTCATTTTCACGCGTTCTTGTACATGAAAACAGAACAGGAAATTAAATTCATCTCCATACTTATCGTAATAACACTTCCTGAAGGGCTTAATGGCTATTGGTAACACACCATCCATTACAGGTGGTTGGAGTTTGGTCATCTGATTGTGAAGAAAAGGCTAAAAATTATGGTAATGGTGACATCGTCATTTGTTTCAATTAAGTACCCTGCAACATTCAGCAGTGAGTATGCTAAGAATAACTTAAAATAAAAAAATATCATACCTATCTGTCCACAGACTTTGATGCAGTGTACTGCAATATGGAGTCTGTAAGTAGTGAAAAAGAAATGTCACTTACACTTATGAGTACCCATTAGTGGCAAAGAGAAGTGGTTTTGAGTAGTATATGTGAATTCCCTACGGACAACGGAAATCCTAGTTAAAAAGGTCGTGAGAACGTTTACTGACAAGGTTTTTCAGAACCCCTGGGAACGTTTACAGAAAATGGAAATTTAACATGGGGAATATTGCGACTGTATCCGGACAAGGGAAAATGGGGTTCTTGTATAGGGACAATAGGACTGGAACAGGTGAGGTAACGTCACGGTACTGAATATTGGTAACAATGCTGCAAGGGGCTGACCCCAATCGGACCAAAGTGCGGGGGAAAAAAACAGAACGCTTGGTGGGACATAGACATATATAACACATACAATATACATCATACATACATAGATAGATGAGCATCAATATATGACATAGATGAACATCAATCTATGACACAAACAAACTATACAACCGACTAAAAAGAAATTTAGGCAAGAAAACAAATCTTTTCTTGGCATATGAGTGGCCCTGAAAAGGGCCTTTGGTTTTTTGGTTAACATCATTCCGTTAACATAGAGAGCATCACATAGGTCTTCTTCTCTTCCTCAAACTTCTTCTGAATTCTGGACCGTATATGAGGACATCTCTTCAAACAGCATTATCTCTCCACATAGATTCTTCTTTTCCAAATGCCCGTATCGGTGATCCGCATAATTGTCCATGATGATTTCATATACATGGGTAAGTCCGAGCGGAACAGCATCGATGATACGAGGGTAGATGATTTTACTTTGTCCACATCTTGTGACAAGAACAGGTGAAGGGAATGAAATGACCTGCGATTATTTCTAGTGGAAGAGCGGATCGAAACCGATTGATTTTTTTTTCACCAGTCCTAACACACGTTACAAAATTCAGTCGCAGTGTGGAGTCTGTCTTCCAATCAGAAGAGAGGTGCCTGTGACGTCACATTCCCTATTTAGGTGTGCTGGCATCTGTGCGCCGTGAATCAATACGACAGAACTTTCAAACATGACGGAAACTAAGAAGACGATGAAATGGGATGCACCGGCCGTGGAGACGAGAAGCGATGGTATAGCAGCGGCTACGAAAGTCAACACAGTATTACTTACAGAAGAGACCGATTTGAATTGAAATTTAGTGGCTTTTCTTTCTTCTTCTCAAGAATTTGTTTCCGTACCATTACCTTTGCAGCATTCTCCTTCTTTGCCACACGTCGAGGATTTGAAATACAGACAGAAAGAAGAATTGAAGAAATGCTTGCAACAGTGAAAGAAGCAGAACAAGCTTTTCTCCTTCAACAACAACAGCGAGAAGAAGAAGAAGCCAGAAGGAAACGACAGGAAGAAGCAGCAGCAGTATAGAAGAAACAAGGCCTAAGAAAGAAGGAGGACAGTGAAGTCAAACGGTAACGGTACTTTTAGACATTTTGGCAGAGTTAAGGAGTCTGAAAGAAACGTATCAGACTTCTTTAATACGAACCAGGAGAAAAAGACCTTCACGAGCCAAACAACCCAGCCCTGTTACTACTCCTGCGATACCACCCCTAGTGATTTCTACCAAATCACCATCGACAGGAGCCAGTCCAGATGTAGGCCTTGGCCGTGGCAAAGGCTTATAGCAGTTAAAGCTGATTACGTACCGTTCATGAGTTTGTTTTTTCATATATAAAAAAACAAAACACCCAACTGTACTTTTCAGGGCCACCCACTTCTCTCGAAAAGAGATAGTATTCATTTTACCAAAATCAATTAATACTCAAGGTCCCTTCTTTTGCCCCATGATGTACGTGTGTGTTTGAGTGAATGCGTGAGTGTAGATCCATATTCTAAAAAATCAAAACCAAGAGACACTTACGTTTTCTGTCTGGTCTATTCTGGTACAAGTTTTACAATCGAATTCACAACACAACACTTTGAAAAGTTCATAGTCTTCTTCTGTATCTTTGTTGACTCTCTCTATTTTTTAAAAAATTTCTTCACTTTCACAGTGTTTTTCTCCTCTTCTCACTTTCTCCTAGTCTTCTTTTCTTCTCTTTTTACTTTTTCTGTACGTGTCGGGGTTCTTCTTTTGGGGAGGGTACCTATTCTTCCTGTTCGGAACCCCTCTCTTCCTCTTGCTCCTGTTGTCTCTCAGGGCATTCTAAAGACTAATGTCCTTTCTCTTGACAATGATAACAGGTATCTTGCCTTTTGTCTTTTCTGATACTTGTCTTGCTTTTTTGACGGTCTGGACACTCTGTATCCCAATGCCTTCTCTTCTTACAGATATAACAAGTATCTTGACTTTTATCTCGAAAGGAGGGGGAGTAGTCCGTCGGCTTGTCTGAAGAAATCTTAGTTATGACACCTCGCAAAGCTCTGATCAGAAGTTCGGTCTGTTTGAGCTCTTCCATCGTTCTAGTCGGTTTGAGAGTGAAACGAATACTGGAAGGGAAGACATTGACCCTTTATATATTCACTGGTCTGACGTGGATATAAACCTCCCAAAGTCATCGAAAAGATTTTACACTTTCAACAATCCAAGGACAAGTTTCACATCAACGATGGAAAAGCGACAATGTTCATGACCCACGTGTCTCTTTCCCAAGGGACAGGACGCAAAAAGGTGTTATTGGTGGACGACCTTCCCATCACAATTGCCAAGAAAACTGATGTTTCCCTTGTGCCGTACTTGTGCTGCAACGTGCAACTAAAACCGATATTGTCAGCACACACAGGAAGAACGTTCCTTCACGGGAACGTGGATCGGCGTGGAATTGTTTAAAGCTCTGTACTTGGGATACCAACTGTTAGAAGTGTACCAAATTTAAAATTTTCCCAAGACAGATAAATAACACAATGGTGACCAAACACAAAAAGGCAGATTACAAGGATGCTTTTTTGAAAGTGAAACAAGAAACCAGCGGCTATCCTTCCTGGTGCCACACTCCCGAAGAAATTCAAAGAGAAATACTGGAAGCAGGAAGGCATCATTTTAGACCACGTGGAGAAAAACTGATGTTAAATTGCTTGTGGGGTAAAATGGCACAACGACCGTGTTTACCAAAGACGAAGTACTTAACACAACCTTCTCGCTACTTGCAGATGATTCACGACAGAACAAAAAAAAAACACAAAACACGTTGACGTCGTTCGTGAAGATTTGATCCTGGTCAATTACGAAGAAGAACTGGACTTTGTAGAAGCCGACGAATTTGGAAATGTCATCATTGCGGCTACGTGACAGCTCACACATGCTTAAAATTGTATGAAGTTTTAGAACTGTTAGGAGATCGCGTCCTTCACTTCGACACGGACAGTTGCATCTATATCGATCGCCTGGGTCACCTGTTACCCTAAAATCGAAGGAGACCGTTAAGGAGCCTGGATGGACGAGCACCCCGACAACAAGATTCTAAGTTTTGCTAGTGGAGTGCGATTCTAGGTCTTCTGATAGAGCGATCCGTACGCTGTGACCTCAGCGATGCAGTAAAGCATCATGGGAACTTTGCTATGACTACTACTACCACAACTACTATAACTACCATGGAAAGTTAAGCTGTACGTGTCAAACCTGACGGATGCGAAAGCGATGCCACTCGTTACAGAACACCTTATGACTTACTTCCCTGGTTTTCATTATCAATGTCATCCTCCACGTGAAACCATGCAGATACCACCCTACGGATGTCATGTAACCCTAAGTAAACTCCTGCTGATTTCACCGTACCCGCATCAACATGAGCCACTTAACGACAAATATGTGTTCCCTGTGCGTTTGCCTGAATACTGTAACTTTGAAAGTCGATTCCAAACCTTCAAAGGAAAATGGCCAAAATATCTGAGAAGACCGACCCCCGAACAATTAGCCAGAGCCGGATTCTTCTACTTGGGCAAATGGGATAAAGTCAAGTGCTTCAGTTGGGGTGTCACTTCACGAGTGGAAACAGAAAGATTCGGGTTACCTGGAACATGATCGATGGTCTCCGGATTGTCACTCCATACCTTTAGTGGGACGTAGTCACTGAAGTGGCATACCATGTCGTTTAAGAAACCAGCCTGGCTAGGAGTCAAACATTGGATAACACGTAGACAAGTATTTAAACCCCATTTAAAAATAATATTCAAGGATTACCAAACGAACTCTAAGATCTACAAGAATGTTTGACAGGGACTTTCCAGAGCAAAATCTCAATTGGTGACTGAGAAACATTTGTGTCGAGAAATTCACAAGAGAAAAGTGAAAGAAGTCAACAAACGTGTCAGATTTCTCTGGATCAAGTCTGCGTTCATCCGATTATTCCGCTTTAGACCATTTATATCAGAAGATTTTACTGACATTCTTGACCGTTACCCTGAATGGCAGTAGTCAGAAATTACTCAATATATCCATTACTTTCACCCTAGGAGAAGATTTTAAATAAAAAAAGGACAATTAGAAATTACCCCTAACGTGGGCATAATTGCTGAGTGAAATGATCATGGATACTTTACATGAGAACATTCGTGGTTTGCCTGTGGAGTTGAGAGAACGCATTTACCGAGAGCTGATCAAAATAAAAGTGAAACGCAAGAACAACTGCATCCGTCACGTCACCGATGTTTAAACCACTGATACCTGAATGCCATAAGAGGAGTGATTCAGATGAAAGTGTTCCGGTGGTCAGACATTGTTAAGCTGGATGTGGGCGAGCGAGATTGGATTGTTGTGACTGCTTCCTTTTACTACAAGGATGAAATACTGCAACGAATGCCAGAGGCAGTGTTAGAGGGTTACCAAAATCTTTTACACAACGCAAACTTAGTTCAAGAGTAACCTCTTGAACGGTGTCTTGTGATGTACAAGTTAGTGACTAAACCATTTAGATTCGCCATTAGAGTAGGATCATATCTGTGCAAAAAGTACACTTATTGCCTCCGACAAAAAGAGGTATAAAACAGGCTATACCATGCCAGGACCTTTATCAATGCTGATACAACAGATTCCGTGGAAGGAAATTGATGAGAGTATTCAAACGGTGGAGGATTACCAATGCTTATTACGAGAATTATCTCCACTGAATTGGAGTCGACGCGTGGTGTATATCTTAGTGACTTCCTTTCTGGGGTTTCGTTTACCAGCCGATTCCTTGTGGACTCTTTACGAACAGTACTTGCCACCAAAAAAAGTATAAGACCGGTCCATTTAAATGAGCACGAGAAACACATTGTGTTTAAAGCCTTGCGTTTTCATCTGGATACTTCTCGACCCTACGGCAGAAAAAGATTCGTCAACTTCTAGGTACTGAAGATGTGTACGACGATGTATGTGTAGCTTGTGACTTACACCCTAACTGGAAAGATGTATGGGGCTGGAAAAATTGGGATTTCGAGGCTTGGACCAAAGAAGTGGCCAATTATGCCCAAGAGATGTGATCCTAAATTCAAACGTCCAGTGGGAAAAGTAACTTTAAGCCTGTGTTAGTGACAGTGCCAGAAAATCTCGTCACCGAGGACAACCACTCCCTTCAGGGCAGGGGTGTCATGGACATTCCCAAAAGACCATGCCGGGAGGACACCTGTGTGACTGTACCCAATGTAGATACTTTAAGAACATTACACATTGTCACTAGGACACCTTTGTTACCAAAAAAGCCAATTGTAATATCAATCTCGATGCTTATTACGTGGTCTTGTTTTAAAACCATAGAGATAAATTACAAGTGCAAGTCTTACCCAAACAGTTAGGAACGTCTTGGCTGACTCATGCGTACGCCGATGCAACTCACACCACACACGCCTATTTATTCGTAGATTTAAAACACACTACCTTCGATTATTTGGGATTTCGTACCCGTCTGTTTCACCACTGGTGCCAAGACGGAGGACCTGTCGTGTACACGTCCTCGTCGTCGACTTAACCAAAATAATCCATAAAACCTTGGTCACTTTGTGTCTGTCTCACTCAGCGTCAACATGACGTTCCTCCGGTTTCACCTTCTCGTGAAATTGGTTCGTACCTTGAACGGCATCAGTCGCGAAAAAAATCCACAAATACGTGCTCGTGTGTTAGAAGCCAGTCAACACTTCACCATCTTACTACCATAAGGCATCATTCACATTCAACATCAAACCAAACGCTTTTTTGAGAGAGAAAAGTAGCCTTGACGCAACTACCCGATCACCGCATCAACATCGAAACCTAAATGAGGATCATTTTCAATCCTAGAGTTAGCGGTTCTCTAGGAGGTGTCATCATTCCCTCCCTCTTAAAATGGGATCCTAATGCTCCCAAAGTCCTCCCCAAGAAAACATTCTCTCCCAAAAAAGCCAAACTCACCCAAAAGAAGAAAAAGAACAATGGTGCCAAGACCATGTCACAGTCCCAGAAAAAATAAAATCCACAGAAAAAGAAAAAGAAACGTCCCCAGAAAAAGTAAAGTCCACAGAAAACAGATTCTTCTCGCAAGAGAGACACTTCGGTCAGGACGCAACCTTACATTCGCAAACCACGACCAGCAGCGACGATGACCGCGTCTCCAGTAGTCTCGGGTTCTTCCACTTCTCCGTTGCTGGTGTTGCCTTCCAAAACCAATTCGACACCCGTACTTCATAATTTTATGACACAATGGAAGCCCACGTATCCAAAATCTGCCCCCAAAATCAAAGGCCGAGAGAGATCGTGCATATTACACAGCTTACTGGATTTATTCAAGCAAGAACTATCCCGATTTAGTGCTTTGCGAACCCCTCCATGACGTGTATTGCCTGTCATCATGTTGATACGACGTAAAGGCAATCAGTGTCGACGCATTGCAGTATAAAAAAGACCTGCGATAAAGGAGACGGATTACTGTTTTTGTACTCCTGAACGCCCAAAGATGTCACCTCGAAAGATGTGCACACCGTCACTATCGTCATTCTCCTGTCCAGAAAGGAAAAAGACAAGGACAATCTCGTCATTCTACAAAACGCTTAGCCAAACATTGACTTTACCCCAAGAAAAGACACAGTAGTCCAAAGAAAAAGAAAAGCAACCAAAGGGGATGATTCCTTGGTGATTTTGGGAGTGCTGGTATCAGCAGATTTGGTAAAATCAAACGCAGCTTTCTTGAGAGCAGGCAAAAATGTCTTGCTTCTAACGGGTAAAGACATTTTTGGCCGACAAGAAACTCCTGTCAATTCCCTGGACACTGCCGCGGCAGGGATTTCTGCTTCCCTGACGCCACAGCAGTGACAAGGCAAAAAGAGACGATAAAAACACTACTTCAGGGGACTTTATACACATAAAGCTAGAAAGTCTAGGAAAAGAAGAGCCGTCCGAGACAGAGACGTTTTTTATTATTAAAAAAATCACAGAGATAAAAGAAAGAAAGAAAGAAAATTATACAACAGAGAGTCTCGCGTCTGTTTTAAGTCGGAAATGGATCTGTTTGCCATGCCACCCACCATGATGACGATGCAAGAATCCCAATGGGTAGAATTTCATCTCATCTCCTCTTTGACGGAGTCAGATCCCATCGAATTTGAAGTAAAGTGCAGCCCTAAGATTAGATCGACCTGAATAACTGTTACTTGTATTTGAAAGTCAAAGTGATCAAAAAGGAAAACAACGCTCTAGGAGCCGATGCTAGAGTAGCTTCCATCAAATATTTCATGCATTCCTTGTTCAGTGAATTGAATTTGTACTTGAATAACAATCTTGTCAGCAGTAGCATGACTACTTAACCTTACCGATCGTACCTGGAAAATCTCTTGACGTACCGAAAAGAAGCCAAGAACATTCATATGGATGCTTGCGTGGTATGGAAACCTGACACAGCGAGTGAGAATACGTTTAACGATACAGTCCTGACAGCAGATGACGATCCTCACAATGTGGATTTTAACGACCGTTAAAAGAAAATCCTATAATGACGTAGTTTAGAATTGTTGGATAGTTTACATATTTGCTGAACGGAGTGGATATCCGCCTGAGACTGTATCGTAGCAGTGCCTCTTTCCATTTGATTGCTCATTGCAGCGAATACAAAACCATCATCCAAGAAGCCAGGCTCTAAGTGCGTCGTGTGGAAGTGTTACCTAATATGGGAAACGATATCAGCCACACTTTGAACAGAACGACCGTCAATTATCCGATACTACGCGTGGAAGTGAAAACTTTCATCATTCCCGCTGGACAGCGAACCATGATCGAAGATCATCTGTTCCAAGGACAACTACCTAAGCGTTTGATCATTGGCATCATCAAGAAATCAGCCTTCAGCCTTCAGCGGAATTCACAATGAAAATCCTTTCGAGTTTAAGCACTACAACGTGACCAAGATAGAAGTCAGTCGAGATGGCAAGACACTGTGTACCAGACCCTTCGAACCTAAGTTTAGTGACAAGAATTACTTGAGATTGTTCTTGTCCCAGTACGAAGCCACCGGACAGTTAGGAACCAACACCAGCCATGGTATTAAGTACGAGGATTATGTAGAAGGTTATATTTTGGGGCTTTTGATTTCACTCCAGACCAAGGCAGCAACGAGAGCCATTTCCTCCCTTTGAAATCCGGCCATATTCGTGTGGAACTTCAGTTTGCAAATCCTCTACTCCCAGATAAGACAGTGAACGTCCTCTTGTATGCCGAATTCGACAATACGATATAAATCAACAGCTTAAGAGAAGTCATTCTAGACTATTAGAAGCTAAGGAAGACTAATCCCTCTTTGAATAGTGGGTAATCTATGGAAATAGAATGGGAGGATACCTTGGAGGTGGAACTCAAAGACAAAGACGAAGAGGACATAGTGATGAAATCCAGATGGCCAGAACAAGAACAACATTTAATTTCCTGTCTTGCCAAACACCTGGAAGAAAAAATTAAGGAATTGATCAAGAAAGACTTCTGTGGATGTCAAAACGATCATCCCAGTCAAATTCAACACAAATCTATGATGCTGAGTCAGGAAGAAAAATTGGACGAGTATATGGACGAATCTTGGAGTCTCATCTCGGAAGAAGCCGTGTTGCATCAGTGTTATAAAGCCTTGCGTGATCATTCCTCTTCTCCACTGATTACTCTATAAATCCATCATATCGAAGCTCTCTCGGCTCCGAGTGCGGACAGTTTCAAACAAATTGAATTGATGACTTATCATTACCTGTGGAAAAAACTAGAAGAAAAAAAATAACAACACAAAAAATGGATACCTGGAAACTTTATTATCTTTTGAACCACAGTTCGTATGCTGATTCTTGGAATCCTGTGGTGTGTGCTAAAGATGAACTGCCTCATCGCAAACCTCAAGACCATCAAGCTAATGTCATCAACACGGACGACTGTCATCTCCCAGGAACCCACTGGGTAGCCGTCTACTTTCCTAAAGAAGGCTGTGTGGAGTATTTTGATTATTATGGATTTCCACCTTTGGAAGACGACATCGTCCCCTTTATGAGAACAAATGCCCAGACGACACAATTCAATAATGTCAGATTACAATGCACAGATTCCATGGTGTGTGGACAATATTGTGTGTATTTTCTTCATCAACGCAGTCTTGGATATTCTTTAGAACATTTAGTGACTTATTTTGATCGTCACTCTTCTAGAAACGATGACAAAGTAGATCGATGGTTTTGTGACCATTATGGTTATCTTTTGTCTTTAGCTAGGAAACGTAGTGTACATCAATGACCCAATGACTTCCATCAGTGGAAGTCTAGCTTTACTTCACAACGTTGTCAAACTTGTCAAAAATAGTTGTTTATTGAAAAATGTTTGTTTGAAGAAAAAAATGTTTTATGGTAAATTGTTGGTTGTTTGTTGCTTAAATAAAAATGTTGCGTTTTGAGGGGGAAAAATGTGACAGTGATTTATTTTCATTTTTTATGATGATACTTGCTCTTTGACTTCTCTCTATCCCCCTCCCTCAAATCAAACTATCATAGCGCTTGGACCATATAAAGCGGGATAGTCTCCAGTCTGACCATCCATTGTTGACTCGTCTACCTATGAAGATGTGTTCAAGACTAGTCAAGCTGAACGAAGATTACATGAATTTATATCGTGTCAGAAAAGCCTGATACCCAAACCTGAAGAGACAGAGAATGTCAGAATGTTAAAAGTGACCGAAGACCTGACAGAAAAGCTCTTCAGAGAAGAAATCAAGAAGGAAAAAGAATGGACGGAGAAATACAGACTTCAGAAGCAGAGAGAGAGAGAGAGAGAGTATCAGCAATAGCAGGAACCAGACAGAGGATTTGTCAATTGTCATGTAGACATAAAAGAGTTCTCATTCTCTTTCAGAAGAAGCTGGCCCTATCGTGTGGGAAAGCATGTCGCCAGACGGGGACGCAATCTTAGACAATAAAAGATTGCCACAACTCACCGTCCACAAAAAACAGCTCTTTTCAGGGCTACCCCAACACTCTAGAAAAGATATACTAGTTAAATTGCCAATTGTATGTTAGTAAGTTAAAAAATAGAAATGTGTCTATAAGCACTTCGTTTGTTTGACTTTGTTAGAAGTGTGTCTTTAAGCACTTCGTTTCCGAGGATTGTCAAAAATAGTCTCTGTGTAATTTTGATTGTAGTTAGTGTTTGTAAGTAAAAAGTGAGTGAGTGTTTCTTTTATACCGCGCGTTCCATATTTTTGGGCTGATAATATGCGTCTTGTAAGTTTTGGAAACAGGAGATGTTTTCCTTCACGTCCGCGCTTTACAAATATAACGGGAGCGCTCGACAGTCTGGCTAACCTAGACGCCATTGGCAAATGGGCAGACAACTATGGATTCAAAATATCTGATACTAAAACAGTAGGAATGCTTTTCTCCCCAACAAACAGGAAAACAACTACATACCCAAAACTCTACATCCAAATTACACCAATCCCATTCGTAAAAGAAACATACTTTTTGGGAATGCTACTTAACGAAACACTTAATTGGAAAACAAGCATAACAAACCTAATCAAAAAATGCCAACAAGACATCAACCTCCTAAAAAATATAAAGGGGACAACGTGGGGAGCTGACCAACAAACTATGCTCATGCTCTACAATTCATTAATCAGGGCTAAACTGAACTACGGTTGCCAGGTGTATGCCTCGGCAAATAAGGACCTGCTCAAGAAACTGGACAGCATAGAATATAAAGCACTTGGACTATGTACGGTGACTCTACCTAACATCTCTCTCTCGAGGAGCTACAAATACTGACGGGAGATCTACCGCTGCACCTCAGACGAGAAGAGCACATATTGAGATATGCAACCAGAAACTCAATACATCAAGACAACAACCCAACCAAAATGATGATTAAAAAGTGCAACATTCCGTTCAGGCAAAAACGAGCTCTAAACCACCCAGCAGGTAAGAAAATACACACACTCTGTGATGAAATTCAACTATCCGGAATTCAAGCAGAACAATACAAAATCAAAGATTCTACCCCTTGGAAAAACTGGACGCCCAAAAAAAAACCTGTCTGCCCAGAACTTAGGTTCCAAACTACAAAACCCACCAAAAATAATAACAGAAATCCAGAAAATAATCGAAGAAACTTACTCTAGATTTCTTAAAATATACACAGACGGATCTAAATCGAAAGAACTAAACAGAACTGCTGCTGCAAAAGTGGTGCCGCAACAACAAATTGAATTTGGTGCAAGACTCCCGGATGGCTGCTCCATCTACAGAGCAGAATTCTGGGCAATAAATGAAGCCCTCAAATGGATTAAGACCAAAATCCACAGCCAGTACGTCATTATAACAGACTCTTTAAGCGTACTCAAATCCTTAGAGACTGGCACATCAAAAAGTAGAGCAAATATGATAGAAGACATTATGTTATGCATCGGGGAGATCGAAGATAAACAACAAACCATCGAATTCCTATGGGTACCTTCTCACATCAGTCTGATTGGCAACGATAAAGCTGAGCAAAGGACGAAATACAATCTCCTGAACAATGTAACAGAAACACTTAATTATAGTGTGTATGAGATATATAGCCAGATAAGAAGCAAAATGAACAAGAAATGGCAGCAGCTCTGGGACAACACCAACAAGGGCAGACATTTATACCAACTGCAAAAAGAGGCCACAAGGGTAATCAAGATACCTAAAATCCTGGAAATCGTGGACATCCGAATTATCAATAGGATCAAAACAGGAAAAACCTTACTCCGAAACAGCTCTGGGAAACATCTTAAGAAGGAATCGAACCAAACTACTAACTGTCCACATTGCCCTGCTGCAGAAACATTGGACCACGTATTCAACACCTGTCCCAGATACCATAATCAACGAGTCGGTTTCCAAGATTACCAAAAGAAAATGAATTCCCCTACAACATACCCTGAATTTTTGGACAAGGTACGCAACAAAAACATCGATACCACATACATAAACATAATAAGGTACCTCAAACAAATTAACAAACATCGCAACATATAAATACAACCACAAGTAATTATAATAACACTTAATAGAAGGGCTAAAGCAGTAAGGTAAGACTGCTAGCTGAAGGAAAACGCCCATGGTTGTTGTTGTGTGTGTGTGTGTTTTTTTTAAATTTTTTTTTCTTCTCTCATGTAGGCATGCAGCTAACACAGTACTAACCATCATGGTCTGAGAAAACAACACAGATATTCTCATAACTATGTATGCATATTATAAAGGTGACAAACCCCCGCCATCAGGCCCAGATACACACGACAACAAGAGTGGTAGGATATAAACAAAAAATTCTTAGGCCCCAACCATCTTAAGACTATAAGGTGACCTAAGCCAAGTCAAAAGGTCCCCCCCCACACACACACACACACAATGCGGAACTAAATAAACAACAACAACAACACAGTCCCCAATTATTAACACGACATGTAAATCCATCACTGACATTCAGACCAAACATACTAATTTATACAACAAAAAGGGACACAATATACCTTCCAAATTCAGTATAGCTATTAAACAAAGAATCGTGGCGATAAAAGACCAGTCGCAAAATCAAGATCTAAGGCAATGGAAGTCGAGTTGAAACAGAACAGCAAACTTTAGCAAAACAGCAAAACACTACAACAGCACGAAGAAGAAAGAAAGATGGTATCACGAATGAAGAAGGAGTAAAGAAGAAAACAGACATCGACTTTCAAATTGCCAATTTATATAAGGTTCTTCCTTCGGCTATTGAAGACCTCATTCGATACAAGCTCTATCCCCACAACCCTAACTCGATCCTTTGTATACCACCCATCAAAAATGAAAACCGAAAGTAAACACAGCGTGACCCAAACATGTATAGGGTGCCTGACACCCAGCTGATTGACAACAAGTCGGAAAATCAAAAATAAACCATGTACACCAAATTCCAACTTTAATTAAAAATAGTAATGAAATTACACAACTCAAAGGATTAGGAAAATTACACGAGTGGCTTACACACCATTAGAATATATTTCTGTCCATTAGTATAACTGGATTTTATTTGATCTTACGCGCTTTGCCGTTTCTGGGCGTACAGCTTTCCTGTGGCATTTCGCGTCCTGCGGTACCCTTGCCTCCTTTCCTCGGCCGGACATGTTCATGAATTAAAAAGTGCGACATTCGCACATAAAAGCGGGACTGTAGTGGCTCTATTCCTACAGTCCCGATCAATTGAAAATCTCGACGTTCGAGACTTAACCAGTCGCGAAAGCACTAGTTGCGTAGGCGACTTAAATCCTTTAATTGATTGATTGATTGTCTGGCTACCCATCGTTGATGCGTGAGCTACGAAAAATGAAAAACAGAATCACAAAATTCTTGGAACTTTACATGCACCTGGAGTATGCCAGGCGCCTCCTGGACGAACTGGCTATGGAGGCAATTGCAGAAACTGCGAGAGTAGAAAAGGAGGAGGAGGAGAGGAAAAAGAAGAAAGAAAAGGAAGAAATGATCCTTCCTCATCTCATGCTGAGACCATTGTGTGAGGTGAATCCCGAGCTGAGGACGCCTCCACAGCCAGTACCAGCACCACAGCCAATACTAGCACCACAGTCACAACCTCTGCCACCAGTACCAAGAGCCGTGATCTCCCAGACGGAAAACTGCGAGGTGAAAATAAGGAGGCCACAGCATCCACGAGTGTGGCATAGGAGAAGGGACGTTTGGCTATACCTAACCCACCCAACCTATGACGACTATTTCTGTGAATAATTACACTTAACCTGTGTCGATAACTTTATAAGTTGGCGGTACCAATCGCTTAACCTAACGATCAATTCTATTAAAATTACATATCTGATGATTGAAATGTTATGAAATTGTTATATAGTTGGGCTATTTTTGCCCAGAAATTGACATACTGTTGTAGTGTAACTTATTTTAGAGACAGTAAGAATGACGTCATCAGTTATACTCATTTAATTGAAATCTCTATTTTAGTGACACGCATCAATAAACATTTTCAAAAAATGTCTTAAAATGTTTATCTTTCTAAAAACTGCCTATTTAGCCTAATAGGAAAATCAAATGCAACTTGAAAATTTCGTCATTCCTTTAATCATCTAAAAACGCTCAGATTTTGGGGATTTTGTTTTGCAGAAATACTTTTAATTCCATGCAAGAATTTGTCAAGTCCGTACAATATGTACAATGTATGGTGCAAAAATAGTCCTGTTTTTGGTTCAGGGCCCAACATTATTTTCCAAACGCTGCTTAGAGTTATACCCTTTGCTTGAGCATAGCTACTTTTAACTGTGAAAGTTCGAAAGATACCGACAGTAATGCAAATTAAGATAACGTCAAAACATCGAAACGTGTTGTATATGAGAGTGCATTACCCATGGATCCAGAATTCATCCAGTTTAAGCAGAATGTGGAGATTGGAGAGATACTTGAATCATGTTTTAGTTCCTTACCTGTTCTAGTCTAAGTTGTCGGTTGATTACCGCTTCCGGCAGCGCGTCTCGAATTCCTCACTACTAATGATGTTATCCTCGATAGCTATCGAGTAGAGGTGATTAATTGTATTGAGATTGCGAGAAGTTCTGAGTGGACAAATATTCGGGAATGCAGCCGCGACAATAATATTTTCCCAACGTCTCCAATCACAACGGTTCATATTGATATATTTCCAACAACAAATCCGATTTGTGTGCCTATAATAGTCTGCTTAGATTTTCGCCACACTCAGAACGACGGTGATTGCCACGGCGATTCAGCAAATAGCGTTTACGACCACACACGCGCGTTTGTACTTCACGAGGGGAACGTTCCCTTGCTGATTTCATCTCGTAGCTGTTGTCCCGCTTCTATTGTTTCCAGTCGGCAAGTTTGAGGGTGTATCATAATTCTGTTAATAACGTGATCGCATAGTATATTTGCTCGACAATCTTGCCAACGAGTACTTCTTACCAATGGCCATTTTATAATGGTACAACTGTCATACGGTTATATAAATTATCTACGTAGGTAATATTAAAATTTCCGACGATTGTGCTTCTTGGGGCCTGACATTACGTTCATGTAAAAACATATCGATCACTACCGTGAATAATGTCTGAAACGATCGTTTTCGTCTTCATCCAAAAGTTTTTATATGGACAAGAGCGACTTTGTTGACAAAACGGAAGAGATTCCTTTTCTTGGTTGAGTCAATGTTGCTGCAACATAATCAACGAGTAATGCAGCTGAGTTGGATTTGACTGTGAACTCCATTTTTTCGTCGTAGAAACGATTCCAGAGTATTTTCGTGTCTGGTTGTGCAACCTGTGACCGGGTGTTTTCACTTGTTAATGCTATAACACTCAGCTGGCCTCTAATTGTTGTTGTTGTTGTTGTTGTAGGGTTTAACGCCATTTTTGAGCACACGATAGGATATACATGGCGGCCAGTATTAATGGTGGAGGAAGAACCCGTGAAAACCCCAGAAAGAACCACCGACCCAAGAGAAGCTACTACCAAGCTTTCTCACATACCCACATTGGCTGAATCCGAGACTCGAACCCACGCAGACAGAGGTGAGATGGCAGTGATCCGTAACGGAGAGCGTTTTAGACCACTCGGCCACTCGGGGCCCCGCCTCTAATTGACTTTGGGACATGAACGGGGGTGGGGGTGTCTTAATTTATTTCTGTTAGACCCTTTACGACATTATATTTCAGTGTATACGAAGGGTGGTTAACGCCACTCTGACGCAGATATTCGCCAACGAGTAGAACAAATTCCCCATCGCTATTAGAATCAATAGTCGGCAGGACCAACACCTCGTTTGCAAATTCCTCATCACTGCGATAAAACTCCACCGCTTATATGCAATGATAAATGTAATCTTAAATTCAAACACCAAAGATGGTTAAGCGCCTTTCACGATATTTGTTGAGTCATGCGAACTGAATTTCATCTCAGACGACTAATTTTACTGATCATGTATATGTAAAAGATGTTTCAACATTATCCTCTCTGAGGCATACATTAGAGATGGTCTATGAAACAGAGTATTATTTACCAATATTCCCATTACACCCCAACTGCCATTAGGTACTGTCTTAGACGTGGTTCAGATTCTTGCACTTTTAAGATGTGTGATTTAGGTTGATCAGAACCTTCCACAAAACCATTAATTATAAGTCGAGCACTTGTTATGTTATCATTGTATCGCCCCTCTCTGACAAAGAATAACTGAGTAGTTAAAATTCCACCAACTACGCATCACGAAATTACTACTCGTGGTTGTGGAGGCAACTCCGCCATTGATGCATTCATGTATTGTGTAACCGCAGCCTCCTCTGCATCAGCGTAATTCTTGATAAACGCAGTCGACAGGCCCGAGTGCCTGATTCCCTTAAGTTCGTTGATTGAGGTCAGGATTTTCACGTCAGCACCTCACAGGTTCAAAACAACATCTTGAATGTCTACGTTAGACATTCTATGTTTTTCAGTTTGAGCTTGGAAAATGACAAGCTCGTTTGGATCGACATTAACGACAACACGTCTAATAAACTCAATCACATCTGTTGTGGTAGCAAACCTGCTAGCATCGCGTCGGGTTAAGTAGCGTCAGTAAATCTTAATGGGTATTTCATTGACTACTAAGCGTACTTTCTAAGTGTTAAGGTAAAATCATCAAGCGCGCATGGTGCTGATGAACTCTCAAGCGCGTGCAGTGCTTCAGTAACATGATATTCACGCACTGACCCATCCAGCCGAGTTTCAACAGCAGAGTAGAATAAGACAGTGGTTGTCGTCCACTGGCACTGGTTAAGAAATCAACAAATTCAAATGTTTTACAAGCACCAATACCAGTCAAAATAAAAAAGACGATGTGGCCCTACTGCGTATGCATCTCAGTCAGTCCCAAATCTTGCTGATGAATCCAGGTTAAAGATGTTGGTTTCCGTTATACATGTGATCATCCATGCAAGTTCATCACGCATAAAGACACCTCGAAAACACCCCACGTTGCCATGGCCAGTTAGTCAAGATTGGTTACCAGACGCGCGGCCTTGTGCGAATCGTACCAGGTAGTCAAATTGTGTTACGGTCAAATTCACGGTTACTTCAAAAAGAACCTTGCCGCGGAGTGAGAAACTCTGTTTGTTTTGCCATCATCCATTGATGTCGCCGGTCGGCTTAAACTTAGAGACCGGAAATCCGACATTATAACATGTCATTGCTACTACCTCATACAGTTTTCAAAGAGACCACCGGTATCTAATCAGAACTAAGTCAAATTATGGGACGGGTTTCTCAAGCAGCCAAACATCATTCTGTTACATTCATTGTAAAATAATCAGTGCATGTCTGTACGTGGAAAGAGCAAGTCTTAGAGAAGTTGGGGGACACTAGACAGCACTCCGAAAGCAAACTAGGCCCTCGTAAAAAGAGCGGAAAAAGAGTTATAGGAACTTCGGACGAGACTTGGAACAAAGGCTTCTGAGGTCAAATATCTTTGCTCGAATCTGTCTCACTTTCCTAACTAGGTGTCGTAAGATTTTTGCGTTATTATGTGCATTTAATTTAGTAGAACTTTATTGTTCCACGTATAGCTGAACTATCAGCAAGTCGTAATGTACGTATAGCAAATTAGTATTTTTCAAGATAAATGTATGTAGTTAGGATAAAATAGAAGTGGATGGTGTAGTCTGCTACTATGTTGTATTGTGGTGCATAACTGAATTTAATAGTGAGCAGTGTGTTAGACTTTGTACTTGTTTGTATTTGAATATATAGTTGTGGACTGTGCTGAGTTAGGCTTTGTTGGCCTTGTGCACGTATAATTAGGCATTTTTATATTTGTGTCTTTTATAATTTGTAAGGTACGAAATGCGTAGGGATATAGTTGATGTTGATAGCCTACTATGTAGAGACTTTGGGATATGCGTGTATGTATCAGAAGTCGTGATATTATTGTTGTTTTTATAGCCTTTATTATAGAATAAGCGTGTATGGAATATCTAGATGTTAGTATATTGACCTAATGATTTAATTGCCATTATGCTGATGAAAGGTATGTGAGAGTGTATTAATTCTCCTGTGTTTGAGCAAGGAGACCAAATTGTACGTGCCTTCTAATATACAGGAAGCTTTCCGGGTGGGATAGGACGCCATCCGAAGATTAGATAGAGGAGAAGATGTGGAGGGCCAGGAGAATAGCCAGTAGTGAGAATCCGCAGGGCCGGATATGGAAACAAGGGTACCGGAAGTATTGACAAGCAGGGCCGGGAGAACGGAAACAAGGGTACCAGAAGTACCGACAAAGGAATACAAGGTGGAAGTTACAGATGAGTAACATAGAAGGGACACGGGAAGGAAACACTCTCACCTTTAATTTTGTGTGATGAAATAACTGGCAATTTGAATAGGTCTTGTATTGATTGAAAGAAATTACGTGGAAAAATTGGTCTCTTATTGTTGAATACCTTGACATAGTTTATTAAACTGCTATACCTTTCACCTTATTATTGTTATATTTTATGCACCTAGACCGTCGTCATTGCTGAGAGGGGGCGCGGAGCTATTTAACCTTTTAATTGTCCGTCCTTCTTCGGGGTTAGTAATATTTCCGTAGGGGGCACGTGACAAATATCATACAATGATTTTTCGCGCATTTTCTCATAAGCTTGACCAAGGGTATATCATTATTGTTCTGACAGAATCCCAAAGTAAATTAATTTATCATCATGCTCCTTATATGTGATGGATCAAAATAGCGATTTAATGTAATCATTTCTTTACCGTTTGAAACACTTCATTGTTCGGTTAATACGATTCCTGGATTGGATATAAGTAGTATATGGGGCCAGCCTAGCGACAATGGGAATTAGCATTACAGAACCCCTTGGGCCACTCTAGCGACAAGGGAAATTTAACATGGAGAAAAACCCTGGATCACTCTAGCGACAAGGGGAATTGAACATGGAAATTGAACATGGGAATGTCACCTGGGATTCAGTGGGAATTAAACATTGGTAACGTCATAGGTTTATAGGGTCAAAACCTTTTATAGGGTGAAATGTATTTGTAGGGACAAAGGGTTGATAGGGACAAACATAGACATACAGAAACAAACAAATACACATTCAAACACACAGAAAAGAGGACAGAAATATTCTAAAGAAAGACTCACAGATAGAATAGAGACTCGATAAAGAAAAGTCTGTTGTATGGGTTCAAAACATTTATTCAAGTACATATATACATGGGCTCTCTGGCCTGTGCTTTGGTCTAAGCACTATCCATTAAATACATAAACATTTGAACATAAAAGAAACATATTTACGAGTTGTTTAGTTTTTGACTCTAGTAAACTAATGTTTAAAATTAACGTTCACTCCTTTCTAAAATCACTTCATATGCAACGAATTTACATTAAATGTTCGTTTATAAGAAAAAGTTAAAACAAAACAAGTAACAAACAATCAAATAAGAGAAAGTTCGTGTTTGTCTCTCTATCCGTTACACACGTTGTTTAAAATCTGGTCAGTTACCACTTGTGTCCCAGCATAGATGTTTCCGATCTCGTATTCCCTGTCAGTCGTAAATCTGCTGTTACGTCCATCGTGCTAGGTACACTTATCGGTAAGCAGATCAAGAGCAGTGATCGTCTTCTTCTCATGGAGGTACAACATATGCCATATGAATAGTCACTTTTCCATCGGTGATGTCAAATTTTTCTCTCACCGACCGCACGTCTTCAATAGCCCTCAAAAGCTTGGAAGAAGTTATTTCTGCAGGTGTGCTAAATCCGAGACATACAGGCGAGTTCAAACTGTCGTGATACATAGATAGGCTCAAACGACCTTCATCTTTGACTTGGCAATGACATTTGAGTTCCTCTAACAGTGAGTCAAGTAGATCCGTAATGAAACCTGATACTTCCTCGGCTGGAACGTCAGACGCGAAGTCTTTAAATTTCACGTTGTAGGTGTAAGTTGTCGTTCTAAATTTTCTCGAGGTCGCTGTCTGGGTCATTTGGATGCTAAAATACTCCTTTAGGTCTATTGAATCCTTTCCCTTCTTGAACGCACTTTGCTGTGACGGTATGGTGGTGAAAGAGGTCAATGATGTTTGTTCCTTCTCTTTTTTCTTCTGCGTAGAGTTATTCATCTTTCTCGTCGCTTGTCCTTGCAATGAAGTGTCGTTCTTGGAAGTCGTCCCTTTTTATACTGGGTGATATCAGCATGTCCATAAGGTAAAGTTTTGTGGTCTGGAAGTTTCACTGGTTGCACGTAGTTTGTCATGGCATTAGTACATAACAACTAAGATGTGGTATTGTATTGGTGATGTGATCGTGAGGCATAGAATCACACCCGAGTTTCTCGTTAGACTTGAGTCTTACGCTCTATACTTGCTGTTTGAAAGGATTCATTTTTGTCGATTGGTCTTGGTAGTGACAATGAACTATTGGTCTTGGACGTTGTCCATTTTTATATGCTGACCAATATCGATGTGACCGTACGGCAACGTAAAGTGATTGGGAAGTCTCACTCGCTTCTGGTACACGATTTGATAGATTTTTTCCAGGGGTCGACTGACGATGTGGTGAGTGGGTAAACGTACAATCTTGTTCGGTTGGTGAGTGTCACTTTAAAGTTTCCATCCTCTCCCGATTGCAAGGCTTCTTTCAATACCCCAAAGTTGACCACACGACTGGTACGATAATTCAGAGTCAGTCCTTTCACTTTACACTCTGTGTGCACTTCTCCTTGTTTGTCCTGGTATTGGTAGCCGTAATTTTTAGGACCGCCACTCACGAAACTTTGAATCTTGTCGTCGGGGTGTTCGTCTGTCCAGGCTCCTAAACGGTTTTCTTCGATGTCAGGGTGTTGCTGACCCGGTCGATCGATGTAGATGCAACTGTCCGTGTCAAAGTACAGGACGCGTTCCCCTAACAGTTCTAAAGCTTCGTACAATTTTAAGCGAGCATGAGCTGTCACGTAAGCCGCAATGATGACATTTCCAAAAGGGTCGTCTTGTACAAAGTCCAGATCTTCTTCGTAATTGACCAAGATCAAATTCTCTCGAACGACGTCCACGTGTTTCATGTATTTGGTTTTGTCGTGAATCATCTGGAAGTAGCGGGAAGGTTCTGTCAAATATTCCGTCTTGGGTAAACACGGTCGTTGTGCCATTTTACCCCACAAGCAATTTAACATCACTTTGGCAAACGATCGCCTGCCTTCGTTTTTCTCGATGTGGTCTAAAGAGATGCCTTCTTGTTCATAGTATTTCTCTTTGAATTGTATTTGGTCTTCGGGAGTGTGACACCAGGACGGATAGCCGCTGGCTTCTTGTTTCAGTTTCAAAAAGGCATCCACGTAGTCAGCGAAAATGCCTTTCTGACTGGGATCACCCTTGTGGTATTGTTGTGTCTTGGGAAAGTGGCAAATTTCGTACACTTCTAACAGTTGGTATCCCATGTCCAGAGCTTTGAACAATTCTACGCTGACCCAGGTTCCCGTCAAGGCACGTTCTTCCTGGGTGTGCTGACAAGGTTGGTCTTGGTTGCACGTTTCGGCACAAATACGGCACAATGGAAACATCAGTTTGCCTTGACAATGGTGAGGTAAGACGGGATGGTATAGGTTCGTGGGAGGCAAAACTTTACACTTGATCAAGCCTTCGTATTGTCGAATGTTTTTCAGGTCGATGTGTTCCGTTAACAATTGCGGGTGCCCTACAGGAAAGCGACAATATTTGCACACGTAGGGATACAGCGAACACACGTCCAAGTATTTGATTTCTTCTCCTTTCTCTTCGTCGGCTTGGTACAGCAAACAGGTGGCATTGGTCCTTCCTCCGTACAAACTATCCCTCGGGTTCAGCGGGTCCATGAACTGGTAACTTTCCACGAGGCGTTTAAACTCGGGATCGGTTTTCATACGGTGATCGTACTCGTGTTCCCACATTTCCACCACTTGGTATCCTTCCTGTTCCAACTTTAGGCGCCGCTGACAAGTGTCCTGGTACAAGTCTTCCATGGTTCGTTGTAAAAACTGATTTTTAGTGCTACGATCAGGGTAACAGACGGGACATCCGTGAAATAAGCAACCGTTAAACTCGTACACGATCTTTGAGTTTTCTAAGTCCCAGCCATCTACCGAATACGTTCCGATGGTCTTTTCACCCCCTCCGTTGCGGGCATGCTGAATCCATTTGTTTTCCTTGTCGCACAAGTAATGTAACCAACGTAGGGCTTTGACCGAGTATTGACGTTTGACAAAGTTGGTCGTTTGAGGGCTGATGACAGCCACGGTGTTTTCAGGCATGAATCGTTGGCGGTACACTAAGGAACACGCTTTGGCAATGGTGCAAGCTTCCTTCAAAGGATCGACCCCTCCGTGTTCCATGAACAGTTCTCGAAATTTTCCACAGCAACGCCGTAATATGTCCACGTCGGAACGACAATACTTTAGCATTTCTTCCTGAAAGTCGAAAGGGTCCGAGGCGTGAGCCTGGTACCAAGCGTAGAAAGCTTCTCGTTGTTCGGTACGCATGTTGTCCGGGTCGTAATAGTGAGCCTCAGGTAAATGGGGTAGAACGGCGTGTTGATTGGCTTCCGTATTGAAAAAGTGTGGAAAGTACCCTTTAGCCATTTCTGTCATTCCAAACGTTTTAGGCATTCGACTCAAAGGCATGGCCAAATAGCTCATCGAATCTTTAAACTGTACTTGTCCCACTTGCATGAAAATGATTTTGGCTCCGTTCAAAGTCACTTTAGGACGTTCGGTGCCATGTTCCGTATAGTATCTGAGAAGAAACTGTCCATCGTATCCGGAGAAATTGTGAGCCATCACCGTGGCATGACGATGACAATCTCCGTAACGTTCGATGTCCTCTTGACTCCACGTCTTGTCGATGGAGTCTAAGACCCATCGAGCGAAATCGGCTAGCGTGTTCGGTCCCCGAAAGATTTTTTCACGTCCTCCAGGAATCTTGCTGCAGTGAGGGCAATGACTGAAGATAGGTTCTTAAATGCACTTCTCGCACGCTCGATGAGCCACGCAGAAATTAGGAATGTGAATGCCAGTCTCTTGCATGCATTCGAAATCGAAAAAGATGAAATTGCTTTTCTTCTTGTGACCATCCTCTTTCTCTGGTTGGGGTTGGTATTTTTGCACGTAGCATTGGTGTTTCAAGTCCACGATGTGATGACAAATGTGACATTTTTTTTTCCTGAACATACGTGTGCCTTGGTACTATTGGTACGTATGCCTTGTCTACACGTAGGGCACAATCTCAGGAGTTGACAAGCACATTTCTGCTGTGAACCTTGCGTCTTCAGATGTTGTTGGTAACAGGCAGAGCTGACAAACGTGCGCAGACAAGCAGGACAATGCAATGGTTTTTGCCTTTCGCTCAGACAGGGTGGAGATGCCAAACACCCTGGGCATTTCGATCCACAATGTTTGTGTTGCTCTCGATTATTATAACCACGGTCACATTTCTCACAGTAATATCTGTATCCCAGGAATCCCGGGATGGCAGTAATGGTATCGAAATGTTCATCGTGATAATAGACATGAATGTATTTTCCGTCCTTAAAGTCTTGGCCTCGAAACAACAGAGGTCCGCGCACTTCTTGAGGGTGCACTTTCAAGGTGTATCGTGGAGCTAGGGCATCTTGCAATTTTTGCATTTCAGGAATGCCACAGGGTGTGTCTTTGGACAGTCAGGCTTGTTGTAACAGGAGTTCTGCTTCATTTCGTTGTTTGGCTCGATCGGATCGTTGAATAGTTTTCCAGGTTCTTTTCCATTCTACCGTGTCGTTCTTGTTGGCATAGGTTCGTCCCACAACGATGGCACGGGCTAAACACATCTGGTCTTGAGGGTTGTTAATTCGGACGAGACTTGTTTTGGTGTTGCGAAGGTCGTCCACCAATAAGACCTTTTTGCGTCCAGTCCCTTGAGGAGGAGAGACGTGGGCCATTTTCAGTGTGGCTTTACCATCGGTGATGTCAAACTGATCATTAGATTGTTGTACGTGTTGAATCTTGTCCATGACTTTGGAAGGGGTTAGTTCTGCGGGTCTGCTAAACTCGATCCAAACAGGGGATTTCAAGCTGTCATGATCTATGGATAGTGTCAAGAAATCGTCTTCTTTGGGTTGACATTGTCGCTTTAGTGTGGTGAGCAAAGAATCCCACATCTCGGTGATAAACCCTTCTGCTTTCTCCAATGGTACGTCGGACTTGAAATCTTTAAACTTCACCGTGTAGGTGTAAGTCGTGGTTCTAAATTTTCTAGAGGGTCGCTTTTCCGTCTCTCGAATGTGATAGTACTTTTCAGGGTTAACTGGTGGACTTTGGTTTGGAGTGGGCTCTCTATGTCTGGTCGCAGACGTGGAAGGTGTTGGTTCAGGTTTGCTCATGTCTTCGTTTTGAGCGAACACTTCTTTTCGTGTGTGAGGCGATACGTCACTTCGCTGCCTCTTACGTTCTTCTTCTCTCTCACTGAAATCGTGCGATCGTTTCATCTCGATTGCTGATTCAGAAATGATTTAACCAAGTTCATTCTCTCCATATATACCCTCTCTACCTCTTGTTGTCACAATGACTTGGTATATTTCACAAGGGCAAGTGAAAGCCAAGCATATAGGAGCCCAACGACAGCGGTGCGTCTTAAACACCTCATGCATCTTGATGACCCTTCGATTCAAACCCTACCACGAAAGAAAAAAGTTGCAAGAAAAAAAACCCAGACAGTTGGTGTCTTCAAGAGAGCTAGAGACGCCGGCACTGTGTCTCTGGGATACGTATGTACTCCAGAAAACTACGCCACTCGACAACGTTGTCTCCTTCTCTCAGTCACTTCTACTTTGTCGCTGAATACATTCTACCAACCCTGTTTTAACACACGTTTCTTCATCTGATATTTTTAAAAAATATACTAAACGCATTTTTAAAAGAACTACCCTTTTTCGACAGCAGTGACGGCGTCTCCTCCTGCTGTTACCACTGTTGCTGCACAAAGATGATCTTTCCTTAAGATCAAAATATGAGACAGAGCAAGTAAGTTGTGAAGTTGAGCGGAGGTGTCTAAACAACAACTGTCAAGCCCCTATGTTCCATTTCTGTTTGTGATAATAACTTGTGATACTTCACATTTTCTAAAGTGGAAATCTTTACAAACCGTACAAAAGTTATATGACTTTGGCTTCTGACAGTTGTACAGACTCTTCACTTTATAAGTGTCACGAGAAAATGGTGTATCCAAGTTTTACCATTTTCCAAAACACCCACACACTTGCAACGTGACCAGAATCTGTACTTCTTTATTTGTGGATATCCAACAGACCCGTCCCAGCATATATAGCTGGTTAAGAACTGTAGGAATATCACCTCATTTTTTTTCAGAAATATCAAAGCTTTTATGTGTATCTTCCCTGTTCCACCCTTTATTAGTGCTTAGGTATATTCCCTAAAAACACAAACAATTTGGAACAAAATTAAATTTTGAATTAAGGTTCCTCTCTGTTTATACATTTTTTTTTTTCAAGTTGTTGGTACATGGCATATGACATTCAAATACTTTCTCAAACTGAGAGGCATTTCTACACATGTCATTGCCTTTGTTAAATTCGGTTTTGTTGGTTAGTCATCGTTAATCTTTAATTCTATTTTTATGATGTATTTCTTTTTTGCTAGAAGATTTAATTTATTTATGTTGTTTAGTCTGTTGCTGCAAAAAAGAAAATGCATGTATCTATAGCAAAGTGTTTAAGTTTGTTCAGTTTTTTATTTCAAGCTCTACAAAAGCTACCAAGTTTGTCTTGCAAGGGGATTAGCAGCAGGGAGGGGGAATCCTACAAAATACTTTTCCGAAATACCCCTTCCAGGAAACTATTCCTCGATAGAGGGCTTATTTCGACGAAATAACACTTTTATTCAGAAAACGAGACAAAAAAAAATGTTCTTGAAAATGCTTTGTATTTCCGCTGATATAACGCGAGTTACTTCAATAAATCCGACTCGTATCCGACATAATTTCCACGGTGAGGTATCATCGAAAAATCAGGTGTAGTTTGCGCCTCCCTGCTGCTCTACGAAGACGAAGATTTCCAAGGAAACATTTTTATGTTAACCATACAATGTATCAAGTCCGATACGGTATCGTGTCCGCGGGTCGTGTAAATTTATTGTCACAAATCCATGCGGGGGAATTAAATCATGGACAAATAAATAATGGCAAATATCGGAGAAGCACTCACAACTAGATTGGCACGACAACGACTAGCCGCGATTAAAAAATTTATTCCGGTCCATGATTCCGTTAAAGAAAAATTACGAGCAGGACAAGAAGCGCGAGTTGAGTTTGCAACATCTGCGGTGGAATTATTTAAGCCTATTACAGCAGCTACTGGTGAAGTTAAAACTGCAATTATAGGAAAACCTGATCCTGCTGACCCTACCAAAACAAAACGAGGGTTACTTCAAGCAATAGAAGAACTTAAACAGCAACAGGCAGATGCAGGTGTTGTAGTTGATCCAGGTGCCGCCGGAGTAGTGACAGTTGCTAAGGAAACATTTATTAATAAATTTACCGAAGATGGTATTACTGAAATAAAAAATATTCCGCTTACTAGCGTGGATGAACTTAAGGAGTTTTCTGCTTGGATTGTCTTAAATTATCCTAACCGGCAAGAATTTCTAAAACCAGGAGTTGCCTCGGGTATAACCCAGGCTGATTGGAGGGATTATGTTTACAAAGTAAACCGAGGTATTTCTCGAATATCTAGCACTGATGATACCTATAATTTCATAAAAACTGGCGTAATTGGGGTTAATAAGGAACTAAGAGACCAACAAATGAAGGCAAAGGAAAAGGAAAGGCAGGCAAAAATACAGGAAATGGAAATGAAAAGGCAGGAAAGGGAGGAAGAAAAGAAGAAAAAAATGCAGGAAAAGGAAATGAAAAAACAGTCGAGACTACAGGAGAAGAAACCACCAGCTCTAAAAATAGACCCCGCAATGACACTGTCTGATCCAGTGCCTGAAATTTCATCACCTGAACAAATGGGCGCTAGCGCTCCTGATGATGATTTTACCACTCCTGTTTCGTCGCCCATCCCCCCCGATATATCAGAAGAAGAGGAAAAACTGAAAAATCAAATAAAAGGATTACAAAATGAATTAAAAGATTTAAAGGAGGAAAAAGAAAAATTACAAAAAGGAATACCGAAAAAGGGTACCTACTCTAAGGTAGAAAAGATAGAAAAAAGGGAAAGATCTGTAGTTGATGAAATTGTTAAAATATCAGCAAAACTAAAGAAAACAGGAAAAGGTTACACCGGTCGCGGATATAACAACCACATCTGTCCTGACAATATCGTCAATGACGTATCACGGCTAGAAGTTCTCATCGGAGGAAGACGTGCCGGAAACAACTCTCCGGAAATTATAAACGAGGCCGCAGATATCTGTCAGAGACTATTTCAGCGTGGTATTATGGATATTGGCGTTTACCGGGGACTCATTGATGAACTCGCAGACGGTTACCACAGCGACTAATAAATTTAGTTAGAGAAACAATAATTAAATAAAATGATCGTGCACAATTCTCAACCTAGACACACTAGCGTGTTACCAGTCCGCGTAGTGAACTCGCGATTACCAGTCTACAGAGCAACCTACGGAGATGGTCTCGGTGATACAGTTACTGGTTTGTTTTCAAGAATAGCCCCTAAGGTGTTACCGATTGCAAAACAATTGTCGATGAAAGCTATTGATGTTGTCAAGGATAAAGCCCTTGGATCTGTTGGTGATCTCGCCGGGAAGGCATTCGCGTCAATCAAGGATAGACTGTTACGGTTAACTCGTAGATCAAAAAAACCGCCACCGGTGAAACTGGCCAGTACTGAACTTATGCCCGCGGACGTCAGTAAAGTAATAAATCAGGCTGCCAATCAAAAACTTGCAGAGCTTGTAACCCAAACACCCGAACAAATAAATACAAGCCTGATATCAGGAAGCGGATTTCGTTTTAGAAGACAATAATTTTATATAATGTTCAAACCTATATCTGATCCAGCGTTCGACATGGATGCACCAACACTAAAAGATGAGTCCGTGCGCGATTATCAGTATTATTCTTATGAGGCAACAGTACCTAATCAACGCGGACGAATTGAATTACGAGTCCAGGATACAAGTAGATATTTCCTGCCCGCTGAAGCATTTCTTGAAGTCACGGGTGAACTTGTAACAGATGTTGTCGCTAATACAGCATACGGAGAAAATGTTCGAGTTGGTTTTGTTAATAACGGTATCATGGCGCTGTTCAAAAGTGCTTCATACAGCATTGACGGAAGAGAAATTGAAATAATTCAGGATAATGTCGACGTTGCTACAACAATCCTGGGATTAGCGAGATACTCAGATGATTACACTAGATCAGCTGGTCCGACTATGATGTTCGCTAAGGATAATTCTGATCATCCTGAACACAGATCTACTATTCAAGTACAAACAGCGCAAGGCACTGCTACGGACCCGCAACCGGCTGGATTTCCGGCCAGACCAGGTGCTGCATTTCCAATATTAAGGCCTAGTCCAGATTACAATTTAGGTTTTGCTACACGTAAATTAATGTTAAAAGGTGAACGTAGGAGATTTTCATGCGCAATTCCACTGTCTCACATCTTTGGATTTTGCAGACATGTCAGAAAGGTTATTTTTGGAGCCAATCATACAGTTGTACTTAACCGAAAAAGTGATGACGTTGACGCCATCTGGCGAGAAGACGGTGTTGCTGGCGGTAAAGTAATATTATTCAAGCTTGCTTTGTGGATGCCAGTGATGTCTCCATCGATCACTGAAGAGCAACGATTACTCTCTTTCATGGACACAGGCGGTAAATCACTGATATCGTGGTTAACAACATCAACAGATTCCATTCAGGGTTCCGGGGCAGGGCAGTTTACGTGGCACATAGCATCACAACAGGGAATATCAGCGCCGCGACATATTTTTGTTGCACTCCAGCAAAATGCGAGGTTGGCTTCCCAACTACAGAGTAATATGATATTTGACAAACTTGGTGTCTCTGAGGTTTCGCTGCGAATAAACGGGCATCAGGAACCATCCGAGGATATACTGATAGATTATGAGCGAAATGAAGTTGCACGGGCGTATCATCGTTTGATGACATTTATGGGACGTGATCAAAATATTGATACCGGGTTGCAGATATCACAACTGGATTTTACAACGCTGTATCCGATTTATTACTTTTCGCTGGAACATTTGGATCTAACAAAACAATCTGTCGTTGATATACACTTCAAAGCTCGTGTAGGTGAGTTTCCCCTCGGCCCGCCTGCTGGTTTTAGAGCGATTGCTGTCATACTCTCCGATAAAGCAATGCTGCTTGAAGGTGTTGGCGGACGAATGAGAGTTATTGACGCTCCAATCGAGAATATGTAACGCAATTAAAATCAAACTTAGGATATAATGTCATACAGTCACGTTAATGTCACCTTGACTTCCGGTCAAACGAAGAAATTGCAATCGAAGAACGCAGGCACGTGCGGGACATCAATAACGTTAAAACGAGATCAACTTGTTGGTGGTCCAAACAAATTGTCGTTGACTAATACTCAGCTTAAACATTTTAATAAGGCACTAACAGCAAAAACCGGTGTCCGACTTAATTTCTCTGCTGCAGCTATCAAGGACATGACTAAAACCGGTGGAATATTTCCTCTTCTCGCAGCAATACCGGCGTTGATTGCCGCGGCAGCACCAGCCGTAGCAAAGGCAGCAGCACTTGGTGCAGTTGGAACCGCAGCTGGAATGGCACTAAAGAAAGCAACCGGACACGGGTATAAGAAAAAAAAGGGGAGATCCGCTCGCGGATCAGGGCTAAGACTACCAGGAACTCCCGCATCATGGTATCCAAAAAAATTCTAACGCCGTTGACGCTTCCAGCTTCTAATTTTGATTTACTCGATGCTGTTAAAAAATTGCGCATAAAACATTTCAGAGGAGTATTTATGCGAGATCAATTACCGCAACAACCGAATAATCCAGAAACTGGCATTATCAATCTCGACAACAAAGATGGTCCGGGAACTCACTGGGTTGCTTACGCGATCGATCCACGTGGAATTATCTATTTCGATTCGTACGGTTTAGCACCGCCAACTGAGTTTCTCAGGTATGTCCGCGGAGTGCCTCGCACTCTCAACAGCAGATTCTCCAAGAAATCCTTCGGATTTCCAATTCCAGTGTGGCAGTCGACGCTACCAACACAAACATTAGTTGATCCGCCCATTTGTGGAAACGAGGTTTTAAATGTTCTTGATGCAATCTCAAGAAATCCAGCAACGTCTCCGCATCGAGTAGTGCATGAATATACCGCATCGAGAAACGCTAGCGTTTCCAATGCTAGGCATTTTCATGCTCGCATTTGAAAAACAGCAATAAGAATAATGGTGGATATTTACGGAAGACCTTTCACAAGAAAAGTCAAACCTGGCACGGATGTTGATCTCTCAAAATATGCGACCCGAGATGAAGTCGATAATCTTTTGAATATAGCTGGAGTTGACCCAGATGAAGTTGCTATTTTCCAAGACAGGCAAGGAAAACTAAGAACGAGCAACATTAAGTGGAATGATATAATTCGCAGAGTTCTTGGAGCTACCAAGGATAACTTCGTTGCATTTAGTGATGGCGGCCGGATCAAGGACTCGAATATATCAATCGCAAGCATCAAAGACAGTATTGATAAAGGTGTTGACAAGTGCGTGAAAAAAGACGGTGACACGATGACAGGAGAACTCAGCATGAATGGAAACAAAATAACCGTTCTAAAAAATCCGGAAGGTCTCGAAGATGCCGCAAATAAACAATACGTCGACACGCAGTACAAACTCGTTGTTGGCCTAGTCAGCGACAAAGTAACAAAATCCGGCGACGTAATGACCGGTGAACTCAGCATGAGCGGCAACAAAATAACCGCGTTAGCGAATCCCGAATCCGACCAGGATGCGTCAAACAAACAATACGTGGACATCATCAACGGTAAACTAAATACGCTGCGGTCAGAGTATGATGTTCACGTGAGCGGGTTTAAAAGACTCCAAAGAAACTTCGCAAAAACTGATGAGTCCGTGGATAAGTTCTTTGGGACTCCTCCAGTCGTCGGTGTAAACCTCGCTGATATCAAAACCAACATTGACACGATCAAACAAACACAGCAGAATATCGTATCGGGTATTCCTGAGATCGTTAACAAAACCAGTCTGATTAAAGTTCCCACTGGAGTTACTCCCGGGCATATCACCAACATCGTATTCACGGTATCATCGGGATTCGCAACATGGTCACGACAAAATAACACTATCAAATATACAGCAACAGCCACCGGTGTTTACAGGTTGTCTGTGTTTTCAGCCGCTAAATTTGAAATCTTCACAACATATCCTTGGAGACATTCCACCGATAGGTATTCGGGGGTTGTAACCGTAATACTAAACAGCGGAACCGAGGAAACATTTATGCTTGTAGCCGCCGACGATACTTTAACATCAACATCTTACTGGTGGTGTTTGGAATTCGTCGCTGTAACGCCTCAATTGGTTACGTAATTGAAAATTACCAGTAATTTTAAATAATGTCAACGACGCCAGATGCTCAACAATATCGATATAATCAAGTCCGTGAGTGGCAATCTGAGTTAAAAACTGTCATCGACGCGACGTCCCAAAAAGTAAAAAAATACCGCAGACGCATAACAGTGTTAGACGTTATGGTTTATTCAGTATCCGCCGTTGTTGCATCCGCGGGAGTAATACTATCAGCGGTCACTCCGGTAACAGCAGTAGTCGCTGCCACGATCTCTGTTTGTGCGACCACAACCACGGCAGGAGTTTTCGGCATCATAGCAAAAAAAATATCCTCGTGTGCTAACACAAAATTACACGATTACACGACAAAATTAAATACAGCCACGACCGCATATCAGAAATTATCATCGCTGATATCATCATCGTTAGACGCGCAATCCAGCGACGCTGCGTTGATATCAGATTCTGAATTCAAACTAATGTCAGATGCGTACAATGACTATTTGAAAACTAAGCAAATAAATAATGTCAATAGAACTGCTTCAGCAAATAGTCACAAACACAACACCGGTAAGGACCACAATGATCTCAGTGTCCTCGACGACACCAGAATTCAGCATTAATTTTCGAACTCCAATTCGGGTGAACGAAATCGCGTTGTCGAAGCTCAGTGCGTATCACAGCTGGCCTAATGTCAGAGCGGCATCATTTGGTGGTCAGCAGCCAAATAATTCGTTTGTGTTTTCGTGGAAAACCAAAGCCGACTCTGACGAATTCGACTGGGATACAATTACGCTACCCACTGGGAGTTATCAGATCGAAGAAATCAACAATGAGATACAACGCCAAATAAAACGAATCACCGGCAAGGAAGCCAAAATATCTATAACAGCTCATGAACCAACGCTGTCTGCGGTCATTGAAATCTCAACACCGGGATACGCCGTGGATATTTACAACAGCTCAATCAGGACCGTATTAGGATGGCCACAAAAACGACCCGAGGTCGAACCGGGTCCACCAAAACCTAAAAAATCGGATTTTATGACCGATAAACAAGAACTACACGACCTCGTGTACGGCAATTATTTATTATTTTCAGATCAATTACAATCAGGAGAAGCCTGGTTTTCAACATCACCTAGAATTCCCGTAGATATAATAGGGGCAGCTTTCGAAGGCGGGAAATACCATCCTTACCTTCCAGAAGATATAGAAGCTCATTTTTTTAATCCGATCAAACAAGCACATAAACAACAGCTAGAACTGTTGCGAGTATATTTTCAAGATTATATTTCTGATTTAACAAGTGGAACTGCAAGCAGTTCGGGAACTGGAAACGCTAGCGTTTCTACAAGCAGTTCTCGCAATAAAATTATCACGACCACAGAAAAACTAAACAAACTCGCATCCGCGATGGAAATTATAAATCAAAAAATAATTCAGTATCTACTGAATCTCAAGGGCGATTACGGAAACGAAAAAAGATCCAAGTTCGCATCCCAATTTGGTATTCCCGTGGAGAAGATTTCAGAATTTACACTTCCTGGATATAACGCGCACACGCTGAGAAAATCAGTCTCTGATCTCATCGCGGAATCTTTCGAAGATATTTCTGCCACGTACACGCGAACAAAACCACAACCTGTTATTTTAAGACACGACAACAGTACAGCATCCGATGGCAGACACATCTCACCGGGGATCGTAAATATCACAGATGTTATTGCGGTCAATCTTGTATGTGACGTCATCGATGGCAGTTACAGCGCATCAGATAATACTACGGCGACGCAGGGGTTTATCCTGTATACGTTCACACCAAAAGACCCCCCCGGTTTTCTGATTGTGCAAGAACCAATCAATGTGGTCTATCTGCGGTGTAATAATCCGTGGTTGTCAACGATAAATTTCAAACTCGTCGACCAACGGGGAAATTTGTTGGACCTGCGTGGCGAGACAATCTCGGTGAACTTACTGGTGAAATCCTAAAATGCTCTACTGGGCGTGGAAACTCGAAGAGTTTCTCCGGAAATGCAAAGCATTTCTCGTCCAAGGGACTTCTCATGCTAGCATCGCCAAGTGGTTATCAAAACCGGCATCGTTGGAAATGCAAAGCATTTCTCCTCGAAGAGTTTCTCGTGCGAGTGCTTAGCACGCAGGCGCGCATTTAAAAAAAACGGTTGTGTATAATGTGTGAGTACATTCACGCACGAGTTCATATTCATGATAAGCAAATTCTTCACGAGGCAATAAAAACCGCATTTGGAAACGCTAGCGTTTCTGGAAACTCAAAGAGTTTCTCTGGAAGTCCAAGGGACTTCTCGGGACAGTATTTCCCCGTTCGAATAATCGTTGACGTGTACGGCGACGAAGACTTCTTGTTGACGTCGTCACAATTAACACAGCTACAGCAAAATCATATGATCACAGCTTGGTGTCAACGAGAACAGATTATGAACTATTCTCATTGTTGTATTGATGTTGAAACGCTCAAGCAAATCCTGAACACTCATCGATGAGAAACTCTTCGAGTTGAGAAATTCCAAGGCAAAAAAAAATAATACACTTTTTTTTTACCCTGGAAATTCTTTGAATTTCTCAACTCGACATTTCCACGCTGGCGTGCACGCGGTGGTATTTATACTTCTTCTGGGTCCGCGTCTAAGAAACTCTTTGAGTTTCCGTTCTTTATATACCCTTTTAACAGTCTCACCCTGGTGTTAATTAATTTTCGAGTCTCATACTCGGATGACAATTCAAGCCTGATCTTCTCAACTGCAACGCACAGTGGAATAAATTCAGATACCTGATTGGACGTTATCGTGGCAAGCGATCTGTAAATGCGATCTTGCAAACCCTTAATGAACCTATATCTGGCAGGGAGATTGTTCTTCCCGGACCGTGATAGCTCATTCAAGGATTCAAAATCTGACATAATTGTTTCAGTGTCTAGTAAAATATTAAAACCCCGCTGTTGCAATTTTTCGAGTTCAACAATTATGACATTTATGTTTTCGTGATTCATATTATTATATATTTTTATATTTTTAAATGCATGAGAAGTCCCTTGGACTTCCAGAGAAACTCTTCGTTTTTTTTTCTTATACTGAGTTATCGTTGTTGTCAATGATATAACAGAATGAAATCTTCTGTTTGAGCTTCTTGGAAAATGCTGTTTTGTAGATCCCGGTTGCGACATGCTGTACAACAGGTGAACAAATACCGAAATACCTACTGGCGGCGTTTATTGACTGGAATACAATTTCTTCACCTGCGTTTATAGATTTAATAGCTCTTCTTGCAACTGTTTTACAACGCCCTGTGTTACCCAGTAGGCAGTTCTTGCTCTGAGTGACCACGCGAAGATTGTTTATAGAGTTATCAAGTATGTTACCGTTAATGTGATCAATGACAAAACCCTTAGGGATCACTCCGTTAAAAACCTCATAGACGAAACGATGACATAAATACCTCTTTGAGCACGTGGCAGTAAATCTTAAATAACCAGCATTATCAACTGTACCAACTGGTCGTCTTCGCGTGCAGTGTCGCACCGTGCCATCTCGGTTTGCCTCATAATTTGGAATAGTTGGATGTGGAACAAATTCTTGATTCATTATACTATAAGCAAATCATTTGTCTAATTCATAATTTGTCTGAAAACTTATTTATGTAATCACGCTCCGAGAGAGTGTTCGAGTCTGGATTTTTTTTATCATAATACCGTTTTAGTTCTCGATAGCGTTTCCCCCCACACGCTGAACATAATTGCGTTTTTCCTCGTACTCCAATGCCGCATCTGATACACGGTATCGGTCCTAGACTCCCACCGCGGACCTGTTGAGCATGTTGTCCACAGTATTCGCCTCTGCAACGTCTGCTACACGGCGCTGATGAATTTAGTTTGATCCACTTGCATGAGAAATGCTTTGCATTTCCAGAGAAACTCTTTGAGTTTTCGTTCATTATATATAATATTTTTGTCTATTTAAATACTTGTCTTAATTATAATAATGAGTTTTGAAAGACTATCCAGAATAAAACCCGCAGGCGGTCGATTCGATCTTGACCGGTTAACCGCTGATCCACGACGAAGAGAGTTAAAGGAACTGCTTGGTGTTATCAAGAATGCCAAGGAAGAGTTTCGTCGTGATGGTGCCGCACATGTGTGGTCGACATATAAAATTATCCCCGACGCGAGCGTTATCATTGATGCTACCATGAACGATACAATCGCGCGTAACATAATTGGGTATCTCGACGATAGAAGATATTTCATACAGATAAAATTTATTATCAAAGTGGTCAACGAAAACGACGATGACACGTGGATTATCCGTGATAAAAATGATCCTATCCTTGACATTAAAAGGAAAACTATTTTGTTGAGCAATAATTCTAGACCAGGAATGTTGACGGGGGTTGATATACCGTATTACGCCAGATCGTATCCAGTAACTGCAGTCGTTTACGGAATATATCCGATAAAGAAACCAAGTGTAGATAAACTCACGCCAATGAAAACATCAGTGGTGTTAAATTGTGTAGCTGAGCGAGTAATGGAACATTTTAAAAACGCAGCACGTGGAAATGGTCTAACTGAGATCAGAAAAAATAAAATAACAACATGGGCTAATCGAGTCAAAGATGTAGGGGCCACAATTAAGGATGTTGCCGCGCTAGAAAAATTATTAAGATTTCCTATAACGGTATTATCGCTAACAGGCGAGGAATTGTATAAATCGAAATACAACCGTAGTGGAGCTTCAATAACAATTATTGATCATAACAGCCACGCCTGGACGGAATCAGTTAAAATATTTCCACGCGATCGTGTTATAAGGTATTATTCCGCGGGTATGTTTGATTGTATTTATCAAATGAGTAAAACCGATCCGGTATCGGTATGGTTGTTTAGAAGTTCTGAAGTTGGTGATTATGACCAGTTCGTGACCCCGAACGGAGAAATATATAGAACTGCGGAGTTACAAAATGAAATGAAAGCGCTCACAGAAAAATATTCAACTGAGCAAGTTGATCAATTACTAACTAATTGTTTTACTGTTCCAAGTGTTGCCGCACATATAGCACGACAAAAAAATAATTGGAAACCAACCATGAAGAGTTTTCTCGAGAATGTTCAGCAGAGTTGCATCGAATACGGACACGGCGGTTTATGGAATAGTGTATTTGTTAGTGATAATATGGTATCGGTGGATATGATTGCGTGCTATCCAGGAAGTTTTCTTGGCTATGGCGAATGCGCTGAATACTTTAAACGATTTGGACATCCCACAAATTTAATGACAAGAGTAGCTATTAACGGACCTTTACCTGATTTTGACCTGACTGGATTTGCTCGCGTGGAATCGTTCGAATTTGCAACACGGTTACATCCTATTAATTATGCTTGGTTTGGCAGACATTTCCACGAAAGGAAGTGGGTGCCGTTTCCGTTGTTGCGGTTTATGGTTGACAAAACAATACTAACATCTGTTGTTGTCAGTGAGGGGATTATTTGTTACTCAAAACAAACCTCAGTTTGGTTACCAACTCCAACTGATACTGCGTGTTATTCTGACTTAAAATTAAATTATCCTACAGCGTCTGAAGAAGAATTACGCACACTGGCGTATAAACATGATGAGCGCAACTGTAAAGATCTCGGCCGAAGATTGATAGGTAAATTTACTCAAGGTGGAGCATATGATCATAAACGACATCACAGTCGATTAATTATGGATGAAGAAGAATTAAATTTCATTATCGCTGATACTACTGCGAAAGATACATTTTGTAGCCGCGAGGATATAATAATATCATTGCCGGGGATGCCTGGAAAACGATTAGGAACAGTTGTTAGTTATATCGACGGCGATTCAGCTCAGTACACTCATTTGAGATCCTCTATGCTGGCTTATGTTTCTATAAATTTATTGTCGATGGTGAATAGAGTTCCCTTCGCGGTAAGGGTTGCAACAGATTCGTTTTACATTAACGAAGACGATTTAACAGCGTTAGATTTACCAACATCGGATGATCAATGGGGAACATGGCGAGTAAAAAAGGAAGAGTTGCACGCGTACTGTGAATCAGCTGATGTTGAAATTAAAGATGAATATCGTAAATCAACAACCTTGTCGTGGACAACTTTGTCGTTGCCTTCTGTGTACGATCCAATTGCTAGACACAGAACAGTTTATTTGAACGGACCTGGAGGCTGTGGTAAGACAACTCGTGCAATCGAACTATTTCGCGATTCTGATTTGGTCGTGCTAACACCAACACACAGACTTGCCAGAGAAATGATACAACGCGGAGTAAAGGCCTGCACCTATCACGGCTTTTTCAAATACAGCGGCGGTACATGGACTCCTACACGAATGGGAACGAAGTATATCCCGGAGAAAATCATCTGGGATGAAATAGACACTGTGCCGCTGGATACATTACAACGGTTCCTGACGTGGTTGTTAACGAAAAATACCGCAGTTGTGATGTGCGGCGATCATGGTCAACCACCACCATTTGTCGGCGAATCTCCCCACGAATGGTTACGAGGGTTTGTTGATTATTACGAGGAAATGCGTGATGACATCAGAGCGCTTGATGACACATTAAAGGAGTTTAAAAAACTAATTAGGCTACAAACCAATAAAGTCCAATGTGAAATAATGCGTGAAATAATTCCAGAGACTTCATTTGATAACTTTTTAACGGCGTGGAAACCAGATGATTTAATTGTTGCAAGTAGAAAATCAGTCAGAGATACACTTCAGCGGCGACTATTTCAGTTACAGCGGCAGAAATTTCCAACGTTGGAAGTGCCGTTATGTTATAGACCAGATGATACACGATTGCAGAATATTGATGTTGATATTCCCGGAAAACCAGAGAAACAAAATTTAGTATTGAATGATATAGTAACAGTTAACGTCGATGCGGTCGAAGATGCATTAGCAATAAATAAATCACCGTGGACACTAGGATATGCTATGACGATTCATTCAGCACAAGGATTAACTATTTCTGATACAACTGTTTGGATCGTTGATGACCGCATCGAATGGTCAAATTTAGTTTATTTAGCCGTGTCCAGAGTAAGAAAGATGGCTCAGTTACGAAGAATTGTATTAGATACGTCAACGAAGTCAGTCGTTGTTGAGTTAACGCAAAAAGATCAAATAAGAAAAAAATTAGACAGTTACCGACAAAGTGACAAGAAAAATAATAGAGAGTTTAACCTGGATATCAACGCTGTGTTGTCGTTACGTGAGCGTCAGAATAATCACTGTGCGAGTTGTAATTGTTTATTGCTGTGGCAGTATTCGAAAAACGACCCAAGACAATTTACCGTGGATAGAATAGACAGCAATCTCGGTCATACGCGTAAAAATGTAATGCTGACCTGTCTTGAGTGTAATCGACGCAGAGGTGTTGCTGCAGTTATTTAAGTGATCGAGGTGGTAATTGTGTATCCGTGGGAATCACCTGAAGTTGCTCGCGTGTGAATCCACGCTGAGGAGCAGTTGAATCTAATCTGTAGATTGCGTTTCTCCCAGTTGATCTGGTTATGCTAGATATCTTGTGTGTGGTAACACTCCATGTGGGATCGGTTGCTCTTTTTTTTCCTCCTTCGAGTTCGCCGGGTTCGTATAAATACCTAACGGTAACATTACCCAGCAACGGGGACGCTAGCGTCGTTGGCCGCGTTGAAACACGTTCACTGACGCCGGGTATATATTTTTTTGTGATTGCATTTACAGGTCTCATGTTTGTTGTTCTGGTAATTTCATTATTCAGTGCGGCTATCACGTTTGGCAGTCTTGCAACCCATTCACGAGATCTCGTATCGTAAATGAATTCCCTCGCGTACTGGGATCCGAATAATCTCTCAGCGAGTGTTCTATTAAATCGCTCAACAATTGCCTGATCCCGATGAATTTCAGTATGTCCTCGTCGTATGGTAACGTTATGCTGCTTTGTCAGTGATGACACCGCGCCCTGAAATTCCTTGCCAGGATCAACTTGTAATAATCGTGGCCAGTTTAGAGGTCCTCGTTGATAAATTCGTTTAAACGCAGAGGCGACTTCGGACGCTGTTTTAGTCGCTAACGGTTCTGCTTCTTTGTATCTACTAGCAACATCAACTACTGTTAGCGCGTATTTATATGTTTTTCTACGGACAGTATCATGAGGCAGGAATAGTATGTCAGCCTGATGAACTTCATTGGGGGTACTAACATCAAAATGTGCAAAATTGATTTGTCGAGGTGGTGGTAAGTAGATTTGCCATATTGCTTGTTTTGATAGCCAATTTTTGGCAACCTCGCGTGTTACTTTTGCTGCGCTGGCGAGTTTATTAATTGCTGCATTACCTCTCCAGTATCCGGCCGGGGAATAATAAATCGCTTCCATTGTTATTAATTATCCAGCGCCTAATGCTAATTTAGATTTCATCGCTGATCTTATTAACCAATTAGCGAGTGACTCCTTAAATGATTTATTTTTTATGGAGCTTAGTGCATGAATTAATTTCACATCCGCGATATGCCTGTCTTGTAGATCTTTACTTCGATAAGCAACATCATGTATGTGACACGCTGCGTCGATAGCGTTTATCGGATACTCTCCCGGTTTTGGTTTAGATTGTTCATCAAGTCTGATATCTAGTCGGGTCCCTGGACCGCAGTAATTGTATCCTGGGAGATGCTTTTCTCCGGGATATTTAGCCCAAGGGGTACCTGGAAGTCGTCCGAGGGTTGCTGCGATGTCACCTCCGCTGACTTTGTCAGGCTTTTTTTTTGAAATCTAAATTTTTTTGTGCCACATTGCGCACACTTACCAGAAAGTGCTTGTCTGTTATTTTTTGTTGTAATGGTTGTTATGTCGTTTGTAGGGGTTCGTGCCTTACACTTCACACAATATAGATCCATAATTATTATTCTTTATATACAAATGGAGATCACTGATTTTTCTGCGACGCGAAGAAAGGAGCCAGTCAAGCATAATTCCGTGCTACCAAATTCTATCAGAATGATCATCATAGGACCGTCAGGATCGGGTAAAACGCAACTGCTGTTGAACATGATAATGAAGTGGATGAAGTGGGATAAGCTGTATTTGGTAGCACCATCTGTAGATGATCAGCAATGCTATAATGTTATAAAAGATTTTAATGAGAGTGCAAAAGCGCTGAGTGAAGACGGCGAGGAAGTAGTTGAATTTATCACTGATATCGAAGAAGCTCCCAGCGTTGAAGACCTCGACGGGGAAATAAATAACCTAGTAGTGTATGATGATGTGATGCTGGACAAGCAAAAAAATCCTGCAAGAATATTTTCCCGGGGACGTCACAAAAACACTGATGTGATTTATGTTACTCAGCGTTATACACAAATTCCTAAAGTAATCAGGGATAACTGTAATCTTCTTGCTGTGTTTAATGGAGTTGATGTTCATACGCTGAGAAATATTCATCAAACCTGGTGTAGCGGAGATATGGATATTAATAAGTTTAAGAATTTCTTTAGTCGCGCTCAAGGAACCCCGCATGGATTTGTGACAATAAATTTACACGACCCGCGGACACGATACCGTATCGGACTTGATACATTGTATGGTTAACATAAAAATGTTTCCTTGGAAATCTTCGTCTTCGTAGAGCAGCAGGGAGGCGCAAACTACACCTGATTTTTCGATGATACCTCACCGTGGAAATTATGTCGGATACGAGTCGGATTTATTGAAGTAACTCGCGTTATATCAGCGGAAATACAAAGCATTTTCAAGAACATTTTTTTTTGTCTCGTTTTCTGAATAAAAGTGTTATTTCGTCGAAATAAGCCCTCTATCGAGGAATAGTTTCCTGGAAGGGGTATTTCGGAAAAGTATTTTGTAGGATTCCCCCTCCCTGCTGCTGGATTGAAACTTTAAGTTACGCGGACGTGAAGGAAAACATACCTTTGTTACTACAATTTGCTGTCTTTGTGTTCGTTCTAATCATGCTTGCCTTATATCTTTTTGTTTTAGGATCATATTTCTTCTGATGTAAATACATACATCAATGGATAGACAGCTTGGGTTATCATCCTTGAGGTTCACTGTACTTTTAGTTTCTTTACTTCATACAAACCCCAAAATCACTAGCTTGAAGGGGAAAAAAATAACAAAAAACTGACACCTGGTACTGTAACACATCTGTCTCTGTTGATGTGAGTGTGCTTGACAAAGTGTTTGAGTAAGATTAAAAATGTTTGTCAGTTTCAAAACTCGAACCAGTACTGTGGCCGTTTAATATTTTCATGTGGCAAGAAGAAATGGTACAATACGCAACAAAGGGATTGTACATTTACACTCCAATCTGTCTGCACTACAATGGTAACAACGCTCTTGCGTTGACATTATTTTGCCACACTACCTAAGAAAAAACAATTCATCACTCATCATAAACGATTTCATTGGCTATACATATTTTCTTACCGCTTTCGCTTCGAATTGACTTCAGTACCTTTTCGCACAGTGACAAGATCGGACGTGTTTTTTTTTTTTTTTTATTCTGCGGCTGGTCGCTACTCTACTTGCCCTGAATTTACAACCAAACAATGTGTTGCACATTGTAAGTGACTTCATTGGTCAGTCGCTATTTTCCACCGCCTTAGCTTCAAATTGGTTTCACTTGTTATTCGCACCGCGAGATGATCAGACGCGTTTTTCTGTACCTGACCATTAGTCACTTCACAAACAATGAACTAACACACAAATGATCACGCCATGGGCGACTCATGGAAATTATGTTAGTCATGTTACGAAATATATCACGACTTGTTTGGATGTACTTTTCTGTGCTCACTCTTTAATCACATGCGTCTTCAGTTCACTCTTGTGATATTTTTTAAAGGGTGTATTTTTTCTATGGATGTGATTGTTATGTTCTATATGTTCTTTCATGTTTTCAGTGATTTTACTATATATCTGTATTTTAATTTAGATGTATAGACTATGTAGTCTGAAATAAAGAATTCTTATCTTATCTTATGTAAGTGGAATGAGTGTTTCTTTGAAACTTTCATAAGGAAAATATACCGTAAAAAAAACAAACGTACGTGTCGTGATATTTTTAAAGTAGGAATACGTGCTTTCTCTCTCTCTCTCTCTCTGTGGTTTTGATTTATACCCTAATGAAATATGTTCCCGTTTGAAGATACCTCTCCAAAATTGTGATCAATGGTCACCATAATTACGCGAACTGTTCCGTTTGTCATCCTATTTTGTTCAAAAGTTTACACTCTAAAAAATTGTAGAACGATTCTTTTTTTCTTCCATCAGTAAATCTTTGGATAAAATAAAAGCTTGAGTTTGCACAATTCTGGTATCTTAACTTTATCCTATTTTGGAACTGCAACATGTCACGGAATTTTTTTTTCTTCTAACATTAGATTTACAGTTTTTCAGAAAAAAAGACAATCACACGGCTTTTTCAAGAATGAAGCAAGCGACATTGCACTGTATAACCCTGCCTATGGTTAACTCTGAATTCTAAAGTCAAAACATGGGTTCAGAAAAAATTGTAACAATGTTCGTCTTAGGAGGATAGGACGAACATTGTTACATTTTTTCCTGAACCCATGTTTTGACTTTAGAATTCAGAGTTAACCATAGGCAGGGTTATACAGTGCAATGTCGCTTGCTTCATTCTTGAAAAAGCCGTGTGATTGTCTTTTTTCCTGAAAAACTGTAAATCTAATGTTAGAAGAAAAAAAATTCCGTGACATGTTGCAGTTCCAAAATAGGATAAAGTTAAGATACCAGAATTGTGCAAACTCAAGCTTTTATTTTATCCAAAGATTTAATGATGGAAGAAAAAAAAATCGTTCTACAATTTTTTAGAGTGTAAACTTTTGAAAAAAATAAGATGACAAACGGAACAGTTCGCGTAATTATGGTGACCACTGATCACAATTTTGGAGAGGTATCTTCAAACGGGAACATATTTCATTAGGGTATAAATCAAAACCACAGAGAGAGAGAGAGAGAGAGAAAGCATGTATTCCTACTTTAAAAATATCACGACACGTACGTTTGTTTTTTTTACGGTATATTTTCCTTATGAAAGTTTCAAAGAAACACTCATTCCACTTACATAAGATAAGATAAGAATTCTTTATTTCAGACTACATAGTCTATACATCTAAATTAAAATACAGATATATAGTAAAATCACTGAAAACATGAAAGAACATATAGAACATAACAATCACATCCATAGAAAAAATACACCCTTTAAAAAATATCACAAGAGTGAACTGAAGACGCATGTGATTAAAGAGTGAGCACAGAATAGTACATCCAAACAAGTCGTGATATATTTCGTAACATGACTAACATAATTTCCATGAGTCGCCCATGGCGTGATCATTTGTGTGTTAGTTTATTGTTTGTGAAGTGACTAATGGTCAGGTACAGAAAAACGCGTCTGATCATCTCGCGGTGCGAATAACAAGTGAAACCAATTTGAAGCTAAGGCGGTGGAAAATAGCGACTGACCAATGAAGTCACTTACAATGTGCAACACATTGTTTGGTTGTAAATTCAGGGCAAGTAGAGTAGCGACCAGCCGCAGAATTAAAAAAAAAAAAAAACACGTCCGATCTTGTCACTGTGCGAAACGGTACTGAAGTCAATTCGAAGCGAAAGCGGTAAGAAAATAAGTATAGCCAATGAAATCGTTTATTATGAGTGATGCATTGTTTTTTTCTTAAGTAGTGTGGCAAAATAATGCCAACGCAAGAGCGTTGTTACCACTGCAGTGCAGACAGATTGGACAGTGTAAACGTACAAACCCTTTGTTGCGTATTGTACCATTTCTTCTTGCCAGATCAAATACTAAACGGCCACAGTACTGGTTCGCGTTTTGAAACTGACAAACATTTTTAATCTTACTCAAACATTTTGACAAGCACACTCACATGAATAGAGACAGAAGTGTAAAATATCGGTTGGCCAATGAAATCACTTACAATGCGTAACACAATGTTAGGTTGTAAATTCAGAGCAAGTAGTGTAGACCAGCCGCAGAATAAAAAAAAAAAAACAAAAAAAAAAAAACACGTCCGATCTTGTCACTGTGCGAAAAGGTACTGAAGTCAATTCGAAGCGAAAGCGGTAAGAAAATATGTATAGCCAATGAAATCGTTTATGATGAGTGATGAATTGTTTTTTCTTAGGTAGTGTGGCAAAATAATGTCAACGCAAGAGCGTTGTTACCATTGTAGTGCAGACAGATTGGAGTGTAAATGTACAATCCCTTTGTTGCGTATTGTACCATTTCTTCTTGCCACATGAAAATATTAAACGGCCACAGTACTGGTTCGAGTTTTGAAACTGACAAACATTTTTAATCTTACTCAAACACTTTGTCAAGCACACTCACATCAACAGAGACAGATGTGTTACAGTACCAGGTGTCAGTTTTTTGTTATTTTTTTCCCCTTCAAGCTAGTGATTTTGGGGTTTGTATGAAGTAAAGAAACTAAAAGTACAGTGAACCTCAAGGATGATAACCCAAGCTGTCTATCCATTGATGTATGTATTTACATCAGAAGAAATATGATCCTAAAACAAAAAGATATAAGGCAAGCATGATTAGAACGAACACAAAGACAGCAAATTGTAGTAACAAAGGTATGTTTTCCTTCACGTCCGCGTAACTTAAAGTTTCAATCCCCTTGCAAGACAAACTTGGTAGCTTTTGTAGAGCTTGAAATAAAAAACTGAACAAACTTAAACACTTTGCTATAGATACATGCATTTTCTTTTTTGCAGCAACAGACTAAACAACATAAATAAATTAAATCTTCTAGCAAAAAAGAAATACATCATAAAAATAGAATTAAAGATTAACGATGACTAACCAACAAAACCGAATTTAACAAAGGCAATGACATGTGTAGAAATGCCTCTCAGTTTGAGAAAGTATTTGAATGTCATATGCCATGTACCAACAACTTGAAAAAAAAAATGTATAAACAGAGAGAAACCTTAATTCAAAATTTAATTTTGTTCCAAATTGTTTGTGTTTTTAGGGAATATACCTAAGCACTAATAAAGGGTGGAACAGGGAAGATACACATAAAAGCTTTGATATTTCTGAAAAAAAATGAGGTGATATTCCTACAGTTCTTAACCAGCTATATATGCTGGGACGGGTCTGTTGGATATCCACAAATAAAGAAGTACAGATTCTGGTCACGTTGCAAGTGTGTGGGTGTTTTGGAAAATGGTAAAACTTGGATACACTATTTTCTCGTGACACTTATAAAGTGAAGAGTCTGTACAACTGTCAGAAGCCAAAGTCATATAACTTTTGTACGGTTTGTAAAGATTTCCACTTTAGAAAATGTGAAGTATCACAAGTTATTATCACAAACAGAAATGGAACATAGGGGCTTGACAGTTGTTGTTTAGACACCTCCGCTCAACTTCACAACTTACTTGCTCTGTCTCATATTTTGATCTTAAGGAAAGATCATCTTTGTGCAGCAACAGTGGTAACAGCAGGAGGAGACGCCGTCACTGCTGTCGAAAAAGGGTAGTTCTTTTAAAAATGCGTTTAGTATATTTTTTAAAAATATCAGATGAAGAAACGTGTGTTAAAACAGGGTTGGTAGAATGTATTCAGCGACAAAGTAGAAGTGACTGAGAGAAGGAGACAACGTTGTCGAGTGGCGTAGTTTTCTGGAGTACATACGTATCCCAGAGACACAGTGCCGGCGTCTCTAGCTCTCTTGAAGACACCAACTGTCTGGGTTTTTTTTCTTGCAACTTTTTTCTTTCGTGGTAGGGTTTGAATCGAAGGGTCATCAAGATGCATGAGGTGTTTAAGACGCACCGCTGTCGTTGGGCTCCTATATGCTTGGCTTTCACTTGCCCTTGTGAAATATACCAAGTCATTGTGACAACAAGAGGTAGAGAGGGTATATATGGAGAGAATGAACTTGGTTAAATCATTTCTGAATCAGCAATCGAGATGAAACGATCGCACGATTTCAGTGAGAGAGAAGAAGAACGTAAGAGGCAGCGAAGTGACGTATCGCCTCACACACGAAAAGAAGTGTTCGCTCAAAACGAAGACATGAGCAAACCTGAACCAACACCTTCCACGTCTGCGACCAGACATAGAGAGCCCACTCCAAACCAAAGTCCACCAGTTAACCCTGAAAAGTACTATCACATTCGAGAGACGGAAAAGCGACCCTCTAGAAAATTTAGAACCACGACTTACACCTACACGGTGAAGTTTAAAGATTTCAAGTCCGACGTACCATTGGAGAAAGCAGAAGGGTTTATCACCGAGATGTGGGATTCTTTGCTCACCACACTAAAGCGACAATGTCAACCCAAAGAAGACGATTTCTTGACACTATCCATAGATCATGACAGCTTGAAATCCCCTGTTTGGATCGAGTTTAGCAGACCCGCAGAACTAACCCCTTCCAAAGTCATGGACAAGATTCAACACGTACAACAATCTAATGATCAGTTTGACATCACCGATGGTAAAGCCACACTGAAAATGGCCCACGTCTCTCCTCCTCAAGGGACTGGACGCAAAAAGGTCTTATTGGTGGACGACCTTCGCAACACCAAAACAAGTCTCGTCCGAATTAACAACCCTCAAGACCAGATGTGTTTAGCCCGTGCCATCGTTGTGGGACGAACCTATGCCAACAAGAACGACACGGTAGAATGGAAAAGAACCTGGAAAACTATTCAACGATCCGATCGAGCCAAACAACGAAATGAAGCAGAACTCCTGTTACAACAAGCCTGACTGTCCAAAGACACACCCTGTGGCATTCCTGAAATGCAAAAATTGCAAGATGCCCTAGCTCCACGATACACCTTGAAAGTGCACCCTCAAGAAGTGCGCGGACCTCTGTTGTTTCGAGGCCAAGACTTTAAGGACGGAAAATACATTCATGTCTATTATCACGATGAACATTTCGATACCATTACTGCCATCCCGGGATTCCTGGGATACAGATATTACTGTGAGAAATGTGACCGTGGTTATAATAATCGAGAGCAACACAAACATTGTGGATCGAAATGCCCAGGGTGTTTGGCATCTCCACCCTGTCTGAGCGAAAGGCAAAAACCATTGCATTGTCCTGCTTGTCTGCGCACGTTTGTCAGCTCTGCCTGTTACCAACAACATCTGAAGACGCAAGGTTCACAGCAGAAATGTGCTTGTCAACTCCTGAGATTGTGCCCTACGTGTAGACAAGGCATACGTACCAATAGTACCAAGGCACACGTATGTTCAGGAAAAAAAAATGTCACATTTGTCATCACATCGTGGACTTGAAACACCAATGCTACGTGCAAAAATACCAACCCCAACCAGAGAAAGAGGATGGTCACAAGAAGAAAAGCAATTTCATCTTTTTCGATTTCGAATGCATGCAAGAGACTGGCATTCACATTCCTAATTTCTGCGTGGCTCATCGAGCGTGCGAGAAGTGCATTTAAGAACCTATCTTCAGTCATTGCCCTCACTGCAGCAAGATTCCTGGAGGACGTGAAAAAATCTTTCGGGGACCGAACACGCTAGCCGATTTCGCTCGATGGGTCTTAGACTCCATCGACAAGACGTGGAGTCAAGAGGACATCGAACGTTACGGAGATTGTCATCGTCATGCCACGGTGATGGCTCACAATTTCTCCGGATACGATGGACAGTTTCTTCTCAGATACTATACGGAACATGGCACCGAACGTCCTAAAGTGACTTTGAACGGAGCCAAAATCATTTTCATGCAAGTGGGACAAGTACAGTTTAAAGATTCGATGAGCTATTTGGCCATGCCTTTGAGTCGAATGCCTAAAACGTTTGGAATGACAGAAATGGCTAAAGGGTACTTTCCACACTTTTTCAATACGGAAGCCAATCAACACGCCGTTCTACCCCATTTACCTGAGGCTCACTATTACGACCCGGACAACATGCGTACCGAACAACGAGAAGCTTTCTACGCTTGGTACCAGGCTCACGCCTCGGACCCTTTCGACTTTCAGGAAGAAATGCTAAAGTATTGTCGTTCCGACGTGGACATATTACGGCGTTGCTGTGGAAAATTTCGAGAACTGTTCATGGAACACGGAGGGGTCGATCCTTTGAAGGAAGCTTGCACCATTGCCAAAGCGTGTTCCTTAGTGTATCGCCAACGATTCATGCCTGAAAACACCGTGGCTGTCATCAGCCCTCAAACGACCAACTTTGTCAAACGTCAATACTCGGTCAAAGCCCTACGTTGGTTACATTACTTGTGCGACAAGGAAAACAAATGGATTCAGCATGCCCGCAACGGAGGGGGTGAAAAGACCATCGGAACGTATTCGGTAGATGGCTGGGACTTAGAAAACTCAAAGATCGTGTACGAGTTTAACGGTTGCTTATTTCACGGATGTCCCGTCTGTTACCCTGATCGTAGCACTAAAAATCAGTTTTTACAACGAACCATGGAAGACTTGTACCAGGACACTTGTCAGCGGCGCCTAAAGTTGGAACAGGAAGGATACCAAGTGGTGGAAATGTGGGAACACGAGTACGATCACCGTATGAAAACCGATCCCGAGTTTAAACGCCTCGTGGAAAGTTACCAGTTCATGGACCCGCTGAACCCGAGGGATAGTTTGTACGGAGGAAGGACCAATGCCACCTGTTTGCTGTACCAAGCCGACGAAGAGAAAGGAGAAGAAATCAAATAATTGGACGTGTGTTCGCTGTATCCCTACGTGTGCAAATATTGTCGCTTTCCTGTAGGGCACCCGCAATTGTTAACGGAACACATCGACCTGAAAAACATTCGACAATACGAAGGCTTGATCAAGTGTAAAGTTTTGCCTCCCACGAACCTATACCATCCCGTCTTACCTCACCATTGTCAAGGCAAACTGATGTTTCCATTGTGCCGTACTTGTGCCGAAACGTGCAACCAAGACCAACCTTGTCAGCACACCCAGGAAGAACGTGCCTTGACGGGAACCTGGGTCAGCGTAGAATTGTTCAAAGCTCTGGACATGGGATACCAACTGTTAGAAGTGTACGAAATTTGCCACTTTCCCAAGACACAACAATACCACAAGGGTGATCCCAGTCAGAAAGGCATTTTCGCTGACTACGTGGATGCCTTTTTGAAACTGAAACAAGAAGCCAGCGGCTATCCGTCCTGGTGTCACACTCCCGAAGACCAAATACAATTCAAAGAGAAATACTATGAACAAGAAGGCATCTCTTTAGACCACATCGAGAAAAACGAAGGCAGGCGATCGTTTGCCAAAGTGATGTTAAATTGCTTGTGGGGTAAAATGGCACAACGACCGTGTTTACCCAAGACGGAATATTTGACAGAACCTTCCCGCTACTTCCAGATGATTCACGACAAAACCAAATACATGAAACACGTGGACGTCGTTCGAGAGAATTTGATCTTGGTCAATTACGAAGAAGATCTGGACTTTGTACAAGGCGACCCTTTTGGAAATGTCATCATTGCGGCTTACGTGACAGCTCATGCTCGCTTAAAATTGTACGAAGCTTTAGAACTGTTAGGGGAACGCGTCCTGTACTTTGACACGGACAGTTGCATCTACATCGATCGACCGGGTCAGCAACACCCTGACATCGAAGAAAACCGTTTAGGAGCCTGGACAGACGAACACCCCGACGACAAGATTCAAAGTTTCGCGAGTGGCGGTCCTAAAAATTACGGCTACCAATACCAGGACAAACAAGGAGAAGTGCACACAGAGTGTAAAGTGAAAGGACTGACTCTGAATTATCGTACCAGTCGTGTGGTCAACTTTGGGGTATTGAAAGAAGCCTTGCAATCGGGAGAGGATGGAAACTTTAAAGTGACCACTCACCAACCGAACAAGATTGTACGTTTACCCACTCACCACATCGTCAGTCGACCCCTGGAAAAATCTATCAAATCGTGTACCAGAAGCGAGTGAGACTTCCCAATCACTTTACGTTGCCGTACGGTCACATCGATATTGGTCAGCATATAAAAATGGACAACGTCCAAGACCAATAGTTCATTGTCACTACCAAGACCAATCGACAAAAATGAATCCTTTCAAACAGCAAGTATAGAGCGTAAGACTCAAGTCTAACGAGAAACTCGGGTGTGATTCTATGCCTCACGATCACATCACCAATACAATACCACATCTTAGTTGTTATGTACTAATGCCATGACAAACTACGTGCAACCAGTGAAACTTCCAGACCACAAAACTTTACCTTATGGACATGCTGATATCACCCAGTATAAAAAGGGACGACTTCCAAGAACGACACTTCATTGCAAGGACAAGCGACGAGAAAGATGAATAACTCTACGCAGAAGAAAAAAGAGAAGGAACAAACATCATTGACCTCTTTCACCACCATACCGTCACAGCAAAGTGCGTTCAAGAAGGGAAAGGATTCAATAGACCTAAAGGAGTATTTTAGCATCCAAATGACCCAGACAGCGACCTCGAGAAAATTTAGAACGACAACTTACACCTACAACGTGAAACTTAAAGACTTCGCGTCTGACGTTCCAGCCGAGGAAGTATCAGGTTTCATTACGGATCTACTTGACTCACTGTTAGAGGAACTCAAATGTCATTGCCAAGTCAAAGATGAAGGTCGTTTGAGCCTATCTATGTATCACGACAGTTTGAACTCGCCTGTATGTCTCGGATTTAGCACACCTGCAGAAATAACTTCTTCCAAACTTTTGAGGGCTATTGAAGACGTGCGGTCGGTGAGAGAAAAATTTGACATCACCGATGGAAAAGTGACTATTCATATGGCATATGTTGTACCTCCATGGGAAGAAGACGATCACTGCTCTTGATCTGCTTACCGATAAGTGTACCTAGCACGATGGACGTAACAGCAGATTTACGACTGACAGGGAATACGAGATCGGAAACATCTATGCTGGGACACAAGTGGTAACTGACCAGATTTTAAACAACGTGTGTAACGGATAGAGAGACAAACACGAACTTTCTCTTATTTGATTGTTTGTTACTTGTTTTGTTTTAACTTTTTCTTATAAACGAACATTTAATGTAAATTCGTTGCATATGAAGTGATTTTAGAAAGGAGTGAACGTTAATTTTAAACATTAGTTTACTAGAGTCAAAAACTAAACAACTCGTAAATATGTTTCTTTTATGTTCAAATGTTTATGTATTTAATGGATAGTGCTTAGACCAAAGCACAGGCCAGAGAGCCCATGTATATATGTACTTGAATAAATGTTTTGAACCCATACAACAGACTTTTCTTTATCGAGTCTCTATTCTATCTGTGAGTCTTTCTTTAGAATATTTCTGTCCTCTTTTCTGTGTGTTTGAATGTGTATTTGTTTGTTTCTGTATGTCTATGTTTGTCCCTATCAACCCTTTGTCCCTACAAATACATTTCACCCTATAAAAGGTTTTGACCCTATAAACCTATGACGTTACCAATGTTTAATTCCCACTGATCCCCAGGTGACATTCCCATGTTCAATTTCCATGTTCAATTCCCCTTGTCGCTAGAGTGATCCAGGGTTTTACTCCATGTTAAATTTCCCTTGTCGCTAGAGTGGCCCAAGGGGTTCTGTAATGCTAATTCCCATTGTCGCTAGGCTGGCCCCATATACTACTGATACTACTACTCATAAATCCTTTCAAATTACTATAGTATCGATCTGTGAACATTGGCTATTTTATATATATATATATATATATATATATATATATATATATATATATATATATATATATATATATATATATATGCCACTACAATTATCTAATATACTATATACTATATTCTTACATAATCTCCTCGAAATAAATTTTAGCCACAATATTCTTACACAATTTAGACAAAATATGTTGTATAACAAAATAGTCACAATCAGTAGAAAACATTCACGAAGAAAACATTCACCGTGAAACATACAGTACAGTCACAATCAATATTTAACTTTCTCACGCAAAGAAAGCATACTCCATGAAATATATTAGGTACTATAGTCATGACCAATAATAACAATTTATGCTACTTACATTTTCCCACACAGAGAAACAGTCTCACACAATATATTTTAATTAGCATAGTTGAGATCAATAAACACTTTCACAAATATTATTATGGCTGTTACGATTCTCTGGTCATAAAATAAGTAACAGAAAAAAGAAAATAAACAAGTTTTGTAAAATGTAACAAATAATTTATTAAAATTATAATGTGAAAATTTCAGAGGAACTTTCAGTATTATAAATTAAATCCAAAATAATCCTGAAAAGAGTTCTACACAATTTCAAAAGAATCCAATGTTCCGAATGAATTCCTGATGTATCACATTGGCATTGTCCAGAATTCCTTTGAATATATTCATAATAGTCCCAGAATAATATTTTAGTCCAAATAGCACGTTATAATTCCAATGAATAACACATGTCAGTTCTGAAGTTAGATCTAAACATAACATTAAAGACATCTGCTGTCTGATATTAAAATAAGAACATATGAAATAAGAATCCAAAATAGATATTAATTAATTGCTCATACATCCCGAAGTCTGTTACAACTATATGTTGAAATATACCCAACCTGACACACATTACTACTCAATCGAATACTTCACAACACCTACAGACTTGACCTACGTCATTAAATAATCCAACTGACCGACCCATCCAATGGGAAATAACTTCATTCTTCTAAGAACTCACCTGACATCACTTGCCGTTGAGAAACTACTCTAAATTGGGCAACAGGTTCAATATATTGGTTGTATTTAACTTAAAAACACCTATTTATAGCTCAATGACATGTTTATAGAGAATCACTACAATTTAAAATTGTCATGTTGAAATGTTACACACAATATAGACAGAGTCATGTTGAAATGTTACACACAATATAGACAGAGTCATGTTCAGATGCTACACACAATATAGACAGAGTCATGTTCAAATGTTACACACAATATAGACAGAGTCATGCACCAAAGGATACACAAAAATACAGATATATATAACATGGCTGTTACAAAAATGAAACACCAGAGGCAGCCAATTACCGACTGAATGTATATAATATGAGAGTTTCTGCATTATATTATTTTAGTGCTCGACATCTTGTCGATACAATTTGGAATATCCTTATTGATCTGTTTAGCAAAAGAAGATCTCTATTCAAAGAAAATAGAACTGGGGTTCCTACAAAGAGACAAAGAATGTTTTTGTATCGCTAGCAAAGACATTGGAATTCACGGTATCTTCCACACACAAGGAAAATGAAGAAAGAGAGAAGGGGAGAGAAACATATTTTCCAAAAGCAGAATAAGAACTCATTTCCTTTACGAAACTCAAAAGAAGAAGATTGCACAAACAAATGTACTTTTATGACAAATTTGAACTTTCATTGCCATTTTTTACACGAATATACTAAAGGTAAGGGACGAAATATTCTTGAATTGCTTCTTCTTCTACATTTTGAAAATGCACTCACACTTTATTATTATTATTATTATTATTATTATTATTATTATTATTATTGTAGTAGTAGTAGCAGCAGCAGCAGCAGGAGTTGTAGTAGTAGGATAAGTAGTATATCTTTTCTGAGAGAATGGGACGGACCTGAAAGTTCATTTGATAAGAAAAATAACTTCCAAAAGTTTTGATTCCTCCATCAGCAGTTGTAACTGTCTTAAACATTTTCCATGCTTGTGTCTACCGCCGCTGCGGCCCTCGTCATCCTTATAATTGCTGCTGATGATGATGATTCGATTTTTTGGGAGAAGAACAGATTGGTTGCTCCTGGACTTTGCCAAAGACGTTTATTTGTAACACTCTCTTCTCTTTAACGTCAACCGGAATTGATCTGTATAAAAATGTATATTATTCTCTACCCTCATGTTTTTATTTCTTGGTAAGTGTTATGGATGATAACCATACTTATTTCTTTGTAAGGCAGATTGTTTATTGATCCTACCCATTAAATATATTTGCATCCAATCTTACATGAGTTTGTAAGTGTAGAGGTTTCGGGTAGTACATAAAGTGTGTTGAATTCTGTATGAGAGTAGTACTTCAGTGTATGATCTATATCCCCTTACACATGTGTATGGTGCTGGGTAGTAAATAACCTGTATTGACTGATATTTTTGAGTGAAATCATCTACATTTCCTTTGTCCCCGTTAAAATGAGTTTTTACGCACGTTTGCGTGTATGTAACGGATGGTAAAGATATGAGTTTGTTTGTTGTCCAAAAGTAGGTGTGAATTTGTTTGTTGTCCATAAGTACGTGTTAGTAACATTCAACTATCATTCTTCCATATTATCAATAAAGTTTGTAAGTATAGGTGTAGGATTATTATTATGTGTAGTATTGACCATCACATAACTCACCATTCCGTTTTGTTTGTTATGTATGGGTTTTTGGGTAGTCAAGGTGAGTAATGGATGGCCACTATGTGTTAGACTTCCTTACTTTCAAGGTGTTTCGCAGGTGTTAACATCCTGGGCATTTGTCAAGGTTTCCAGAAATAGACATACTTCCCAATATTACCAACCCCTAAATAAATGTTTCATATTTTAATGCTTTATATTATTATATTTAAACATTTTTGTATTTGTCAATTTTTCAAATATCTTGTACAATTTGTAAAAAAAAATGTGTTTTTAAAATTGCAACATAGTTTTTGTTAGCAAATTGTTAATTTTTCTGGACATTGATTGGTCTTTGTTAAGTTCGATATAATTTGTCTAATACTCGAATAGAGCGAAAACAAAACAGATTGTTACAAGATATTTTGGCGTAGTTAAAACACAAAAGGAAATGTATCAGATTTCTTTAAGAGGAAGAGAGCTACACGATCCAAGTCATCTAAATGTTCTAGGGCAATATCAACGCTTACCACCACTTGGATGCCAATTGCAGCATTAGAAGTGTATACTACCACTACCAAAGCAGCAGCAGAACTATGACATGGCCGTGCAAACGAATCAAGACTGTTAAAACTGATGATGCTAAGTTCATAGGTTTACTGACACTTCGGACCGAAGACATTCCTGCCTTGGACGTTTCGGCCCTAGACGTTTCTGCCCTAAGAAATTTCTGCCTTGAACGTTTCGGCCCTAAACGTTCCGGTCCAAGGACATTTTTGCCAAAGACGTTTGGGCTCCACGATAATTTGGCTCCAAGACATTTCAGCTCTAAGACAATTTGCTCCCAAACGTTTCGGCCATACATTTCAATATTACTATAATTTTTTAACATTTCTGGTAAACTTTTTAAATATTTGTAACATTTTTAATTAGAATTTTTTTTTAAACTCAAAAGAATTATTAGGACTGGTTAAACTAATATTACAACGATGTGATATTGGTAAGGGGTATGAATGAATGGGAAACGAGCTATTAGACATACTTCAATGGATGAAAACCAGTGCTGGAGATTTAGCAAAGCCTTTCCAATACATATTTAAATTGCTAAATATATAAAGGCGGGGAATACTGTACATTTATATAACAAACAATTATATAAAATCACCTGAATCACTTCACCACACAATTCACAAACACAATGTCTACCAGTTATATATCAACCTCGTCTTTAGTTTTACCAACGAAAATTAATGTTTATACAATACCTCAAAACATATTAAAATAAACACGAGCTGACAGTCTTCGAGCAACAAAATCATGGTTTCTTAATTATTTTGGAAAGACAAATGAGACACAGGTAACAGTTAAAACAATACTGTGCAGCAAAGAACTCTATTATCCGGGCATATATTAGTGAAATTAAGTAAAGCATGTCTTTAAGAAGGACCAATATTATACATCCGTAATAATGCAGTGGAAGTTTTAGCCCATTCATCATTAAATCCTCTTTGTCCCTCGGGTGTCCTAAAGGATTCTACAAGAGAGTGCCACTATAGCCTGTGTATTTAAAATTTCCCGCACACCTTCATCGCCTTCTCAATTGTCCCTCGCCTGTCAGGGTGAAACCGTCCTTTAGCTTTTGATCCTCATCTGTTGAGTTGTTTACAACAGGAAGAGGAAAAACTAATATAAATCCGTTAATGGGCGTACCTACGAGCACAATACTGAACAGACAACGATTAAAATTAACCAAAAGATTAAAAACAGTTTGAATTGTTATCTTTTATCTGATTTAATATTTAACTCTTTGAGAATAACTACAAACATAAAACAGAACAAGAAAATAAATTTCAGTTAATACAAAATCATTTGCAATATTTGTAAAACACTTGCAGCGCAGAATGGAAGTATTTATTCCGTTTATTCCATGTTCAAGATTCTAAACCCTAACAAACAATGCGTAATATGCGTAATAGATACGTAATCTGCCAAAAAAGCAACTTTAGCACGAAGGATAAAAACTCTTTAACGGTATAGGATTTAGATAAAATAAACAAAAGAAAGGAAATATTTTAACATTACATGCAGCGTAAGGGGGATTTGGAGAGGGTTACAAACAAGCTTGCAAAACTACTTTTCAGGTGTAGAATAGCCTGTATAATAAACAAGAATAATGGCAAAACACTTTCCTTCTTGAAACATCTCAAGTTTGAGTTATTTCTTTTGCCGCCAAGGATAAAACAATTACTTTGCAATCGGATGTTTAAAAAGAAGTTTGCTCGACCCTAGTAAAAATCCAAATTAGAACACCAAGATAATTATACAGTTTACAATACTGTATGCTGGGAGAATGTAAAAGAAAGGGAAATGAACAACAAATTAAAGATGATCTCTTCCCTTGAGGAGCACCTCTTCTTCGGCGACCAAATGCACTGGTAAGAGTCATGAACCTTTAACACTGTTATGGAACGTACAAAGAAACAGATACAATAAATATGCATATGTTCCAGAACAAAACACAGACTTTTACTTGACTAACCTACAATCCGACAATATCAAAGCCTTACCAGTTTTACAAAAAAAAAACAGAGATAGAATTTATGGAAAACAAAGTTATATTAAAAAACACGTGGTGACTCAGTATATGATCTGGTTGTGCATTTTTCGGTTTTAATTATCCATACACCAATTTTTTAAACTTACCCTACGCATGAAAACATAATTTCATACACAAAAATGTACCTTTGTAAAGTACTGGTTCCTATCTCTTGTGGATTGAATTGAGCTACAAACAAAACCACGATGAAATTGATTGGCTGTTCTCATGGTCCGAGATATTTAATCACTATAGGTGTTACGTCCTTGGCATACCTCGTCTTCAGCAACGAGGTGTTTCAAAAACACAGTAAATAATATATTAATCATATTATTATTATTATTATTATTATTATTATTATTACATATTATTGATGCTTAAAGACAGTAAAGAGCATACTGAACTTATTAGTTTCTTTAAATTGCACGACAGAAGCCCATTCCAGTTATCATATCTAACAAATTATCATATTGTAACAATCATGTGCGTTCTAATGGGGGAAAAAATAAATAATTTACTACAGGTATATTTATCTGTCCGTGACGTCCTTTTATCTGTGATGATACCATTAGCAGCAGGGAAGGCGAACATATCAATTTGTAGGAGCGTCCAAAACGAGAATAAACCCTTTTATCTTTTATATTATATCTTAAGCAAATATATTTGAAACAAAAATATTAACCAACTCGAGGAAGCCTCGAATTGGTTAAATAAATTGTTTTTATAATTTTATCCGTGTTGATAGCGATCATATCACAAAAAATCGACTCAACTTGAGGTCACGCCTTCCCTGCTGCTGTAAATTTATCTAAATATTTTATCGAGACCTACACGATATTGGGATCTAGAATCGTGCAAATTTATTGTTTTAAATCCGTGCAGAGTAGATTGCGCTCGTGAAAAAAGTTTCTAAATTTATTTATATCCATGTCACCACTGCACCAAGTTTGATGAATATTTCGCAACGTATGTATGTCTACGCCATTAAACACAACTAAAATATTACAATTATCCCCGATTACTTTCGGAATCTGTACCTATCGCTGAATACCATATATCACATCAGTGTTTTTATGTCTTCCTCGAGAAAATATTCTAGCTGGATTTGATTTTTTGTCCAGCATCACATCATCGTATACAACCAAATTATTAATAAATCCGTCTATGGAATCTACGGACGGTGCCTCATCAGTATCGGTTATAAATTTAATAACATCGTCATCCAGTAATCGCGCGTTTTCATTGAAATCTTTAAGCACATCAGTAGTAAATGGGGTGAGATTAGCGACAATGGGAATTAGCATTACAGAGACCCCTGGGTCAGATTAGCGACAATGGAAATTTAACATGGCGAAAAATCGTGGGTCAGATTAGCGACAAGGGAAATTAACATGTGAATAAATCGTGGGTCACTCTAGCGACAAGGGGAATTTAACATGGAACTATAGTGTGGGTCTGTCTAGCGACAAGGGCAAATTAACATGGGGAATAGAGTTCGGGCTTTTGGGATTTTTTTTTTTTAAATTTAAATTTAAATTTAAATTTAAATTTAAAAAAGGGGTAGGCAATGGAAAGGCTATCTCTTTTCGAGAAATATGGCTGGCCCTGAAAAGGGCCTTTGGGTTTATGTTAATGTATTCATTAACATAAATGGTACCGCATTGGTCTTCTTCTTGTCCTTAGGCTACGTCTCACTGTTGGTCCGTAAATCAGCACTCTTTTCAGGCATCCTTGTCTTTCAACGTAGATCCTACGTATCCACAGGCTGGTGTTTGTCCTGTGGACAATGGTCCACTTGGATCGGACATACATGAGCATGTCCGTCCTAAACATCATGGAAGACACAAGCGTAGAAGATTGCACATCGGTCCACATCTTGAAGCGACGAGAACAAGTGAATTAATGCAGTGAACTGCGCTTATTTATAGGTACAGGAAGGATTGAAACGGATTGAATTCATTCACCAATCCGAACACGCATTACAAAATTCAGTCAGCTCGCATCCAATCCGAAGAGAGCAGTCTGTGACGTCACGTGGTCTATATAGATTCGTTAGCGCTTGTGTGCAGTCAATCTATGCGACAGTGATTCAACATGACGGAAACTCAGAAAACGATCCATTGGGGTGCACCAGCAGGGGAGACTGCCCAAGGGAACCCGGACTTACTTTCAGAAGAGGTACATTGGGATTTTGTGGATTTTCTTACCTCGCAAGAATTTGTTCCGGAACCTTCGTTACCTTCTTCATTACCGCAAGTGGAGAATTTTAGACAGAGACAGAAAGAAGAACTGGAGAAATTTATGCAACGACAAAAGGAAGCGGAACAAGCTTTTCTCCTACAGCAACAGCAACAGCAACAATAAGAGGTAAGAAAAAACAACAGCAACAACAGCAAGAAGAAGTAGCAGCAAAGAAACAAGAGGGTGAAAATCAAACGGCTACGGTACTGTTGGACATTTTAGCGGAGTTAAGAAGTCTGAAACAAATGTATCAGACTTCTTTATCACGACCGAAGAGAATACGACCTTCCCGAGCTAAACACGCCAACCCTGTGACTAAGCCTGTCGTACCACCCTTAGTGATTTCAACCCAATCATCAGAAGGTAGGCCTTGGCCGTGGCAAAGGCTTAAGGCAGTTAAAGTTGATTGGTTAAACTCACTCCTACACCATAAAGAAAAAAGGCCCTTTTCAGGGCCACCCACATTTCTCGAAAAGAAATACAATTTCAATTTGCCAATAACTCAAAAATAAACCCCACCCATTTTACCCTTATAGTACGTGTCTGTGTATGAGTGCTTGAGTGTAGCTTCTTATTTTAAAATCAAAACTCAAAGACACTTACCTTATATCATTCATGTATTCTTTTATCCATTTTTTACAATCCAATTCACAATTCACCACAGAACACTTTAAAAAGTTCTTACACTTCTTCTTTCTCCTTATTTAGTCTCTCTGTTTCTTCAATTTCTTCACCGTTTTTTCCTCATTTTCTTCCCTTCTTCTTTTCTTCTCCTGTTTCTTTGCCTCTTTTAAATAGAATTGTCTTCTTTCTTCCTCTTCTTCCTCTGAAGAATCCCTCTCTTCTTTCGAAGAATCCCTCTCTTCTTCTGAAGAATCCTTCTTTTCTTCTGACTCCTCTTGTTTCTTTTTTGGGCAATCTGGAGACCAATGTCCTTTTTCTTTACAATAATAACAGGTATCTTGACTTTTGTCTTTTTTAGCCCCTGTTTTTTTTTTTTTTTGACGGTCTGGACACTCTGAAGACCAATGCCCTTTCTTCTGACAGATATAGCAAGTATCTTCACTTTTATCTCGAAAGGAAGGAGAGTAGTCCGTCGGCTGGTCTGAAGAGAATTTTCTAATGACCCCTCGCAAAGCTCTGACGAAACGTTCCATCTGGGTAGTCTCTTCCATCGTTGTGCTCGGCTTGAGAGTGAAATGAATAGTGAAAGGACAAGACACACACCCTTTTTATATACGCTGGTTTGCCAAGACTATAAATTAGTCTATGGTGTTTATACTTGAGTCATTTGACGTTTTGCACTCAAGATGAAACGATCCCATTCATTCGAGAAGAAAGAAGAAGAAGAAGAAAGTAAGAGGCAGAAACGTGATCTATCGCCTCGTACCAGGGCTGAAATCTTGGCACAAATTCATGCCAGTGATTTTGAAGAGGACATGAGTGAACCAGAATCCGAACCCTCTAAACCAAGTTCACCACCCTTAGTCAACCCTGAAAAGTACTATTCCATTCGATAGACGGAAAAGCGCTCCTCTAGAAAATTTAGAACCACGGCTTACACCTACACGGTGAAGTTTAAAGATTTCAAGGCCGACGTACCCTTGGAGAAAGCAGAAGGGTTTATCACCGAGATGTGGGATTCTTTGCTCACCGCACTCAAGCGACAATGTCAAGCCAAAGAAGACGATCGCTTGACACTATCCATAGATCACGACGGTTTGAAATCCCCTGTTTGGATCGAGTTTAGCAGACCCGCAGAACTGACCCCTTCCAAAGTCATGGACAAGATACAACAGGTGCAACAATCTAATAACCAGTTTGACATCACCGATGGTAAAGCCACACTGAAAATGGCCCACGTCTCTCCTCCTCAAGGAACTGGATGCAAAAAGATGTTATTGGTGGACGACCTTCGCAACACCAAAAAGAGTCTCGTCCGAATTAACAACCCTCAAGACCAGATGTGTTTAGCCCGTGCCATCGTGGTGGGACGAACCTATGCCAACAAGAACGACACGGTAGAATGGAAAAGAACCTGGAAAACTATTCAACGATGCGATCGAGCCAAACAACGAAACGAAGCAGAACTCCTGTTACAACAAGTCGGACTGTCCAAAGACACACCCTGTGGCATTCCTGAGATGCAAAAATTGCAAGATGCCCTAGCTCCACGCTACACTTTGAAAGTGCACCCTCAAGAAATGCGTGGAACTCTGTTGTTTCGAGGCCAAGATTTTAAGGACGGAAAATACATTCATGTCTATCATCACGATGACCATTTCGATACCATTACCAGTATCACTGGATTCCTGGGATACAGTTATTATTGTGAGAAATGTGACCGTGGTTATAACAATCGAGAGCAACACAAGCATTGTGGAATGAAATGCCCAGGATGTTTGGCCTTTCGACTTGTTTGCGCACGTTTGTCAGTCCTACCTGTTACCAACAACATCTGAAGACGCAAGGTTCACAGCAGAAATGTGCTTGTCAACTCTTGAGATTGTGCCCTACGTGTAGACAAGGCATACGTACCAATAGTACCAAGGCACACGTATGTTCAGGAAAAAAAAAATGTCACATTTGTCACCGCATCGTGGACTTGGAACACCAATGCTACGTGCAAAAATACCAACCCCCACCAGAGAAAGAGGACGGTCACAAGAAGAAAGGCAATTTCATCTTTTTCGATTTCGAATGTATGCAAGAGACCGGCATTCACATTCCTAATTTCTGCGTGGCTCATCGAGCGTGCGAGAAGTGCATTCAAGAACCTATCTTCAGTCATTGCCCTCACTGCAGCAAGATTCCCGGAGGGCGTGAAAAAATCTTTCGGGGACCAAACACGTTAGCCGATTTTGCCCAATGGGTCTTAGACCCCATCGACAAGACGTGGAGCCAAGAGGACATCGAACGTTACGGAGATTGTCATCGTCATGCCACGGTGATGGCTCACAATTTCTCCGGATACGATGGACAGTTTCTTTTGAGGTACTATGCGGAACAAGGCACCGAGCGTCCTAAAGTCACTTTGAACGGAGCCAAAATCATTTTCATGCAAGTGGGACAAGTACAGTTTAAAGATTCGATGAGTTACTTGGCCATGCCTTTGAGTCGAATGCCTAAAACGTTTGGAATGACAGAAATGGCTAAAGGGTACTTTCCAAACTTTTTCAATACGGAAGCCAATCAACATGCCGTTCTACCCCATTTGCCTGAGGCTCACTATTACGACCCCGACAACATGCGTACCGAACAACGAGAAGCTTTCTACGCTTGGTACCAGGCTCATGCCTCCGACCCTTTCGACTTTCAGGAAGAAATGCTAAAGTATTGTCGTTCCGACGTGGACATTTTACGACGTTGCTGTGGAAAATTTCGAGAACTGTTCATGGAACACGGAGGGGTCGATCCTTTGAAAGAAGCTTGCACCATTGCCAAAGCGTGTTCCTTAGTGTACCGCCAACGATTCATGCCTGAAAACACCGTAGCTGTCATCAGTCCTCAAACGACCCACTATGTCAAGCGTCAATACTCGGTCAAAGCCCTACGTTGGTTACATTACTTGTGCGACAAGGAAGACAAATGGATTCAGCATGCCCGCAACGGAGGAGGCGAAAAGACCATCGGAACGTATTCGGTAGATGGCTGGGACTTAGAAAACCCCAAGATCGTGTACGAGTTTAACGGTTGCTTATTTCACGGATGTCCCGTCTGTTACCCTGACCGTTACACTAAAAATCAGTTTTTGCAACGAACCATGGAAGACTTGTACCAGGACACTTGTCAGCGACGCCTAAAGTTAGAACAGCAAGGATACCAAGTGGTGGAAATGTGGGAACACGAGTACGATCACCGTATGAAAACCGATCCCGAGTTTAAACGCCTCGTGGAAAGTTACCAGTTCATGGACCCGCTGAACCCGAGGGATAGTTTGTACGGAGGAAGGACCAATGCCACCTGTTTGCTGTACCAAGCCGACGAAGAGAAAGGAGAAGAAATCAAATACTTGGACGTGTGTTCGCTGTATCCCTACGTGTGCAAATATTGTCGCTTTCCTGTAGGGCACCCGCAATTGTTGACGGAACACATTGACCTGAAAAACATTCGACAATACGAAGGCTTGATCAAGTGTAAAGTTTTGCCTCCCACGAACCTATACCATCCCGTCTTACCTCACCATTGTCAAGGCAAACTGATGTTTCCATTGTGCCGTACTTGTGCCGAAACGTGCAACGAGGACCAACCTTGCCATCACCGCCAGGAAGAACGTGCCTTGACGGGAACCTGGGTCAGCGTGGAATTGTTCAAAGCTCTGGACATGGGATACCAACTGTTAGAAGTGTACGAAATTTGCCACTTTCCCAAGACACAACAGTACCACAAGGGTGACCCTACTCAGAAAGGCATTTTCGCCGACTACGTGGATGCCTTTTTGAAACTGAAACAAGAAGCCAGCGGCTATCCGTCCTGGTGTCACACTCCCGAAGACCAAATACAATTCAAAGAGAAATACTATGAACAAGAAGGCATCTCTTTAGACCACATCGAGAAAAACGAAGGCAGGCGATCGTTTGCCAAAGTGATGTTAAATTGCTTGTGGGGTAAAATGGCACAACGACCGTGTTTACCCAAGACGGAATATTTGACAGAACCTTCCCGCTACTTCCAGATGATTCACGACAAAACCAAATACATGAAACACGTGGACGTCGTTCGAGAGAATTTGATCTTGGTCAATTACGAAGAAGATCTGGACTTTGTACAAGACGACCCTTTTGGAAATGTCATCATTGCGGCTTACGTGACAGCTCATGCTCGCTTAAAATTGTACGAAGCTTTAGAACTGTTAGAAGAACGCGTCCTGTACTTTGACACGGACAGTTGCATTTACATCCATCACCCGATTCAACAGCACCCTGACATCGAAGGAGACCGTTTAGGAGCCTGGACAGACGAGCATCCCGACGACAAGATTCTAAGTTTCGTCAGTGCTGGCCCCAAAAATTACGGCTACGAATACCGGGACAAACAAGGAGAAGTGCACACGACGTGCAAAGTGAAAGGACTGACTCTGAATCATCGTACCAGTCGAGTGGTCAACTTTGGGGTATTGAAAGAAGCCTTGCAATCGGGAGAGGATGGAAACTTTAAAGTGACCACCTATCAACCGAACAATATTGTACGTTTACCCACTCACCACATCGTCAGTCGACCCTTGGAAAAAGTCTATCAAATTGTATACCAGAAGCGAGTGCGACTTCCCAATCACTTCACCTTACCGTACGGTCACGTCGGTATTGGTCTGTATATGAAAAGGAACCCTAGGCAAGATCGATAGTTCATTGTTCATTGAAGTAACTTACCATGTCGTTGACGAAGAAGAAACCAGATTGGTTAGGAGTCAAATGTTGGACATCACCGAGACCAGGGTTTTGAGTCTTGGACACAAGAGGTGGCCCAGTATGCACGAGAGTTATTCAAGGAAAAAAGTTACTTTTCAACCTGTGTTAGTGACGGTGCCAGAAGAACCCGTCACCCAGGACAGGACTGTCGTGGACAGGCCTGAAAGACCCTTTCGGGAGGACAATTGTGTGACCTTACCCCTACTATAGAACTGGCTAGAACTTTACCCAAAACATGTTGTACAGACACTTGTGTTTATTCCACGTTCATGGTTATCATGTGCCTTTTATTCTTGTACTTAAGCCTTTGGCTTTTATGCATTTTTGTCTTTCGTATTTATGTTTGAAACATTCAATAAACGTTTTCTGAAAAAGTATATAAACTCTTGTCTTGTTTGTTTTTCGTGTCATAAGTGACATTTCTCACACCATGGCTACCTCTGCTGTCTCTGCTCCCTCTTCCTCTACTGTCAAAGTCATCGACGAACACTTAGATCGTGCCAGTTGGGAGGCTTTGTATCTTCGCCATCCCTTTAACATGCTCATTGCTGGACCTAGCGGTTCAGGCAAAACCGAATTCGTCAAACGTTTGATCGAACATAAACATCATTTGATCGATCGACCCCCTCAACGAATCGTGTGGTGTTACAAAGAGTGGCAATCGGCGTACAGCCTCTTGCGAGAAAGTCAAGGCGATTCCATCGTGTTTGTGGAAGGCATTCCTAAAGAAGACGACGGCATCGTCTCTGACTCCCGTCTAACCCATTTGGTCATTTTCGACGACATGTTAGGAGAAGACGAAGAAGAAATTAAACTGTGGTTCACGCGCAAAGGGCATCACCGTAATGCCAGTGTCGTTTACATCACCCAAAATTTGTTTCAACAAAGTAAAGCCCATCGCACCATCAGTCTCAATGCGGATTACGTGGTCTTGTTTAAAAGCCCTCGAGATAAATCGCAAGTGCAAGTCTTAGCCAAACAGTTAGGAACGCCTTGGCTGACTCAGGCGTACGACGATGCCACTCAAACGCCACACGCCTATTTACTCGTCGATTTGAAACCTACGACTCCCGAGGATTTGCGATTTCGTACCCACTTGTTTCACCACTGGTGCCAAAACGGAGGGCCTGTCCTGTATACGTCTCCGTCCTCGACTTCATTTCACTCCCCATAAAAAAATCTATAAAAACCTCAGACCCTTTTTCGTCTGTCTCACACAGTGCGAACATGACGTCCCTTCAGTCGCATCTTCCCGTCAAATTGATTCGTGCCTTGTATGGCATCAGTTGAGAAAAAAATCCACAAACACGAGCTCGTGTCTTAGAAGCTAGTCTCAAAGAAGTCTTACGATGGTTCACGGTGACGGCACGTCAATTACTCCAAGGAATCATTCAGATTCCTCATCAAACCAAACGCTTTTTCGATCGAAACAAAGTCGCTTTGGTCCAACTGGCCGATCCCCGCATCGACATTCAAACCAAAAAACAAATCATTTTGAAACCTGGAGGGAGCGGTACTCTAGGAGGGGTCATCATTCGCTCACTCTTAAGATGGGATCCTAATGCCCCCAAAGTTATACCCAAGACAAAAGTCCAACGAAGCCCCAAGAAGAAAAAGACCAGGTCCCCAAGGAGAACTTCTCCAGTGGCAGGACCCTCCTCTGACCAGACACCACCACCACCCCGGAAAAAGAAAAGAAGCCCCCAGAAAAAGAAAAGTCCACAGAAAACTAGTCGCAAGAGAGGCACTTCGGCCAGGACGCAACCTTACACTCGCAAACCACGACCTGCCACGGCGGTGACTGCGTCTCCGGCAGCTTCACGTTTGTCCACTTCTCCGTTAATGACACCCAGAACTGAAGAGTACTTGGAGACGTTGATCACACCAAGAACTTCTCCGTTGATGACCCCCAAAAGAACTTCCCCAGTGGCAGGACCTTCCAATTTAGTGGCAGTGGCTGCTGCTCACAAAGTACCTTCTCCCAAAATCAAAGTTCAAGAAAGATCGGGCATGTTACAAAGTTTACTGGATTTGTCCAAGCAAGAACTGGCTCGATTTAGTCCGTTACGTACCCCTGCACGACGTGTCATGCCTGTCCTCAAACTAATACGACGTAAAGACAATCAGTGGCGACGCGTTCCAGTATAAAAAAGGCCTGTGACCAAGTCGGGTATCAGTGTTTTTTGGTGCTCCTGAAGACTCAAAGATGTCACCCTCCAGAAAACCCCAAGGAAAGAAAAGGAAAGGACTGCCACCACGTTTAGCCAAACATGGGGACATGTTATCTGTCCTGTCCAAAGCTTCTCCACCCCTACGAAAAAAACTCATTCAAACAGCCTCCAAAGAGGTCATCGATACCGTGTGCGAATGTTGTTTGAACGTTTTGAAAGGCACGATCCCTTTGTCCAAACACCAGAAACAATGCTTAGGCAAACATCGTCACGTTCTTCGCCAAATGGTTCAAAAGAAAATTCCCATTCGTCAAAAAAAGAAGATGTTAGTGCAACGTGGAGGTATTTTACCTCTCTTGTTAGGCCCCATACTGAAAGGAGTCTTGGGAACCATGTTGGGAGGACTGGTGGGAGCAAGATAAAAAGGCCTCGGAAGTCCCAAGATCTCAGAATCGACCCCTGACAACCTCATGGAAGGACGAAAACTAGCTTTAGTGCCTTACAAACGATGGATGGAATACCATCGGTGGCAAGAACAACACACCCCGCATTTACCTCCCAATCCCCATTTGAGCGAGATGTCCCAGTTACAACACGAATTGCAGTCCTTGATGGATCGCCAAGATTTGTCCGAAACAGAAAAATCGCAAAAGTACGGTCAACTCTTGCAACGACTGCAACTCTTTCACCAGAAAGCTTTAGACGAAACAGCTCTACCCACTCTGAAAGATTTTAAGACCTTGATGAAAAGTCCAGCACCATCACCAGTACCAGTATCAGTACCACCAGTACCCGTGACCAAGACAGAAAAAGGAGAAGAAGAGGAAGGGTTTCAAACTCCACCAGAAAAAGTACGCAAGTTAACAACACCACCTACCTCCAGAATTGGATGGATTAAAAAGATGATGGCCACCCCTTCTTCATCACAAGAGAAAAAGAAAGTGAAGACAGAAGTGAAGACAGAAGTGAAACAAGAACCGATATCCCCCGCTCAGACATCCTTCTCCTCTTCGACACCTATTGCTGGCCGCACACGCAAAGCATTGCAATCCAAGAAAATACCCCAAGAGAAAAAGAGTAGCATCCTCCAAGAGTGGGTGTCTTATTAACACACCAACCAACACAAAAAAATGGAAAAAGTCTTAGCCAGCATTTACTACGATCCCTCCCATCCTGCAGGTTACGCAGGAGTTCAAAAATTGTATCGTGCTGCTAAAACGCGACTGAAAAGTCTCCGTTTACCTCAAGTGCAACGATGGTTACAAGAACAAGCTACCTACACTTTACACAAACCCATTCGACGCAAGTTTGCCAGAAGTCGCACCCGAGTGGAAGGCATCGATCATCAATGGCAAGCCGATTTAGCCGATGTCTCTCATTTGGCCAGCTACAATCGTGGCTACAAATATTTGTTTTGTGTCATCGACGTCTTTTCCAAATTTGCCTGGGTCGTGCCCTTGACTTCCAAATCGAGCAGCGAGTTAGTGCGAGCCCTGCAACGGGTGTTGAAACAAAGCGGTCGTCACCCTCTTCGATGGCAAACGGACAAAGGCACCGAATTTCTGAACCAAGCTTTCCAAAAAGAATTAAAGAAACGTGACATTCATTTTTTTACCACCGAGAATCCCGAAACCAAAGCCAGCATCGTGGAACGTTTTCAACGCACTTTGAAAGAACGCATGTGGAAATATTTTACGCATCACCACACTCTGAAGTACATCGACATCTTACCGCACCTGGTGCAAGCGTACAACCAATCTTACCATCGAAGCATCGGACGTGCCCCGCAAGACGTGACTCCCGACAACGAAGTGTTGGTGTTTGAGCACCTGTTTGGTACGTCCCAGACGAGGGCTGTCCCCAAGAAAAGTGGAGAGTTGGCCGTAGGAGATTGGGTGCGCATTGGCAAAACCAAACGCTCTTTCGACAAAGGTTACTTACCTAACTGGACGACCGAATTGTTTCGCGTCACTGGACGAGTGCATGGCCGTCATCCTGCCGTCTATAAATTGGAAGACATGAACGGAGAAGTGCTCAAAGGAACGTTTTATTTGCCCGAGTTACAACGTGTCACCAAAAAAGAAGACGACGTGTACGACATCGAAAGCATTCTCGAACGCAGAACCCGTAAAGTGGGCAAACGACGTGTCAAAGAAGTCAAAGTACGTTGGAAAGGATATCCACCCAGTTTTGATTCTTGGATCGACGCTTCGCAAGTCATCGACTATAAAAAGAAGTCACCATCATGCCCTTTCACACAGCAGACGCAGCTACGTCGACCACTCCTCCTTCACCTAGTTCTTCTGTGCAAGATTTACAAAAACAACCCTTGTGGGTGTGGCGTGGAGAACGTGTGCCTAAAACGCAAATCGTCTTTTTCTGCCAAATCTTCGTGGTGTATTGTGTCATCGGGGCAGCCATCGCCAATTTGAGTTTGCAACAAGGAGACAAACAATTGTGGACCATTTTATTAAGCAGTTGCATCGGTTACCTGCTTCCTAATCCCTCCCTGAAATTCACCTCGAACGGGAACCCCGGGAACCTTGTGTCCAGTGCCAGTGCCAGTCACCACTTCAATCACAACCAGAACCCCATTTTAGACGGAGACACGCCTCTGACGTCCAGTAACCCCTCGGACAGCCACAGAACTCTGGAATTATGAGTCACCAAAACCAATTTTACTTAACCTTACCCAGTGACAGTTCCATGGAGGTGTTTCCCAAGAACACGTTGTGCTGTTACACGGCCAAATTACCTCAAGCCATCCAGTTAGATCACGAAGCCCATTGGGAAGTGGCTTTAGTAGAAATGATTCACCCGACCCAAGTCCTCAATGTCCTTCCCAATCAAAATTTTTTTGATGTGGAAGTTCATGACGAGCAGATGCAACAGTGGATGGATAGCAATGTCAAATATGACAAGAAAACCCGTACACTAAAGTACACCACATATCACTTGTTCATTCCCCCAGGCTATTATTTTAGTGGTCAACATTTGGTCAGCACCATAACCTCCAGGTTTAATGTCGTGTTTCTGAAAGCTTTGGAGCATGTCAACAAAAATGTCACCATGGAGTACCACAAAGCAGCTCGTCGCTTCTTGATGAAATTTGAACGGAGTAAAATCCTGTCCATTTTATTTTGTCCTGAATTGTTTGACATGTTGGGCGGAGACATGGACATGAGAAAGACCATGATCAAGAAAAACGAATTACCCATCGTTTACGACAACGAGTCTTTTAGCAAGTTATTTCGTGCCCCGGTAGAACTGAACCAAGGACTGAATTTGATGTTCGTGTATTCCGATGTGGTGGAGTACAACGTGGTGGGACACACCTCCGTACCGTTACTGCGTGTCATTCCTTTCAAAGTGGATTCTGCCACGAACACTGACGAGGAAGGTGGAAACACTTACCACGTCCACCGCGAATTTGTCCATCCTCACTATTTGCCTGTCAGTAAGTCGTATTTGGACACGGTCAACATTGCTATAAAAGGAGATCTGGGACAAAATATTCCATTCACCAAAGGAAAAGTCACGGTGAAACTCCATTTTCGAAAACGGTTCTCTCACGACTCTTAAGTCATGTATCCAGTGTACCGAGGGGTTGCTCGACAGCGAGGACACGGCTTAGGAGATATGTTAAAATCGGCCTTTCGTTCGGTGGCCACGGTGTTGAAACCGATGGTGACACGCGGATTGCACGCCTTGAAAGATGCGGCACTGACACAAGGCAAAGAATTTTTCCAAAATGTCATCATCGACAAACAAAACCCTAAAGAAGCCTTCATGAGGGCTGGCAAAAATGTCTTGCTGCAAACGGGCAAAGACATTTTAGGCCAACGAGAAACACCTATAAATGCCCTGCACGCTACCGAGTCAGGCATTCAGCAAGGACAAGGCAGAAAGAGACGACGAAGAAAACACCCTTTCACCAGACTTCAAGCGAGAAAGGCCAAGAAAAGAAGAACCGTTCGAGACTTAGACGTTTTCGATTATTGAGAAAAGAGACAAAAAAATGATGCACCGAGAATCTTGCGCTTGTTCCAAGACGGAACTGGATCTGTTTGCCATGCCCCCCACCATGATGACCATGCAAGAATCCCAGTGGGTGGAATTTCACCCCGTCTCCTCACTGACCGATTCCGCTCCCATCGAGTTTGAAATCAAAGGACAGCCCGAAGATTACATCGATCTGAATAGCAGTTACTTGTACCTGAAAGTCAAAATTCTAGATAAGACTGGAGGTGCTATAGACGATGAAGCAGTAGCTCCCGTCAACAATTTCATGCATTCCTTGTTCAGTGGACTGGACTTGTATTTGAATAACAAACTGGTCAGTAGCAGCATGGATACTTACCCTTATCGTGCCTACCTGGAAAATCTCTTGACGTACGGAATAGATGCCAAGAACACTCATCTCAATGCCTGTGTGGTATGGGAAGCTGACGAACCTACCAAGTTTGAAATATTGGAAACTGATGAAAAGAAAGACAACAATGATGGATTTGTAGAACGAAGAAAGAGAATCACGGGAGCCGACACAAGTTTAGAACTGATGGATCGTTTGCATTTGGACATGTGGTTGCAAGAAAAGTATTTGCTGAACGGGATGGATGTCCGCCTGAGACTGAATCGTAGCAGTGCCGCTTTCCATTTGATGGCTGATAGTGACGGTTACAAAACCAAAATCCTCGAAGCCAGACTCTACGTACGCCGTGTGGAAGTGTTACCTAAAGTGGGAAACGACATCAGTCAGACGTTGAGCAGAACGACTGCCAAGTATCCCATACGACGCGTGGAAGTGAAAACCTTCCCCATTCCCAAGGGACAGCGATCCATGATCGAAGATCATCTGTTCCAAGGACAGTTACCCAAACGTTTGATCGTTGGTATCGTCGAGAATACAGCCTTCAACGGAGCTGCCGAAAAAAATCCTTTCTACTTTCAACACTTTGGCGTGTCCAAAATCGAAGTCAGTCGCGATGGCAAGACCTTGTGTACCCGACCTTTCGAACCTGACTTTAAAAAGAAGAATTACTTGAGATCGTACTTGTCCTTGTACGAAGCCACCGGACAGTTAGGAACCAATACCAGTCACGGTATTACGTACGAGGATTATGCAGGAGGCTACGCTTTGTGGGCTTTCGATTTCACTCCAGACCAAGGCAGCGACGAGGGACATTTCCACCCTATAAAATCCGGCCAGATTCGTGTGGAAATTCAGTTTAAAGACCGAGACCCTGATGAAACGGTGAACGTCATTCTGTATGCAGAATTCGATAATACCATAGAAATCAACAGTTTGAGAGAAGTCATCCTAAATTACTAGAAACCATGGAAGACTGTTATCCCTCTTTACCTAGGGGAGAAACTTTTAGTGTTGCATTGTTGTTAAAAAATGTTAGAGTTGTTGTTGTTTAGTGTTAAGTGATTTTTGAATAAAAAATGTTGTGTTTTGAAAAAATTGTTTGATGTTATATTGTTGGATTATTGTTAAAAATGTTAGAGTTGTTGTTTAGTGTTAAGTGATTTTTGAATAAAAAATGTTGTGTTTTGAAAAAATTGTTTGATGTTATATTGTTGGATTATTGTTAAAAATGTTAGAGTTGTTGTTTAGTGTTAAGTGATTTTTGAATAAAAAATGTTGTGTTTTGAAAAAAATGCCTTTGTCTTTTGTTTAGCTATAAGAATGTTGGATTGATGCTCTTTCATTTCTTACTATCCCTCTCATGACACTCACTGAACGTTGCGACTCAAAAACCGTGTGGGGGATGTTTTCCTTCACGTCCGCGCTTTGACTTTAAGAACCGGGGCAGTTTCCAGTCTAACCATCCATTGTCGACTCATCCTCCTAAGAAGATGTGCTCCAAACTAGCTAAACTCAACGAAGCCTACGTGAATTTGCATAGGGTCAGACACAGTCTGATACCGAAGCCAGAAGAAATAGAGAATGTGAGAATGTTAAAAATCACTGAAGACCTGATAGAAGAGCTCTTCAGAGAAGAAATGAACAGGGAAAAAGAAGAATGGACAGAGAAGTACAGACTTCAGAGACAGCAGCAACAACAACAACAAGAGCAGCAGCAGCAACCTGAAGCTGACAGAGGCTTTGTCGATTGTCGTATCGACACCAAAGAGTTCTTCTTCTCTTTCCGAAGAAGCAGACCTATCGCCAGAAAGTCTATCCTCAGAGGACATCACATTCTTAGAAACTAAAAAGAATGCCATAGCAAACAAAAAAAAACAGCCCTTTTCAGGGCTACCCAATACTCTAGAAAAGAAATAACAATCGATTTGCCAATGTGTGTAGGTAGAGTAGTGTGAAAATAAACACTAACTCTTTTTTAAAAAAATGTGAGGGTATGTGTTTGTGTGTTTGTGTTTGTAAGTGGTTAAGTAAGTTGGTATGGATAGTAGATTAAAATGATGTCTTTTTTTTTGGTGTTTGAGGTGTAAATTTGGGGTTAGATTGGATTGCTTTGCGTATGTGGATAGTCTATTGAAGTGATTTATAAAAAATTTTAAAATAGTGATGGGTAGCATAAAAAGTGAGTGAGTGTTTCTTTTAGGTCCGCGCGTTGTTTTATGGTCATGATGTAGGTAAGATCAATTTTATGTTTTTAGGGGATGTTTTCGTTCACGTCCGCGCTTTCACTATAAATTGAAACTCGTTCGGCAGTCCAGCTTCCCTTGTTGATTGATCAACACCAAAAATGAACACGAGACTGGAGAAACTGTTGGAACTTCATGTACATCTGGAATATGCCAGGCGCATATTAAATGAACTGGCCGCGGAAGCCATTGTGGAGGAGGGAAGGATAAGAGAGGAGGAGGAAAGAAGAAACAAAGAAGAGGAGGAGAGAAGATGTAAAGAAGAGGAAAGAAGATACAAAGAGGAGGAGAGAAGATGCAAAGAAGAGGAGGAGGAGGAAAAGGAGAGAAGAAGAAGAAATTTCAGAATCCCAGAGAGCGAAAATTGGGATTCTGAAGCGACATATCCTGCCTCTGCTCTCTCCCCTCAAAAGGTAAAAAGTAATTGGGGGATAAGATGTGTATGCGGCGCCAGGCCTGGAAGGTGCCACCATTAACCAGGTGTCCATGAAGTTCCAAACAAAAAAAAACAGCCCTTTTCAGGGCTACCCAATACTCTAGAAAAGAAATAACGATCGATTTGCCAATGTGTGTAGGTAGAGTAGTGTGATTATAAACACTAACTCTTTTTTAAGATAGTGTGAGGGTATGTGTTTGTGTGTTGGTGCTTGTAAGAGCTCAGGTATGTTTGTGGGAATAGTAGATTATGGGTTTCTTTATTGTTTCTTAGCGTAGGTGAAGAGTATAGTTAGGGTTCTGTAAGCGCTCACGTACGATTGTGTGGATAGTAGATTATGGATTAGTTTATTGTTCTTAGCGTATGTGTTTGTGTGTTTGTGTTTGTGTGTTTGTGTTTGTGTTTGTACCCGCTCACGTACGATTATGTGAATAGTAGATTATGGATTTGTTTATTGTTCTTAGCGTATGTGAAGAGTATACTTTGGGTTTTGTAAGCGCTCACGTAAGATTGTATGGATTGTAGATTATGGATTTTGTTTATTGTTTCTTAGCGTATGTGGAGAGTATAGTTTGGGTTTTTATTATATGAAATGAAAAAGTATAGTTTGGGTTTTATTATATGAAATGAAAAAGTAGGGGGATGTTTTCCTTCACGTTCGCGCGTTGTTTGGTCATGATCTAGGTAAGATCAATTTTACCTTTTAGGGGGATGTTTTCCTTCACGTACGCGCTTTAAGTATACGAACCCATAGTATTCGTCGTTCAAACCATTCTGCAAAGAATAAAAAAGAAGATGGCTTCTAACCAAATGGACAAAATACAAACATTACAAGACGTTTTAGACAACTTAGGAATGATGGAGCAGATGTTAATAAGACTGGTTGAAGACCATTATTCCTATAGTCCCCATCGTGTAAAGATGGAAATTAATAACTTAAAAAAGGTAAAGGACAAGATTAGTGGTGTCATGAAAGAGATAAAGGAGGAGAAGGAGGATGAAGAGGAAAGAATAAGAATAAGCAAATGGAACGAAAAGATTGAAAAAGAAGAAGAAAATGAGAAGAGGAAGAAAGAAGAGGAGGAAGAGAAGAAGAAGAAAGAAGAGCAGGAGAAAAAGAAAGAGAAGAAGAGAAAGAGTGTTGGAGATAAAATAAGAACTTGGTGGAGAAAAAGAAGAAATTAGAAGCAGAAGAAGAAGAAAACCCAAAGGCCCTTTTCAGGGCCAGCCATATTTCTCGAAAAGAGATAGCCTTTCCTACCCCTTTTTTAAATTTAAATTTAAATTTAAATTTAAATTTTAAAAAAAAAATCCCAAAAGCCCGAACTCTATTCCCCATGTTAATTTGCCCTTGTCGCTAGACAGACCCACACTATAGTTCCATGTTAAATTCCCCTTGTCGCTAGAGTGACCCACGATTTATTCCCATGTTAATTTCCCTTGTCGCTAATCTGACCCACGATTTTTCGCCATGTTAAATTTCCATTGTCGCTAATCTGACCCAGGGGTCTCTGTAATGCTAATTCCCATTGTCGCTAATCTCACCCCATTTACTACTCACATCATAACATCGTTGATCATCAACTGATGGTGCTACCAAAAGACAACTTATCCCATTTCAACCATCTCATTATAAGATTAAGTAATAACTGTGTCTTACCCAATCCAGATGGTCCTATTATTATCATCCTAATCGAATTCGGTAACGCAGGATGGTGTTTAACTGGCTCTCGTCGCCGAGTCGCTGAGAAATCAATTATATCCATATTATATAAACATATGAATCTATATTGTTTATGTAGAACTAAAACCCCAACTAATGATCTGTCCACAGTTACAACAAAAAATGATAGAATAGCATATAGTGGAAGATGTGCAGTATGTAACAGAAAAAAGTTTTCTTTTTTACCTAAAAATGATGGTGATGATATTAGTAAATTAATGTCAACGTTCCCAGGAACTCCTTGGGCTAAATACCCATGAGAAAAACATCTACCAAGATATAATTATTGTGGTCCTGGTACTCGACTTGATATCAGACTTGACAATCAGGATCAACCAAAACCAGGTGAGTATCCGATTAAACGCTGTTGATATAGCGTGTCATGTTCATGATGTAGCGTATAAAAGTGAAAATCTACAAGACAGACATATGGCAGATGTGAAATTACTTCATGCGTTAAATTCTATAAAAAAAATAAAAAAAGAATCATTAGTTAACTGGTTAGTAAGATCTGCGATGAAAGGTAAATTAGCTGGTAATTAATTATAAATTGAATCGATTTATTATTCCCCAAGAGGATACTGGAAAGGTAACGCAGCGATTAGTAAACTCACCGAGGCAGCAAAAGTTACACGTGTTACTGCTAAAAAAAATGGTTATCCAAACAGGCAATATGGCAAATTTACCTACCACCACCAAAACAAATTCAGTACGCGTATTTCGATGTTAGTGTTCCTAATGAAGTTCATCAAGCTGATATTCTTTTTTTACTACATAAAACTGTACGTAGAAAACGTACAAATACGCGCTAACTGTAGTTGACGTTGCAAGTAGATACAAAGAAGCAGAGCCATTTTTGACAAAGACAGCAACTGAAGTTGCTTCTGCGTTTAAACGAATTTATCAACGAGGACCCGGACCTCAAAGTGGTCTACAATGGCCACATCTGCTACTGGTTGATCCTGGCAAAGAATTTCTTGGTACAGTATCACCGCTGATGAAGCAACATAATGTCACCATCAGACGAGGACACACTGCAATTCATCGTGATCAGGCAATTGTTGAACGATTTAATCGAACACTTGCTGAGCGGTTATTTGGATATCAATACGCGAAGGAATTTATTCAAGACAAGAGATCTCGTGAATGGGTTGCAATATTACTAAGTGTGATGACTGCGTTAAATAATGAAGTAACTCGAACGACCAACGACCAACATGAAACCTATTAATACAGTTACAAAAAAATATTTACCTGCACAACGACGTGATTTTTCAACGCAACCAATATTAGGTAATACCACTGTAAGGTATTTATATGAACCCGGTGAATTCGAAGGTGGTAAAAAGAGAACGACTGATCCTATTTTGGAGTGTTACCACACATAAGATATTCACCGTGACAAGATCCTCAGGTAGACCCGCAATCTACAGATTAGATTAAACTGCTCCTCAACGTGGATTTACACGTGAACAATTACAATTAATTCCTGAGGATACGCAATTACCACCGCGATCACTTAACTAGCACCCCTACAGCGATTACACTCAAGACAGGTCAACATTACATTTTCTCGTGTATGACCATGACTGTTATCTTTTCTATCCACGGTAAATTGTCTTGGATTATTATTTGAATATCTCCATAACATCACACAATTACAACTTGTACAATGATTATTCTGTTGTTGTTTCAACGTGCTGATAAATTCAACGTCGAGATCAAAATCGCGTTTATTTTTTTTATCAGATTGTTCATAACCAGCTAATTTTTTTTCTTATATCATTGTCAATATCATCACTAGTCACTGACTCGTCCAAGAAAATTCTCCGCAACTGAGATATTCTTCTGACACTGCGAGATAAACTAGGTTTGACCAATCGATACGATCATGTATAATCCAAACAACTGTATCAGAAATAGTTAATCCCTGAGATGAGTGAATCGTCATTGCATATCCTAGTGTCCACGGAGATTTGTTCAACGATAATGCGTCTTCAACAGCGTTGATATCAGCTGTGATAATATTATTTAATACTAAATTCTTTTCTCGTTCTATCCCGGTATATCAAAGTCAATATTCTGCCGCCGTCTATCAGCTGGTCGATAACATAACGGAACTGGTAATGTTGGAAATTTTTCTTTATGTAACTGAAACAATTCCCGTTGAAGTATATCACGAACTATTTTTCTACTTGCAACTATCAGATCATTCGGTTTCCGCGTCTGCAGAAAGTCGTTCATGGGTGTTTCTGAAATTATTCCACGCATTACTTCACATTGAATTTTAGTCTGATTAATTTTCTAAACTGTTTTAATTTTTCATGAGTTGCTCTATGATCATCATTTATTTCTTCGTAATAATCGACAAAGATCTTTAGCCATCCATGTGGAGATGGTCCAACAAACGGTGGTGGTTGACCGTGATTGCCGCACATTATCACAGCAGTATTTCTTGCTTAACAAGCAATCAAGAAATGTTTTTAATGTTTCTAACGGTACTGTACATATTTCATCCCAAATGATGATCCTTGGAATGTATTTCTCGCCCACACTTAAAGATGTCCATGTATCACCTTTTCATCGGAAGAAGCTATGATAAGTACATGATTGTACTCCTCGTTGTTTCATCTCTCGCGCGAGTATGTCTGTAGGTGTCAGCACGATCATATCTGAGTTCTGAAACAGTTCGATCGCTTGCGTGGTCTTACCAGAACCACCAGGTCCGTTTAGATAAACTATTTTATTTCTAGTTATTGGATCGTACATCGATGGTAGCAACGAAGTTGTCGACGATATCTTTAATATTGATGTTTTTTTTTACAATAAATATCTTTAACCGCAACATCAGCTGATTCTGAATAATCAACTATATTTTCCTTTTTTATTCTCCACCAACCCCATGATGCACAAGTACCGATATGTACTTGTTCTAGTGATCCTGAATATTTTTTATTGATATAAAGCGAATCTGTAGCGACTCTGACAGCGAGTGTAGAAATTTTATTTATCAACGATAATAGATTTATTGAAACGTACGCGAGCATCGATGATCTTAAATGCGTATACTCAGGTGACTCACCGTCCATATAACTTACAATTGTACCTAATTTAATTCCATTTGACAAGAAAACAATTTCTCGACTTATAAACGTATTTCTGTTCGTTGTATCAGCGATTATAAAATTTAACTCGGCATCATCCATAATCAATCTAGAACAATGTCGTCTGTGATCATATGCTCCTCCTTGGGTGAACTTGCAGATTATTTTTCTATCGAGATCTTTTGTAATTTTATTCTCGTAATCGGTTATATCGGGATTTTCATTATCAGAATATTTCTTTTGTTGTGGTAACCAAAGTTCGGATTGTTTCCGGTATGATATAATTGCTTCACTTACAATCAATAGTGTTAACATCGCACAATCAAGCATATACCGTAATAGTACTATTGGTACCCACATTTTTTCTGAAAAATGTTTTCCAAACCAGGTAGAACAAATCGCAAGGAGATCTTTAGACATTTCAAATAACTCGATACAAGCAAATCCACTTAAGTCAAAATCCGGTAATGGTCCATTTATCGATACTCGTGTCATCTCGTGCGTCGGATGACCGAATCGCTCAAAGTACACAGAACAATCTCCGTATCCAAGAAAACTTCCAGAATAACATGCAACCGTATCAACTGAAATAACATCTTTGTGATCGCATTTAGTATTCCATTGTCCACCGGGTCCGTATTCGATACAACTCAGTTGGTTTCCACAATTTTTTCTTTCTAGCAAAATGAGCCACAACTGACGGAACAGTGAAACAGTTGCTCAACAGGTCGTCAGAATCATCAGTATATAAAGATTTTTCATTTTTTCGTGGAGAAGATCTGTTTGATAAATAACACCACAAACTGATCGAACTTGATTTTTTCTTCCATATCTGATTCGTCGTTAGAACTCTGAAACAGCCAAACTGACACAGGATCGTTTTTACTTATCTCGTTCATAAAATCAAACATATCTCCACGATAATATTTAACAGTTCGATTTCGTGGAAACACTGTTGCTGCGCTAGTCCACGCGTGCGCGTTATGATCAATAATTTCGATCGAAGCTCCTTTTGATTTATATTTTGATTCATATAATATTTCTCATGTTATTGTTCTTACGGTTATTGGGAATTTTAATTTTTTTTCCTAACTCAGTGACATCTTTGATAGACGCCCCGGTATCTTTAATCATCTCGTCCCACTCGTTTATTATTTTACGTCTTTTATCTGTTAAACCGTTTCCACAATCCGCGTTTGTAAAATGTTCTGTTACTCATTCAGCCACACAGTTTATTTTTGAAAATTTCATCGGCGCCAGCTTATTAATGCTGGGTTTTTCATTTATCACATAGATTCCATAAATAACTGCTGTCACAGGATACGCTCGCTCATAATACGGTTTGTCAATACCGATCAATAGACCTGGTTTGGAATTTCTACTCAGTATACAGATTTTTTATTATTGTTTACAGGATCATGTTTGTCACGGATAATCCAATTATCTGTTTCTGTTAACACGACAGATTTTATTCTGAAAAGGTAACTTCTATCATCGAGCTGCTCAATAACAGATGCCGCTCGTTTGTCATTCATCGTAGCGTCGATGATATCTTTGTTGCGTATAATTTTGAACGTTAACCAGACATGAGATGCACCATCTGCGTGAAATTCTTTCTTGGCGTCGTGAATTTTATTTATCAAACTTTTATTTTTCTTATCAACTATATGTTTTATTAGCAAATCAGAAGATATCCTGTCGAGATTAAATTTACCTGTTTTCCAAGGCTTGATTCTGGATAATCTCTCAAACTCATCCATATTATATTTCAGACAAGTATTTAAATAAAAAATATTATATATACAATGTCTCAACAGAACAAGTGCAAATGGTTGATGATCGGATCATTAACTCCCTGCAATAAATCGTGCAGGAAGGAATTTTGTGGACAACACTTGCCGTCCGTTCGTAAAGGTTGTTTAGGACCGATACCGTGTCTGCAATGTGGTGTTGGAGTACGAGGTAAAACAGAGTTATGTGCACGCTGTTGTGGAAAAAATTTCGAGAACTTAAAAGATACTATGATAAAAAAATAATGTCAGTGACGGAGCTATAAAATCCATGGAGGACTATTTAACTAAGTTTTCAGAGAAATTTGATTTAAACAAATAATATTATTATATAATGGAGCAAAATGAATTTGTCCCTGTAATAACAAACTACGAATCAAATCGTGATGGTATGATCAGAAATTGTAGGTTGAAAAGACCAATTGGTTTTGTTACTAATACTGGCTATCTAATATTCTCGTTGGTGCTGATAAAAAGGAAAGTTATCTCTGTCACCCTTTCGTATAGGAGTGTCACAAGGGGTTGATCAAAGATGGTATTGTGATCGATCAAATCAACGGTGTGAATCCGACAATAGTTTATCCAATTTTCAAGCTGTTAAAAAGAGTGATAATTCTGCACGAATAGGGACTGGTAAATATGAAGAAAAAAAAACAATTGCAAGGAGGGTGGTTAAATCTTCAAATGTAGATACTGGTGAAGAGAAAAACGTTTCACTCAATGAACGCGGCTGCGAAATACTTTGATATTAACTCGCGTGTGGTAAAATACATCGCAGATAATACAACCAAATCTACCTTATCAAAAATATAAGGAAAAACTTATTTTCCAATATTGTTAATGAGATAAACTATCATCACTAGCAAGTAATTACGTAGAATTATATTGATTAACTATTTATTTAATTTTTTCTATCAATTTTAGTGTATTTAAGGGAGAAAACTCCAATGAGTATATTCATGTAATAAAGTTACCTTCCTTTGACCATGTTACAGACCAGCAGACATATTTACAATAAAATATCAGACTTGTAAATAATTTTTTGCGTTAATTATCCTTGTTATGTTAGGTGAAAACCCGTAATATTGTATCGTAAATTCGATAAATCGTTCTTTCTTTTAGTTTTCTACGTTAAAAAATATAGATTTCAGTGTATTTAAGGGAGATAACTCCGTTGAGTATATTCATGTATTGGAGTTACCTCCCTTTGACCATATCACGAAGCCATAACGTTTCCTAAATTATTTTTAGGTACATCTGATTTTGTTAGCCAAAAATAAATGTATTGTATAACGTACCCTGAAATCATATGTTCAGAACTAAAATTCAGCATAAACGAAAAACACGAAATATTGCTTTCTTCGGTGATAACTGTTAACGGTTAACTATATAATAACTTCTGAAACATATTTGTCAGATGATTCCGTGGCTAATTGCTAGCGTGTAGAATTACTCGAGGCCCGGTAATCGAGTCCACATGGCTGACAATTGTCGAAGGTTACGCTTATTTTCGCTTTTTATAATTAATTGTGGCCCCGCCAGCCCTCAAAACTCAACAGAAAAAAACACCCCACCACGTCACCGGTGGTGGATACATGTATTGTATCACCCACGGGCTGATTATGTGGAGGGTGTGTCAAAATCTGATGAGCGTAGAGAATGGCCCCATATATGTTTGTGCCGTCCTTAATTAAGATTGTCATTCATTCATTGTATATATTTCATGTACCCCCTGAACTCGCTAGAACACTCGATTAGGGGTTCATGTGGGGATTATCATTCATTGTTTATATTTCATATATGTTTGTACTGTCATTCATTCATTGTATATATTTCATGTACCCCCTGAACATGCTAAAACACTCGAATACAGGTTCATGTGGGGATTGTCATTCATTGTATATATTTGTGCCGTCCTTAATTAAGATTCATGTTTGTACTGTCATTCATTCACTGTATATATTCCATGTACCCACTGAACTTGCTAAAATACTCGAACAGAGGTTCATGTGGGGATTGTCGTTCATTGTATATATTTGTGCCGTCCTTAATTAAGATTCATGTTTGTACTGTCATTCATTCACTGTATATATTCTATGTACCCACTGAACTTGCTAAAATACTCGAACAGAGGTTCATGTGGGGATTGTCGTTCATTGTATATGTTGTGCTGTCCTTGAAACATCCTCCTGAACTCGCTAAAACACTCGATCAGGGGTTCACGTGGGGAGATATTTTTTGATTTAAATATATATATACCGTATAATAATGAACTACGAAAATATTAATATTATTTCTGCTATTAAAAAATTAGAAAAAATGGAATTAATATATCTGATGAACTAAATCCTGAAAAAATAATTTCTGATTCTGAAATTTTACAAGAACGTAAGAACCAAGGGATAGATATACTATCATCTGAAAACAAGTTTATAAAACGAATTCAGGCGGCGATGTTTCAGTCGCTAGCTACTATAGAAGATGATCAAGAGAAGGAATTCGTTCCCCTCTCTGCTGCAGTAGAAAAAATCGATTGGAATTATCCCGCGAGTACGAAGCAAAAAAAAAATTAATTAGTACTCGTATAAGACAATTAAGAAAAATTATGTCAGATCATGAAACGACCGAGCACGTGCAATATTTTATCAGAAATATTTATATCATTCAGAAATATTTTATTTTCTTTTATCGGAAATATTTATATCATTCAGAAACATTTTATTTTATTTTATCAGAATCATTTATATTATTCAGAAACATTTTATTATTTATGAAATATTTTTTTCTGAAATGTTTTTACTTTTTCTGAAATATTTTTACTTTTTCTGAAATATTTTTTCCCTAGCTATTTTAGTCGATCTTGTCAAAGAAAATTCATCAAATTACAATTTTTCGTCAGGTCAAACTTCAAGCGGTTCTCTAATTGATTTATCGATAAATCATTAAAAAGCCTCATGTTTTTCGAAAATCACCAGAAAAATTAACAAAAATCAAATAAAAATCCTCATTCTTTGAGCTAATTTTACTGATTCTTGGCGATTTATCGATAAATCAATTAGAGAACCGCTTGAGGTTTGATCTGACGAAAAACTGTAACTTGATGAATTTTCTTTGACAAAATCGACTAAAATAGCTGAAAAAAAACAGATTTGACTAAAAATGTTAGAATATTTCTGAAAAAATAAAAAAAGATATTTCCGATAAAATAAAAATAAAATATTTCTGAAAAAATAAAATATTTCAGAAAAAATAAAATAAAATATTAAGATCAAAGATCTATGATCAAAAATCATTACAATAAAAGTCTTTAAGACATAAATCTTAAGATTTCACATGTATATTCAAAATTATTTCCTCCCCACGCAGGTCAATTAATCGTCCTATGTGGTCGGCGAGTTTGAAATTGATTCGTGACTAATACTGATTATGTGTACGTAAATAAACAGGAATGGTTGGCTCTTGCACGATCAAACTCCCAGGAGATACTTGTAGAGTGAACGTGTATAAGATATATCCTTGCTGAGCCTGATTTGACTTTCCAAGATCTATTTGATAGCTGCCATCGATTACGTCACAAACAAGATTGACTGCGATCGTTGATGTTATATAAACGATTCCCGGTGAAATATGTCTACCACCTCCGTACGGGTCGTTATTATGTCTGACAATAGACTCAGGTGGAGCTATTTTTCTCCACGCATCGATTATTTTAGAAAAGTTTTCGTTGATAATATCGTTGAGTGATGTTATTAATTCGCCAGTTTCAAATCCTGGTAGCATAAAATTTAATAAATCTGCTTCAGTTATTTTATAATGATTGATATATATCTGTTTGATGGTTGTTATTTTATCTTTTTCACTTCCTATATCATAAGTACTAGCATTTATTACCTCAACAATAGTCTGATTAGCGTATTCAAGGTCTGAAATAATTTGATTTAAATGTTGTATCGTTGCAATGATCTGATGTTTTATATCGATATTGGGATACTCCAGGATATAATTTTTAAATAAACGTACTAATGTCGTTAATGTAGTTGTGTACTCAGTTTTAATTTCGTTAGCTCTTGATCTGAAATTTCTTTCATAAATAATTTCAGTTGAAGTTTTTTTTTATCAACATTATCAAGGGAAACGGCACCACGGGATATCTTTTACCATCTTCCGAAACATAATAATTATATTTGTTAGTCCATGGATACAAATTTCGATATTCTGGAATTGTTATAAATTGGGCTTCGTCCGTGATAAATTCAATTAACTTCGGTTCTGGTGGTCCACGATGCTCTGGAGGGATTTCAGGCCAACCTAGTACGGATCTTATCGATGATTGATAAATATCAACGGCGTAATCAGGTGAATGTATTTCAATCGTTGCTGATAAATTTGGCTCATGAACGTTAAATGATATTTTTGATTCTTTTCCGGTTATTGATTGTATTCTACGTTGAAATTCTTCATTGATTTCCTCGATCTCATAACTGCCAGTTGGTATTTCAACAACGACCCAATCAGGTGTTCCATCTGGTTTGTTCTTTTTAGCAAATACAAGCGAATTATTTGCTGGTGTTCCATTAAATGATTTCGAAGTGATATTTGGCCAGCTGTAATATACTCGTAATTGTGCTAACGCGATTTCATTCGCGCGAATCGCAGTTGGAAAATTAACATTAAATTCGGGATTAGTCAAGCTTACCGAGATCATTGTTGTTTTTGGTGGAGCTGTGTTTGTCACGATCTGCTGGAGTAGCTCTACTGATGTCATTATTAATACTTGTACCTTTAACAGCACTGTTATATATTTTAATCATTTTCTGAAAACTCAAAATAAAAAGTTATTTCATCGCTGGGGCTTGCTGATAACAACGAAGATAACTTGGAATATGCGACCGTCGCTGTGTGTAATTTTATCATGTAATCAGATAATTTTTCATTCATGCAGGTGCATATTCTTTTTGCTACGATATTAAAAACACCTGCAATTGTTGTTGCTGCTGAAATACAGATTGTTACGGCTACTGGTGCCATCATTGTCATTGTTGACAATATAACAACTGTTACAGCAACAACAGCGGATACTGAATAAACAATCACGTTCACGATATCTATTCGACGACGATATTTTTACTTTTACCGTATATTGTTCGATGATATCTTTTAATTTTACTTGCCATTTACGCTCTTGATTGTACCTATAATGAGATGCATCGTCGATTGAAGTGCTCATGATATTTTATGCAGTAAATAATTGAGATGTTTCAGCTACAAATTCCAAACACCACCAGTAAGATGTTGCGTTTAATGTCTTATCAGCTGCTTCCAGAATAAATGTTTCTTCGGTTCCCTTGTTTAATATGATAGTTACAACTCCAGAAAACTTATCAGTTGAATGACGCCATAGATACGTTGTAAATATCTCAAATTTTGCAGCACTGAACACAGATAGCCTGTACACGCCAGTGACTGTTGCAGTATGTTTAATAGTTTTATTCTGCGTTGTTGACCATGCCGCAAATCCCGATGATACTGTGTATACGATGTTGGTAATATGCCCGGGAGTTATTCCAGGTGGAATTTTAATCAAACTAATTTTGTTAACAATCTCAGCAATCTCCGCTACGATGTCTTCGAGTGTTCGTTCGATCGTGTCGATGTTAGTTTTGATATCAGATAGTTTGGCGTCAACGGACAACGGATCACCAAAAAATTCCTCTGCGGTTTCGTTAAGTTTTCTAAAATTTCTACGGAGATTTGTGAAGCGTTTACGTGAATGTCATACTCGGCCCGCAACGTGGATAATTTACCATCTACAGTGTTGTAGTTAACGTCTACATATTTGTTTGTTGCTGCGTCTTCGTCGGATGTTGGATCTCTCAAAACTACTATTTTATTCCCGTTCATGCTGAGTTCTCCCGTCATTGTGTCGCCAGTGTTTTTTAAGCGATTAGCAACGCTTCTTGCAATTTCATCTCTGATGGTTGTAAACTTACTTAAATCCCTGATTTTTCCGCTGTCATTAAACACAGGGATGTTATCCGTGACCACACCGAATACTCGTCGAACTATGTCATTCCATTTGATGTTACTCGTTTTTAAAACACCATATCGGCTTTGAAAAACAACAACTTCATCTCGGTCAACTCCAGCAAGATTCATAATATACGCAAGTTCATCTTTAGTCGCGTACTTTGACATATCGATGTCATCGGATTTTTTCTTACTTTTTTACTTGTACAGGAAGATCTTCCGTAAATATCAACCATTATATAAGATCCTTGATCTGTTTAAAACACCTTGCGCGCAACGAAGCGGTTACTTGTATAATCATGCACAACTTTATGTGGCGGTATGGACGATTTTGATATGGCGTTAAGTACATTAATTGCTTCACGGCCGCATATTGGTTGATCTATCATTGCTTGTGTTGGTAGCGTTGAATACCAAACTTTTTTATGAAGTGGCTCGACATGCTTGATAAATTCAACGGGTGGAGCTAATCCGTACTAATCGAATTAAACAATTCCACGTGGATCAATTGCGTATTATACCCAATGAGTACCAGGTCCTGAATTCAAGTCAAGATTAATAATACCCATTTCGAGTTCATTCGGTTGTTTCAGTAATTGATCTCGCATGAAAACACCTCTAAAGGCAGATATCTTTAGTTGTTTAGCAGCATTAAGTAAATCAAAATTTGATGCTGTAGCGTCTAACGAAGTGATCTTGGAAGCCTCAGACCTCTTCCCCAACGTGATCCTGGTAATCTTAGGCTGCGTCCCTTTTTTGTATCCCTTTCCTGTTGCTTTCTTCAGCGACATTCCAGCAGCGGTTCCACCAACACCTAACGCAGCCGCTTTTGCTACGGCTGGAACATCAGCAGCTATTAACGCCGGTATTGCTGCAAGAAGTGGAATTATACCACCTGTTTTAATCATATCTTTAATGGCGCTCGGAGAAAGATGAAATTGAACTCCGGATTTTGATTCCAGCGCTTTATTGAAATGTTTAATCTGATTATTTGTCAACGATAATTTGTTTGGACCGCCACTAGAAATCTGATCTCGCTTTAGTGATATTTTCGTTCCACATTTGTCGGCGTTTTTCGATTGTAATTTTTTACCTGTCCGGGAGTCAGAGCAACATTAACGTGATTCTACGACATTTTTTATATAAATATCTTTTTCTAAATAACACGATTACAGATTTTCCACTGGTGCATCAACAAACTCTCATTCAACCGCTACCACCTTCAAGTAACATGGTTTTATCGCTGAGTATGACCGCGATTGCTCTATAATCAACACCACCACCTGTATCTAATGTTGCTTTAAGATGTATATCAACGACAGATTGTTTTGATAGATCAAGATGCTCCAGCGAAAAATAATAGATAGGATACAAAGTTCTAAAATCATATTGTGATATTTGCAAACCGGTATCCACATTTTGATCTTGTCCCATGAATGACATCAAACGACGATATACACGTCCTATATGATTTTGTTCATAATTAAGTTGTATATTCTCTGTTGGTTCTTGTTGTCCGTTTATCCGTAAAGAAATATCTGTGATACCTAGTTTATCAAATATCAGATGAGTATATGAGTATGTTCTTGATTATTTAAACGATCATAGTTCTGAAACGCAATACAAATATGCCGCGGTGCAGAAACACCTTGTTGTGATGATATATGCCATGTAAACTGACCGTTAGTGTTACTTTGTATACTATCCGTGCTTGTTGTTAACCATGACAACAGGGATTTACCACCTGTGTCCATGAAAAAAGTAATCGCTGTTCTTCTGCGATCGTTGGAGTCATCACCGGCATCCACAAGGAAAATTTTGTTAATACTACTTTACCAGCATCACCAGCAGGTCTCCACAGAGCATCGTTATCATCACCCTTTCTTACAAAAACAACCGTGTGTCTAGCTCCAAAAATAACGTTTCTAACATTCCTACAAAATCCAAAAATATGCGATAGTGGAATTGTACATGAAAAACTTCTATTGGCTCCTAGCAACATATTTTTACGCGTTGCAAATCCCAAGTTGAAATTTGGGTTAGCACCATGAACTACTGGTGTCACATCAGCATCAGCATTTTCGGCAAAATTTCTTGGTCGTCTTATATTACACGGATTGCTTTCAGGGTGACCAGAATTATCTTTTACAAACATCATCGTGGGACCTGCTGATCTTGTATAATGATCAGAATATCTTGCTAATCCTATTATTGTTGTAGCAACGTCGACATCTTTCTGAATCGATTCAATAATTTTTCCATCAATCATATTGTAGTAAATTTAGAGTATGTGCACTTGGTTGTAGTGCCCAGTTTTAAGCAATTCTTAGATTTGTGTGATTACTTGTTTGATTATTGGAATTCGGCGCCATGGAAATATTCCTGGCCCGAACTAATGAGCTAATGAATAGGAGCAAACGTCACGGAGTGAAGTGTTAGTGTGTTTCCATGATGTCCCGGTTCACAATTCCGACCAAAACCGAATGAATGTCCCTGGAGTAAAATAGTACATATTAAAATCTAGTGGTATACATTGGTAGCGTGACTGCAAGGACAGTACTTACGGTATTAAACCGGTAAATTACACAAGGGCATAAATAAAAAGGTACTTGACAGACACCGTTTATGTCGCCATGTGGGCGAATATGGTGCAGTTATATCGGCGAAATGTACCTGGAAAGCATCATTGACTGGCCTAAGGTGGCGGAGTTAAAATAGTTCCCATTGTTAGGAAGTACTCATATATGTTCTAAGGCGTGAACGGTTGGTGGTACGGAGACATAATGAAGCCAAAACACGCAGATGTACGGTTGATAGATAGTTGGCAGTTTGGTTTATCTGTGGTCTTGCATTAATTAGAGGAAAATTTAGGTATAGAATGGACACGTCGGGCTTTCTGATTTACAACTGAGGTTGTATGGAAGTCTTTGGAAAGTCGGGGAAACTTATGACTTCTAGCGAGAATCGCGCCAGGGTTTGACAACCGCTCGGTCAAGTAAATACCCGTGTGCGTGTAACAATATATGTGGCGCTATCAAACAGTGCCATAATACCATTGTTGACAAAACCAACTTGTACTGCATCTGCGTATGCAGTATCATCCGTTTTTACAATTGTACCTTCTACCTCAATAAAAGCCTCAGCGGTTAAAATGTATATACTTGTATCATGAACTTGTAGTTCAATTCTTCCACGTTGATCTGGTAATCGTGCGTCATAAGAATAAAACTGATAATCGCGTACAGACTCATCTTTAAGGACAGGTGCTTCCATGTCAAATGTTGTGTCGGACATGCGCTTGAACATTTTATTGTAATAATTTTCGTCTAACACGTTGATTACCGCGTTCGGGAAATTCCACTTTGGGAAGTTCCACTTCCGGATATTAAACTTGAGACATTATTTCCCGATTCACCGAGTCCTTGATCTGCTAACGCTGCCAGTTTTTTATTTGCAGCTTGATTTATTATTTTACTGACATCTGCGGGCATCACTTCAGTACTCGGTAATTTTACTGGTTGTCGTTTTCGTCTCATTAATCGTGCTGGTCTATCTTTGATCGCCGAGAACGCCTTACCAGCAACATTGATAATTGCACCAGGAGCTTTTTCACGAACAACATCGAGAGCTTTCATCGCTAATTATTTTGCAACAGGTGCTACTTTTGGGGCTAATCTTCTAAATAATCCCTGAATAACATCACCAAGTCCATCTCCGTAAATTGCTCCGTAGACTGGTAGTCGTGAGTTCACTACTCTGACCGGTACAGGTCTACGATAATTATTGTGTATGATCATCTTATTTATCATTTATCTAATCGCGGTGACTTTAGTCATCAACGAGCTCATCGATAAGTTCCCGGTAAACACCGACATCCATGATGGCAAATATCAGCTGCTTCATTAATTATTTATGGTGATTTATTTCCGGCACGTTTTCCTCCTATGAGAACTTCTAACCGTGACAAGTCATTGAGAATATTATCAGGACAAATAATATTACCTCCGAAACCACTACCAGTAGTAGGTACATCATGAAATTCTTCTTCTGGAGATTGCGGTCGAGGAGGTTGTTGTTTTTTCTGTAGTTGAGGAATCTGTGATTTTTTCTGTTGCTGCGGTGGTGGAGTTTATGGTTTTTGCTGTGGTAGGGAAAGTTGTATTTGTTGTTGTTGCATTCGTGCATAATATCTATCTATTGCGTCTAATAACTCAATATATCTAGGATCAGCGGTTCTAGCTTGATCAACTCCATAGTATATACGATAAATCCATTTATGCCAGTTATCACCACTTATCGCATCATCAGCATATTCGGATTTTAAAAGTTTTCCTCGCTGAACATAAGATCTTACGATAAACTCAGCTAATTTATTTACGTCTCTAAGTCCCTTTATAGAATTAATACTTTTTCAGTAAATTTATCGTTTACATCAACCCTAGCCCTTGCTTGCTCTGTTTCTGTTTCTAGTACACGATCTTTTATATCACCTATTTCAGCACGAATTTTACCAATACCTTCAAGTATTTCTTCACCGATGGGTGGAGGTTGAGCTACAGCTATATCAGTTGGAAGAGTCCGTACAATTTCTTTTATTTTCTTAGCTCTTGCTTAACTGATGGAAGAAGTCCTTCAGTAACTTTTGTGACTAGTTTAAATAACTGTTCCGCACCTTCTGCGAATTCAGCTCGTGTTTCCTGCTGCGCTTGTAGGTTTTCTCTAAATGAATCTCTAACAGGAAGAAATTTTTTGATTGCTTCTAGTCGCTCTCGGGCTAATCTGGCTGTGTGAGATTCTGGATGGACCATTATTTTGATATAACAATTTTTTAATTAACAGCAGCAGGAAGGGCGCGAACTCAAGTTGAGTCGATTTTTTGTAATATGATCGCTATCAACACCGATAAAATTATAAAAACAATTTATTTAACCAATTCGAGGCTTCCTCGAGTTGGTTAATATTTTTGTTTCAAATATATTTACTTCAAATATAATATAAAAGATAAAAGGGTTTATTTTCGGTTTTGGACGCTCCTACAAAGTGGTCTGTTCGCCTTCCCTGCTGCTCCATTTAAGACCAATCAGTTATTCTAACGTAATGGTACCTTTGAGCTTGATATCTGTTAGACCAGCACAATAAAAAATAAATAACATGTCAGTAATTTTCTTTTTTTTTACATTTCAGTTACTCCTAGTGATTCAACAAAGTTTCTGTTTAAACTAACACAGAGCTGGGGTCTCCCACTCTCAGTAGTTCAATTGCATTCACGAACATATAAATTTAATTGCCAAACTTTTAATGTCCTCAGCTTTTACCGGACATCGTTTATGCTCATGACTGTATTTATCTAAATTGCATTTTGATGATTCATATGTGTAATCATGCGGTGTCTTTAAGATACATTGCACAGCATAAAAGATACATGTATTATTATGTTTTAAGAAAATACATTTATTATTATGTTTTAATATAATACAATCTACTGGTCCAAAACCCTTTTTATCAAATCTATATATAAGCTTCCCGAGCGGATCATATCCATGTAAAGTGTTAATTGCCTAAGATTTACAATGAATTTTTATAACCAGAGATGAAAACCTCTGCAATTTTTTTTTTTTTTTTACAATCTTAATGCACAACACGAAAGTGTAGAGGATCAACATATTAGTTGATCTCAGTCGGCTTTTTCTCTCAAGTCGACGAGGAACTCGGGTGTAATTCGTAAACAACTATATTCTGAACTACCTGCGTTTTCATGTAACAATTGTAAGGCAGAAGGAGACAAAGTGACCATCGTAACAATTTTGGCTTTTGCTGACGTCATGTATGTGGTACATTTCTTCGGAGGCGAATCAACAAACCTAACATATTGACTACAACTACTTTCGAGGTTATTTCTAGACCTGACGGAAATGACCGATCGATGTTCGATCTAAATACTTTCTACGTACCAATCTTAATTAGATAAGTTTAAAGTTCTGAATGAAAATATAAATTAAAGAAATATAAATTGCAATAAAATAATCATTCGCTTGTATGGTTGAAATAAGAAGCAAATAACCCATAAGCAGGTTTGAGCCTATTATTTACATCCGGGCATTGTTGCTTGACAACAAGACTCAACCACCATTTTGAGAAGAAAGGAGTGTGGGGTCTCATTCTGGAGCAGTTGGATCATATAAAAAAATAAGCCTGTCGTTGTAGAAGAAGATAAAGTCAGGAAACATTTGAAATGGTATGACTAGATACAATGCTAAACAAAGCTATTTTTATTCATGAATGCATCTCATGTACCTTGTCTTCGTTTTCTTGTAACAGTTATAAAAGCAATTTCTCAGTGAAGAATAAGGTTGTCATGTGCTATTCCAAGGTGTTCCATTCTCGATACAGTACAAACATTGTGGATTTTGTAAAATGTGTACTGCCGCGGTGGATATTTCATTTATCCACTCTGTGTCCAGCATAGTGGTCGTCATTATCAGGAAAACGTAATTTAAACCAGTGACCGGAAATTGTTGATCACAAAGAGGCTGTCTTTATTCCTTTGATTTGTTCATTCTCAATGATAGAATAGTAACATATTTTATAGAAGGATTGGTGACATCGTTACAAAAGTCCCGCCGTTTAATGCATCTCTATTTGGTTCATAGCTTTTACATTTTTTCTTAATTTTTCAAATACTCACCAAACCAAAATATAGGTAATGTTTCATTTTCACTTATCATAAATTTGTGAGATGGATAGAAGGGAAAAATCCAGTTGCAACAACCAAAGACTGTGCAGTTCATGATGATTTTTGATGAAACAATGAGGTTTCATGTATTGTCTTCCGAATTTACATGTAAAATTACAGTTGATTAGTGGCTGAGGATAGATATAACAGGATGGTTTGCTGGTATCTGGAGGCAGGACTCCACTGGTTTCTCACTGTTCAATAATAATAATGAGGACTTTGTTTAGCGCCTAATCTTTAAAAGCTCTAAGCACTTTACATCATTAGGCAACACCTATAAGATAAAAAACATTTAATGATATGATTACAAAAACAAACACCATGAAATTAGAAAACATAAAAAAAAAACATGCTGAGAATATTTAAGGTAGGAAATATTATTAGGTCTTTAAGTATGTTCTTGCAGTCGAAATAAGTGAGTTTTGAGAGCCCTCTTGAATGTGTTCACTATGTCTTTGTGTCTAAGTTCAGTGGGCAATTCATTCTACGTTGCTGGGCCCTGGTATGCAAAAGAACGCTGTCCATATGACTTTGTTTTCATACTTGGAATAATGAGTATAAAATTGTCAGAAGAGGAGCATAGGTATCTTGCTGGTGTGTACACATGGGTAAGGTCGGATAGGTATGTTGGACTAGAGTCCGACAGTGAAACGTAGCACAGAGCTCAAATGTTGTGTTTGATTCTGGATTGAATGGATAGCCAGTGTAGGGTACAGAGCAGCAGGGAGGTGTGCTCTGATTGTGGTACTCTAAGTATGATCCAAGCAGCTGTGTTTTGAACTTTTTGAAGTTTCTGGAGCAGATATTGAGATGAACCAGACAGAATTGAGTTACAATAGTCCAGTCTTGAAAGTACTAATGAATACACAAGTGTTTTAGTGGCATCAACTGAAAGTTTTTTGTGAATTGAGCTGATGCGTCTCAACTCAAGATATGCAGCCTTGCATATGTTCATGACATGTTGGTGCAATGTAAGAGTACTGTCCAGAGTAACACCTAGGTTTTGTACTGATTGTGTGAATGTAATGTTGGTGTTGCTGATATTTATTGTTTGAGGTAAAGGATGTGAATTAGAAAGTCTTTGTGTTGTGATCAGAATGGCCTCAGTTTTATCATCATTCATCTGCAGCTTGTTGCATGTCATCCATGATTTCACATCAGAAATGCACCTCTCTACACCTTGGATGGTAGCATCAACTTCATTTGGGTGGCTAGATTTGTATATTTGGCTGTCATCAGCGTACAATTGGTGAGACACTGGATGATGATCTATGACACTTGAGAGCGAATGAGTGTACAGAATGAAGAGAACAGGTCTACTTTTAGAAGAGTAGTTTCAGTACTGTGGCAAGGGCAATATGCAGATTGTACATTGCTAAAAAGACTGTTTGAATTTAGATGAGATACAAGCTTGGATAGAACAACCTTTTCTAAGATTTTTTATATGAATGGGAGATTAGAAACTGGGCAGTAGTTCTTTAAATTGTTATGGTCTAGTGTTGGTTTCTTCAGCAGAGGCTTTACAATGGCAGTTTTTAAAAATGATGGGAATTCCCCGGATGAGAGAGATGTATTAATAACATCAGTTAGTGAAGGCAATACTGGATCTAAGCACTCAAGCATCAGTGATGTTGGAATTGGATTAAGTTCACGTGACTTTGGTTCACTCTTCATCAGGATTGTATGTACAAATTCCATAGAGACAGGTTCAAATACCGCTAATGGTTGCCGCTCAAATTCTGTATCCCAACTGTATGGTGATGACGAGTCAATTGAAATTGTGGTGTCAAACTTATCACTAATGGTTTGTACTTTGTCACGGAAGAAATTTGCAAACATTTCTGGAAGGATGACTGGAGAGAAGGTAGTTGGAAGTGGTGAAGATTTGTTCCTTGACATTAGCTTGTTAGTAATCTCGAAGAGCTCTTTGTAGCTGGAACTTTCCATGATCTTAGTAGTATAGTGGGCTGATTTCACTGCATGAACTATATTTGTGACATTCTTCTTAGCGGCTTGATAGATTTACTTATGAATAGTGAGTCTGGTGGAAAGCCAAAGCCTCTCAGCTTTACGGCTGTCTCTTTTAGCAGTGCGAAGCTGGTCCCTAACACTGCTATACCATGGAGAACACTTTTGAATTGATACTCTGCACTTGGTAGCTGGGGCATGTTTGTTAAGCAATGAATGCAGGCAGTTATCAGGTTGTTCTGTGGTAGGAGGTAAGCAAGTTGTTAGGTTAGCTTGGATGTCGTGCATTAGTTTGGTTCTATTTATCATATGGAGATTTCTCTTAGTAGCAGATAAAGGTGGAGGGTTAGGGACTGATACGTCAAGATGGCATATAATGCAGCGGTGATCTGATGCAAGGTCATGGGATACCATGGAGGACCGTAGAATGTTATCATCAAGTCTATGAAGATTCCAGTCTAAAATGTAACCATGTTTATGGGTGGGTTGGTTAACTGATTGTTTGAGGTTGAAAACATTAATGGAATCTATGAGTTTTGATGTATTTGGGTTTCTGGAACAGTCAAAGTGAAAGTTGAAATCTCCAAGAATAATCAGGTTGTTTCCTATCAAATTTCCATAGTCCAAGGGATTTGGAAACTGCTCCAAAAAGAGAGAGTCAGCCAGCTTGTTTTTTCTACTTGGAGGAGGGCGGTATAGGCAGAAAAAATGGACTAACCTTTGCTCCAGTGTGAGTGTGCAATCAGCAAACACTTAAGAAACATGCCAGATCTCACTGGTTATTGTGTTAGATTTGCTCACTGAATCTTATTATAAAATTGAAAAGAGCATTATCCAACACTTTCGCTAATATAATATTGAATAGAATCAAAAAGAAATATGAATCTAGCAATAGTTTAATTAAATAAAATATTATTTTAAACTTGTTATTTTGTTTTCAAAATGCACAGGTTTGGGTCCGATTAAATTTTCCAGGAATACATGTAAACACATGAAATGTGAAACACAGTTAATGAAATATGCCACTACAAACTGATAATCTCTTGTTCTCTTGTTTTTCTTTCCTTCCCATATTTAGCTATGTCATTTGTTACAGTCTATCGAGATATCTGAAAGAGACAGCAGCCCCTGTCATAATGTTTAACAAAAAATTATGTTCATTACTATTATGATCTGCAAATATTGCAAATGCTTAGACACTTTCTGTCTCTGTCTCTCTTCTACAAATTTAATTGTAGTTCCAGATGTAAAATTGCTTATAATAAAAATATGCTTTATTACAAAGAGGTGGAAGTTACATTTTCTTTGAAGATAGATTTTAGTGTAATGTTTTGTTAAACATGTAATAGCGACTTTATGTTTGGCTGTGATAGATTGTAACTTTATGTGCTATATTGAAAGAATATTGACAAATTTTTTTTAATATGGTCTGCTTTGCATTGCTTGAAACAATATGTTAGACCAAAATATCGTAACTTAATATCATTGAATTTCTTAGTCCATATTAGAAGATTAGTTTTTCACTAATCAATGTCTTATTAGTTTTATAGTATTTGCTTCTGTGACAACAGTAAGCCTTTTATTTAATACTAAAACTTAGCATCAAAAGTGCTGATAAGTAGCTGTTAGGAACTTTGTGAACATATACTACTGACTATCGTTGACTGAAGGCAGAAAGTGGATACAAATAGTAACTGATTTCATAGTATGACTATTACATATCTGCTGGTGTTGGATTCACCAAAATTTCAGCCAAATACAGATTTTAATGATTGCAAAATGTAGACTATAACTATTATTTTGCTTTTGGTCAAGTGATGGTAGTTACCTGGTGGTAATTTGATTAAAATTGTTATAATTAACCAATTCAAATGCAGTGATGTATCCAACCAGTCATCTATGAAGCATGTAAAATTGCTAAAATCAATCACTTCATTTATTATAGTATAATTATGTACCATGAAGTTTTTCTCTTTATTATTTTCATTGTATTTTTCTGTAATTAGTGGTGTCTCCTAACAGATTATATTTTAAACGAGTGAGTGTGTGTGATTTGGATTTTTACATAAGCTTTAACAATTTAAAACAAAGGAGCTATTATACAGTTTAACAGTTAAAAAAAAGTCTTTCTGGTCTGATGGTTATCAGCTGACATGTGATGATGAAGAACCAAAACACTATTACTGTTTGTAACATCAAATGGCATGAGTTAGTTGACAAATTGGGTACATATACATGCGAAACAATTGTTTATTGAAGTGCGGTTTGTAATTAGAACATATCTGATTTATTTTCAGCCGCCAAAAAAAAAGAAGAGCGGAAAGAAGGGGAAGAAAGGAAAGAAGTCTGGGAAGGCCAAGACACCAACTGTAATTGATGGAGTGGCCACAGCAGAAATGACTAAAGAACAGGTCTGATGTAAATCATTGAACCATTTTTTAGGCTTACACTGCTTGCAGTTGTCATCTTGTTTGGTCTTAGCTTTCCATTTCTCAGTCTTTACATACATCTGCCAGTACTAATACATTTGTTAGCAGAATGGTACAAAAACCACTTATGTAAATAACCAAATTTAGTAGTCAAATTTTAATGCATACATAAATGTTGTAACGGCATAAAAATCTAATGTAGATGTCCTGATTAGATTTTGATTCCATTAAAGCATTTTGTTGATTTTTAAAATACATTACTGAACTTTTAGAACTGAGACTTTAAAACAAAAGAAAACCTTGTTGCCATGGTTATGTACAAATCACTTAATATAAATAAATGAAATTTGATAAGTATTATTTAGTGTGTATGTAAATACATTTTCTAGAATTTCATGCCGTTAAGGCAATTTTCCCATTTTTAAAAACGGTTTTGCAAACACATATATACTGTGAAAAGAAAGCGAAATTTTCACCTAAAATAATATGCCAGATTATCTGCATTGTGTTGTGTGTGTGTATGTATGCACACATTGTGCTCTATATGAAGTGCATCAATGTGCTCAGGTATTGACTGAAAGAAGGAAGCAGGTACAAAGTTGGTATTTGGATTCCTAAGAAAAAGGAATAGACAGGTTCAAAGAACTTAAAAAATAAGTGAGTAGTATGAGAAATAGATAATGCATTTGTCTGCATTTGAGTGTTGTGGTTAGTATACATGCTGGTGTTTGGGTGAGGAGAGAGAAAGAGTTTTTAAAAAAAACAATGAGAGAAAGGGCATCTAACATGAAAGATGTAAGTTTTAGTGACAGTAGATAGATACATAAGTGTGCACATGAGAGATCATATTCATGCTTTCCAAAAGTTTATTCCCCTTTTGTGTATATTGAATAAATTTTCTTGATGTAGGATTGAAACAAAAGATAATCACTGAAATTTAGCAATTGTCTCTATTTTGACAGACTCACAAAATCACAAGTTGGATTCGTGCAAATTTTAATATAGTAGGATAAAAGAACAACTTGTTCAATTTTCAGATATAACTTTCCATCTTTCTCTTTGAAAGGAAAACTGACACAAAAGTTAACACTTTACATTGAAGTAAAGGGGGTGGAGGCTGATAATGAAGAAGGTCAAAGCAAACTTTGATCTTTGGACATGTTGAGGCAAAATGAGACTCGTAGGTGTTAGGCAGCTGTTTCACCTGAATAGTGGACCCCGGATGTAGTCAGAATTGTTCTACCATTCATAGGGAGTTTTAATTATGGTAGTCTCACATACTATTTATAGGGAGCTGTAGTTGATGGTGGGCTGTCCTGTAATTTTCATAGAGAGACTTTGGTGGCCATGGCTGACTGAGAACTCAACCTGAATGTGCTGTTTGTCCAATATTTCAACCCAATAAAGTGCTTCTAACACTGGTTTCAGGAGATGTATTTTCATAGGTCAAGAAAGCACGTTTCAACCAAATGAAATGCATCCTTTTTATGGCGAATTAGGCAATAACTCATAGCACATACTGACTTCATCATATATGTCTTAATTAAAATGCATATTAATACCACAACATATTCAGCTGTATTAACTATGCTGTATGTTAAAGTAAAATGAATACATCTTTAATTGTCTTTTTTTCATTTAAAGTCCCAGATAAACTACATGTACTTCATTGGCGTTCTCCCTTTTCTCAAGATAAGTGTTACACTGGAACATTTTCACCAAGCAGCAGAACAAAATTATAGAATGGATAAACATTTTATAATAATTGAAACAAAATAATTATTTTTTCAGGTGCAGCACAACAATATCCAACATTAAATTCAGATTATCTTATTTTAAGCATAGAAAATTTAACAGGTCCAACAAACAGCTGTAAGAATGAATATTAATATATGCAGATGGTCAGTTTATTCTAAAAAGAGCTTTGAAAAATTTCTTGGTGAGTCTTTTTGACATTCACGTTATTAAATCAGCAGAATTTAGAATATTTTCTTGTCCCAGACTATTTACAGATTTATTTTTCTTTGGCTAAGTCATCAAAAATTATTAAATGAAAATAGCAGTGTAGATTATTAAAGAGAGAAAATGGTGTATTTTGTTGGAAGATAGGCTAATATCTTCTTTAAGTGTTTTAATGACTTTACAGGTCCTTTTCACTAAAATGCTTCTACTCTATAGACCCACAAAAAATGAACAGGGATTTACATTGCATTTAGAAGTCAGCTGCCTGTTGCTTTTGCTTGTGTTTTGCCACCAGTTTTCTAGATATTGCCTTGGTTTTGTAGCCAGAAAACCATTTATGACTCTTACAGTATCTGCACAAGAAATTTCTTTTGACCTTGTTTATATTTACAGTAGCATACAGAGCAGAATTTTGTAGCCGTTTGAGCTGAAATAATGACTACCATTTTTACCTGAAATCAGAGCCTTGACACTTTCTGCTGCTGTTTCAAACTCAGAATCAAGTCTTGGCCAGTTCCTTTACAGTCTTCAAATTTATTTTAATGAGATTTTGGTTAATGTGGGCTTGATTTGATAAAATGGCTGTTATTCTGTTAAGGTCTAAACCTCATATTCGGCTCTGTTTAAATTTTCTTGTTCTCTTCATTTTATCTGAGTGAGAAAAACCTCTTTTTCAGCTTTTTAATGAATAGAATCTGGACACTAACTATTTCTTGCAATAAAAGCACCTAATCTTGGATCTGGGTCTTTGTTTACCATTGTTTATCCTGGAGGCAGGGTCCTAAACTTCCCTTTTAGGAGAGTATTTGTTGGGGGAGTTACCCATCATTCATTTAAATCTTAGTAACTCCCAGTTTGTAAAACCGCTCTGGTGGCCTAGTGGTTAGCATGTCTGCCTTGGATGCAAGAGGTCATGTGTTCAATCCCTGGCCGAGTCATACCAAAGATTTACAAAGATGGCACTAACAGCTGCCTCACTTGGCGGTCAGCATTAACAGGTTAATGTTAGGACTGGTTGGCCTGGTGTCAGGATATTCTGACTGGGTGAGACATCATTCTACATGCCTGTGGCATGATGTCCTAGTGCTAGACAACACTATAAATTGTCAGCTGCAGACATCGAAGCGATATGACTGAAAAATTGTTAAAGCTACATTAAAAATCAAAGTCATATACACACATTTTGTGAATTTTTTTAAATTATAGTTTATCATCCAAAAGTTTGGCAACACATTCTAGTGTGAAGCTTTGTACCAAAAGTGGATGTTTTTCACTGTCTAAAGTGGGCTTGCAAATTCATTCTGTAGAGCCATAAAAAAAGCATCAAATTCAACTGCTAAAGCTACAGCATGCTCAGGGGTGTAATGATCATTAAATTTTGTAAAATGTTTTTCAACTGATTGTTGCATAAACCATTTATGTACTGATCTGTGACATATTTTTCCAAACTATCATGTGGCATTGAAGGAAAAACTAGTTAGCTAAGTATCTGAAAACAAACATACCCATTGCCTCTCAAAGACTTGTCTTTTTGCCTGCTTCTGTTTTTAAATTTACATCAGATTGCAAGATTGCATTGTTAGGGTTTAAACCTATGAGTCAGCATCTCTTGTAGGCAGTAGTAGTCATTTAGTTGAGATCTGTTGTTGGAGCAACAAGTGTTTTCCTAACTTCCTCCTGCAAACTGATGCACAGATATTTTCTCCTGATCAAATGGCTTCTTGTTCAAAAAGAGTAAATTACCGGTAGTCAACCACATCACTATTTATGCCATGAGAAGGATCAGATTCCGTCTCCCACTGAATGATTCAGATTCCATCTCCCACTGAATGATCCAGATTCTATGACATGACAGACATAGTACTGCAGCATGGTGTTCCCTCCAAGCTGGCAGTGTTTAAAGTTCCAGTCTGTCACCTAATTTGTCAGCTTCAGTAGGATGATCATCATGATATCATCTACATTTTATTCCAGAACCTGAATGTTCTACTTATGTTGTTCAATTCCCTTTTGGATTACAGGTATCTTTCATTGATGGGAGGATTTCATAATTAACATCCACACAAAACCCCGAACCTCCAAACACGTATTCTACTTACAGTCCATATTCCTGAAACAATAGGCACATGAAGTATGTCCCTTTGCCATTCTATTCTACCAAGCCAATATTTCTTTGAAAATCTAAATAATTGCTGATATTGTTTTAAAAGTAATAATAATCAGAAACTTTATCCTTTCAGTTTACACTTAGTAATAAATAAAGATTGATATTGTGACCAATTTTCTTTTTGGGATAACAAAATTCATTTCTAGTTAGTATTAAACAAACTGATGATACTAATGTGCTCAGTTTGTTTTTTTCAGCTGGAGGAGCACATTGTGCGTCTCCGAGAGGAGTTGGATAGGGAAAGAGAGGAGAGGAACTATTTCCAGTTAGAGAGAGACAAAGTGAATACATTCTGGGAAATAACCAAGCGACAGCTAGAAGAAAAAAAAGCGGAGCTAAGAAATAAGGACAGAGAAATGGAGGATGCAGAGGAAAGACACCAAATAGAGATAAAGGTAAATATATCTGACAACTCTCTTAACTAAAAAGAATATGCTTTGAAGTTTAGATTTAGATCTTCAAACAATGATATGCTTTGATGATTAGATCTTCTCATGAGACCACAATAGTGTCTAATATGGAGACATTGTATCCTTATAATAACAGGTAAAGTGAAAAGGGTTCAAAATGTATATAATACAAATTAAGGTAAGAAAAATCCCTGTTTTTAATTAAAAAGATGTTTAATATCATGTTTGAAAATTCCCATATTTAGCTTCTGTAATTGGGTGAAAGCTATTTAAGGTTTTACTGTAGTTATTACAGTATGAACTTTGGTATATATTGGGCATGTTCCAGTTATAATGAAAGCAACAGGTTTTAAGTATAAAAAAAAAAACAAACTATAAACCTTGTTTGAAAAACTTCAGTTTAAACATTTTTTGTTAAAAAATTTTTTAATTAATAATATGGCAAAACCCGTACGATTTGAACACTTAAAAAGTAAATTTTGTATTGTAACAGTCCATGTTTGTATTAAATGTCTTTCCTGAAAAATTGTGCTCTTCAGAATTTTTAATTTACCTTGCTTACAGAGACTTTGGTTTACAGGGTTAGAATTCAGATGAAACACAATTTTTGCTACATACTTTTCAGTTTGGTGGCAAAAGTTTCACTATGAGTTCATATTTCTCTCAAAATTCTTGGGAGCAAAGATTTTCAAGAATTTTCACCAGGAGACAAACAGTAAACTAGGTAGCAGTTTTCCACTTGCTATTGCAGATTTCTGATGATGGTTTTATCCATTGAGTTTGACTAACAATTTGTTGTCATGTTCTGAAGTATACCTATTTTCATAACTGTAGCATAACTTGAGCAACAAATTATCTACACTTTATTTCAAAGCTACCACAATCATTTGTTCTTTACTGCAGTGTCTAATCTATCTTTATGTTGCATTCGGGTGTTTTTACTGTCTGTCTACAAAATGCTTATACATAATTAATGAATGGCTTGGACCACAATATAGACTATGCAAACCAATACCAAAAATGCTTTTTTTTATTATCAAATAACTTTTAATATTCACAATTCAATACATTTAAGCCCAAGATAATATACAATAAATAGGCAATCAGAGTTTATTCACATATGAAAAATAAAGTTAATATTTTTTATTTCAATAATTTTCTGTGATTGAGGTTTTAAAAAGATTAAAATTGTAACAGGTTTGAAATAAGATTTTTTTTTGTTTCTACATGGATCAAATATTGACAAGTCTTGAAAGCAAGGGAGATTCCTTTTATGGATTTTTTCTGAAATTGTCAGGTTTTATGGGTTAGAAAAATGTAATGCTTTTAACATAATTTGAAACTTTTAAGCATTAGGTCGGTCAAGTATGCTGTATTTTTGGTTTGTTACTATGGCCATAATATGTAATCTGTTGAATTTCATTATGAAATTACTTTAGTATTTATATCCATAAAAAATTTCATTGATTTTTTTATTTCACTTATTTAATGTTGGTCTCAAGTAGTATGGGCAAGTTTACTTACGCCTGTGTCAGGGTACAGAAATTTGAAAAAACTAGATGTGAAATTAGAAAAATAAAGTCTGAGTTGCATTTTTTTTTCTGTGTGTGAATTTGAGCATGGTGTGCTTTTTTTCCTTTTAGGTTTATAAACAAAAAGTGAAGCATTTGCTCTATGAACACCAAAACAACATTTCTGAGCTGCGAGCCGAAGGTGTGGTATCACTGAAATTGGCCCAGGATGAGCACCATGGTGAGGAACGAGATCTGCGGAAAGACAAGAGAGCTCTGAAAGTGGAACTTAAAGAACAGGAACTTTCACATGAAGACATCATCAAAAATCTTAAAAAGGTTCATTATTATGGAAAAATATTTGTTTAGTGTTACTTAATATGTTTCACCTCACATCCAAATCAATTACCTGTTTTTACATAAAATTAAGAATTCTCAGTAGATTTTTGGGGATGGAAAAAATGCAGGACCACATTTCTAAAACAAATATTGGAATTCACATGCAAGAATGTATGATTCATTCCATATTTGGAATATAATGTGAAAATCTTCTGTTAATACCACTCACGCCCCAGTGTCCTGTCCCTCAGTAAGGCCATGTATAATGAAAACAAATTTAGCCAATGTTTTTTGTTCAGTTGTTTTCAAGGACTTGTTGCATAGTAAACTCTTATCCTGTTCACTTGATATTTTGAGTATAAAATTATTCCATTCTTCTCCTCTGTTAGTACCACTCTTGCCTTTGAGTTCTTCCCCTGGATAGGACCATAGAGTCAAGAATTATGATCGAGGCACATTGTAGTTGAAATTTTCTCATCATTTGTATTTCAATAACCCCTTTTCTAATATACTTATATTTGCAATCTAACATCATCACCAGACCTGCCAAACCTTACAACTTTGCTGTAAGTATGAAAATGACCCTAAAAATACAGACTTATGAAATGAAAGCAAAGCTACGAAATTATGATTGTTGGGTAAAATCTGGATAATTGGCTCAACCATGTTTGATTTTGATCCTGACTAACTTTACAGTGTACCATAGATGCTTTAAACTGGACGTAACTTTTCATGCAAAGTGTCTGCATGATCAAACTCTTGATTATAGTTTTTTTTTTTAAATGATGCCATGCAATTAATACATGTTAAAGACCAAAGAGAAAATATGCATCTTAAAAAGTTTTAATAAAATTGTAATAGTACAGTTGAATACAAAGGAATATTCAGATTCTTGTGAATAAAACCAGGAAGAAACAGTTGCATTTGTTGGACATAATGTGACGATTTTAGTATGTCTTACTGGTGTCATCATATGAAATAGAAGAAAAAAATAAAAGAATCATGACAAATTGAGAGATAGCAACAATCCATTGAGCAGCAAAGGGTTTGTAACTGAAGTTTGTGCTGCTGTACTAGAAGTAAATATGGTCAACATATACTTTACAAACTTTTCAGTTGAACATAATGTTTACTGGCACTGCATCAGTTTCAGATACCAAACTTGTTAAATACATGTTTCCAACTTAACAATAGCAATACATGATGTCATGTTGCTAAAACTGGTAAAACTGTTTGAAAAATATCAACTGTCTTACTGTGATAGTCTTGTTAAGATTGACAGGTTTGCATCACATGCACAGCTTCCCAAAGTAACACCCCTGTCACCTGGTTAAGTACATGCTTTAGGTTCTGAGACCAAGAATTATATTGGAGACACATTTTGGTTAAAGTGTTTTGTAGTAATTAAAACTCATTAAACCCTTACCAAAACTGGCTTCATATCTGGAATACATTATCACCATATACTGTCCTTCTGTTAATACCACTCCTGCCCCTGAGTTCTATCACTTTGTGGGGGGCCCCGAGTGGCCGAGTGGTCTAAGGCGCTCTTCGTTACGGATCACTGCCATCTCACCTCTGTCTGCGGCAGTTCGAGTCTAAGATTCAGCCAATGTGGGCATGTGAGAAAGCTTGCCAGTAGCTTCTCGTGGGTCGGTGGTTCTTTCCGGGGTTTTCCGGGGTTCTTCCTCCACCATTAATACTGGCCGCCATGTATAGCCTATCGTGCTGAAAAATGGCGTTAAACCCCACAACAACAACAACAACAGCAACAATCACTTTGTGGGGTTATTGACCATGAGTTATAATGAAGACACATTTTAATTATGGTCTTGATTAAGGGTTTCTTTTCACATATATTTCCTTAACCAATTCAAGCCATGTTTGGAATATGACATCATCACACACTAACCTTATGGATTTTACTATTTTGACCCCTGGGTCAAGTCCATGGGTCATTATGTAGGACAGTCTTTGGTAACAAATTTGATTTGCTCATGTATGTTTTAATTTTAATCCAATTTACTACAAATTAGCTGTATTATGTAACACCAGATTTCACTTTCTCCATATACTGTGTTGTCGCTATTGTTGTGTCCCATGATTGGGCCAAGGGGGGAAGAAGTAGGACACTTTTAGGTTAATTTTTCTTCTGATATTTAAAAAACTCCATACTTGATTCACTTCATAGTGGGATTGTTAACCCATGCTTCCCTTTCTCACTGTCCTGGACATCATTATTCAATGGTGTGTCCTAGAGTCAAGAATTTAATGCATATTTTGAATATGACATTACTTCCTTACTTCTCACATTGCACTGCACCTGCTCTTGGATTATATCTTTGTATGAGACCATTAGGACAAAAATATTGTTCTTTTTATTTGATTATAGTAATTTTGCATCCAGTTTACACCCTATCTTGAAATATATTACTGTACAATATTATGTACTTCTTTTTGTGGTATTCCTGCCCTTAGGTCATGTGTTTTGTTAGGGTCATGGAGCTTATACGTATTATTATAATGATAGATCATCTTGACAGCATATCATCTGTTTCTTTCAACAGGACATGTTCATATAAGAAATATATTTTTGAATGTGTAATAGGTTAATGATTTAAATTAGTGGGGAAAATAAAAATCAGTCATTTCTAATAAGAAAGTATTCTGTTTATTCTTACATTCTTTGCGATCCAATGTGGTTGTTCATTACATCAAGATATGTGTAATAGTGAGGCTTTTAATAGGGGGTATACAGTATTTTACGGTATTTTATCCTATCTTTTAGTTTATTTTACATGAATTGAGCAAGGCTTGGTATTGATAAAATAAGGTAATTTCTACTACTGAAGCATGATGGTTGCATACTGAGTCTGATTTCCGACAATTCTGTGAGTTAAGAAATCTGTATGTGTGGTCAGAAAATAATATAACACTGCAAAGCAGAAGAAAATGCACACTGAAGTTAATGTAGGCTAATTAGGTCATAAATATATTCCATTTATAAGTGATATTGAAAGATTGTTTTCTCAATATGGCAGATTTTGATTTGTTAAGATTCTTGCATCAATTTGTATGTCAGAAGAATGTTTGAATTGAAAGTAGTTCATGTCAGCAAATCACTCATTTACCTTTTTTCACTTTTAAGCAGAATGCAGTGTAACAACATGTTTCTACAAGTTAAGCTCATTTATTTCAGAAAAATGATGAAGAAATTACAATGCTTAGGGATGACTTTGAGAGACAGGCCAGAGAAATTGAAGCCAAATATGAAAAGAAAATGCGTGCACTTCGTGATGAGCTGGATCTGAGAAGGAAGACAGAGATTCATGAAATAGAGGAGAGAAAGAATGGACAGATTAATACCTTGATGAAGAATCATGAAAAAGCTTTCAGTGATATCAAGAACTACTATAATGATATTACATTAAATAATCTTGCTTTGATTAACACACTGAAGGTAAGTTCAATCAGATTTTACCTTTTCAGTATTTTCATAGCTGGTTTCTGTAATTTTAAGATACAACTATAAATTTTGGAACCAGTGTAATTAGAATAAAATCGCATTGGTTGGATGTTGATGCAACTTAGAATGATAAATTATGGATTTGTGAAACCGTGTGTCAGTGCTAGGACGGATCTCTGTTTGTAAATGGATTAGTATGTCTCAATTTTAGTCTAAAGAAATTAATCACAAAGTAGTAAATGTTAGTTTATAATGTAAATATTACTTCTGATGCTCAGTTGTACTAATCAAAACATTTATCTTTCTCCAGCAATTTTCAGTGCCGAATTTAAAACAAAAAATGACTGTGTAAAGCACTATAATAAAATGAAAATGTAATAAAATGAAAATGGCTTTATGGTGCTAAAATAGACTTTTGGTACAGACACAAATATGACAGGAAATGCACAATTTAGTACATAGTTGTAGTTTCCTCAACTACAAAAGCATATGGCCCTACATAATTAATTTGTTTGCATGTGAGGTGACTAAAAATGAGGGTAGAAAATAATTAGTTGTAGATTTCATCCATATTAAACTATGGTCATAATGTACAGGTTTCAAACAAGTTATATGTTGTCACATAATGTACAGGTATCAAACAAGTTATATGTTGTCACATAATGTACAGGTATCAAACAAGTTATATGTTGTCACATAATGTACAGGTATCAAACAAGTTATGTGTTGTCACATAATGTACTGGTATCAGACAAGTTATATGTTGTCACATAATGTACAGGTATCAAACAAGTTATATGTTGTCACATAATGTACAGGTATCAAACAAGTTATATGTTGTCACATAATGTACAGGTATCAAACAAGTTACGTGTTGTCACATAATGTACAGGTATCAAACAAGTTATATGTTGTCACATAATGTACAGGTATCAAACAAGTTATATGTTGTCACATAATGTACAGGTATCAAACAAGTTATATGTTGTCACATAATGTACAGGTATCAAACAAGTTACATGTTGTGACATAATGTACAGGTATCAAACATAAGTTATATGTTGTCACATAATGTACAGGTATCAAACATAAGTTATATGTTGCCATAAGTCCTTGTTATTTAAATGAGCTGCAGTGCTTATTAAAATCCTGTAACTTGACTATTAAAACAAATTGATTTACATGTAAAAGATTGCAATCTGAATTGAAAAAGGTCAACATTTAAAAGATGAAATTCTACTTTTGAGATTGGATGATTGATTATAGAATTTAAGTCACACTTATTTACCTCATAAGTTCAGCCAGGGCTTGTAAGACACACGGGAATTTGTGCCGCAAGCTGTTTGGGACTCACACGGTCATAAGGCCAAATGAGTTTTAGCATGGCCCATCGCCAATAAAAGGTTATTTACATCTCAAAAATCACTTAATCCATTTGCATCAAATGTTACAGGAGCATTCAGGCATTAAGGATTTTCTTATTTGATATCAATGTGTTATCAAGTTTAAACACCATTACTAAAAATAGAAAAATCTTTCAACAGATTGTTCTCAAAAAACTGTTCAACACGATTTTCACTAAACTTGAGACCTTCATCCAGGGATGCTTTCATTTAAATTTTGCCAAATTTTGTTTGAAAAGAAGTCATTTAAAAGTTTTCCTACTGTTAGTAAAGGGAGACATAGTTGACAGAGCATCTGCATCATCTGTACAGGGTGTAAGCCCTTGATGCTAGGATGCTGTCTGTCAGATTTGATCAAATTATATTGATCATTTTTTTTAGATAAAGCCTTTTGAAGATTTGTTACTTTTTAGAAATGGTAGCCCCATTTGACACTGGAATAGCACAATTTGTCAGAATTTGAAAGACATTAATGTCAGGTTGCATTCCATTGCATTTGGTAAAATTTCAAAGACATTAATGTCAGCATGCATTCCATAGCATTTGGTAAAATTTGACAGACATTAATGTCAGGTTGCTTTTCATTGCATTTGGTAAAATTTGAAAGACATTAATGTCAGGTTGCATTCCATTGCATTTGGTAAAATTTGAAAGACATTAATGGCAGGTTGCTTTCCATTGCATTTGGTAAAATTTGAAAGACATTAATGTGAGGATGCATTCCATTGCATTTGGTAAAATTTGAAAGACATTAATGTCAGGTTGCTTTCCATAGCATTTGGTAAAATTTGAAAGACATTAATGTGAGGATGCTTTCCATTGCATTTGGTAAAATTTGAAAGACAATAATGTCAGGTTGCATTGCATTTGGTAAATTTATTTGTCTAGTATTTGAGTAGTTGTTTCTCAACTTGTAACAAGCAGCTGTCATAATGGATGGTGGAAAAGCATCGTTTTTATTTTTTTTTAATCTTCATGTCAGTATGCTTTTTGTCAAATTTGATTAAATTCTGACGAACAGTTTTTGAGAAATATTTGAAGGTTTTTTAAATTTATGGAAGCAATGGCCATATATGTTTTATGGAATTTATATACAGGTTTTCCACTGTTTGGCATCATTTATACAGGATTGAAATCCTTCTGTCTTATTTGGTCCGATTCTGTTGAGTATTTTAAAAACTCATATAAATGTTTTTCTCATGAGCTTTTAGTCATAGATCAAAGAGCTTATGGGATGGCTTCCTGTCGATCCATCATCCTTATGTCAATTAGGGCAGATTTGTTATTATTACTTCTTCTAAGGAAGGAGTGCCGTGAAACTTTGCACACACATTTGTCCCAAGGTCTAGTTAGACCTAAATGAAAATGATGTCTTCCTAAACGTATGGTAATATCAACATGGAGGTTTTACTAAAAGACTTCTCATAATGTCTAGTTAGTCCTAAATGAACCTAGTTCCAATTGGACATCAAATTTGGTCACTATGACAGCCAGCTTGAAAATGTTATAATTGCTACAATAGCTTCTGAAGGGATTTTCTTATCCTCATATATGTCCAAGAATAGACTTTGCTTCTTGATCCTAAATGTACTCGTGTCCATCTTGCATCCAATATGGCCACCATGCTGAAATGTTTTTATTGTTCAGGACTGTCAGAGATAGTTTCAACACTCAGCAATAAAAAAGAAGGAACAGTCTTGTCTTAGATTCCAGAAAATTCTTGTCAGGCAGTAGAGCATCCTGCTAATCAAGGAACTTTTGTTTTAGTACGTTACCTGCTACTTCTGCATTACTATCTCTTTTCCTGACACTAGTCCCAAGTCCAAAAGGTAAATATTCTCTCATTTAATGAGCAGTTAGAGATCTAGAACAACAACAGTTAGATTCATTTGTTATTTCTTTTAGTTGGAACAGCATCCTTGTTTTCCTTGGAGTTCATGTGTCTCTTGGTTTTTGGACTTTGTGTGTCTCTGGGCACATGACATTTTTCATTGTTATAGTAACCTTTAAAATATCTATAGTAAAAGTCATACATTACAGAGTACCTCAGTGTAACTTATAAAAATGGCACTTACAGCTGCCTTTCTTGGCATTCAGCATTAAGAGGTTAGTATTCGGACTGGTTGACCTAGTGTTAGGATAATGTGACTGGGTGGGACATGATGCTACATGTCTGTAGCATGCTGCCTCACTGCAAGACATCACTATAAACTGCCACACTGAGGACATTGTAGCAAAATGACTGGAAAATTATTAAAACTATTTTAAAAAATCACACAACACACTCAATTTTATCCCTCTCAAGGTAACTGGTATTTGGGTAAGAATTACCACTTCCTCCTCTACTTAAGTGGAATATCCCCTCCATTCCAAGAAGGGGGTCAGTCTTTGGAACTCAGGACATATATGCTAGTTACTGTTGCCTGATATTCTGTCAACATCTATAAGGGTATCTCATGGGATATGTTAACAGTTTTGCTTGAGCACTTCAAAAAGCTTTTGAGGGCTGCCCCTCTTGGTCTGTAGACATTATTTGGAATACTAATTCCTACAGTGGCCTTGCAAGATTTAAAGAATCAGCATTTTCTTGAGTAAATAGGTGAAATTTTAAGTTTGCATGGGTTTAAGATATTTGCCTTGGACATGCGAACCATTTACATCAGAATTGAGGTCTAATTTTAGATCCATACAAATATTTGTGTAAGCAATGGAGTTTGTTTAGAAGACCTCTTTTTTGGAGTCATTTCTGAATAATTTAATATCATTTTGATTGATTATGTAAATAAGACATTTCCACATGGTTAGCTAAGTTCATAATCTATCCTAGAACACCCACAAAAGAAACTGAACTTTACGACTTTGCCTTGGACCCAGATTCTTTTCTGTCATGTTCTGGTAAAGATTTTAAATTAACAAACCCTTTTTGATTCCTATAGCTAGGGACTTACAAATCAACTTGCCTGACTCCCAGGACAAGCTCAAGTTTCCAAGTAACTTGCCCATGGGCAAGTCCAAGAAATTGACCTGCAATTTGTTAGTATCCTGATACTAACTGAAGCCAGTTTTGACAAATAAGGAATAAATTCTAACTTATCAATTACTTCAGTTTAGTCATAATATTTGTACATATCTGGAACTAGCCAACATTCAGTTCCTAACCTAGCCTCTGGCAGTTTGTTAGATGGCCAAGTATAGAGATTGTTTTTATGCATGTCTATGTCTTTAGGTGATTTAATTGTTAATAACTTGTGAGGTTTCATTGACAGGTGTGTTTGGAAATAAAAGGCACTCGTCACTAATGATTAATCACCAGAATTTCATTCAAAGTACGATTGATGAACCAAAACTGTTACTCTCAGATGCGGTTATTATGATATGGGGTTTATGTGTTAATTAACAAGAGACTAATAAGTAAATACTGCTTGGCAAACAATTAAATGGATAAAAAGAAATTTTCTCAGTCTCAAAAGTTGGCTTGTCAAACATTTGTTGCCTGTTGGTGATTTCAAGGTGACAAGATGATAACTGGAATTGAAAGCAGTGATGTGAGTGGACATAACACACCCAGAAGAACATGACTGAGTGAAATCATTGACAATTTTATGACTATTTCAGAGATAGGCTAATTTTACCTTGTTTTTCTCATGGATGATCATTTGAAATCTAATTAGAAAGATAAGTAATAATGTTATGTATAAAAACGCGATTAAAACTAAATTAATACAGCTGCATTATGGTTGTTTAAAATTATTTTCTCTCTAAACCAGTCTCTGTCTTAAAAATTTAGCTATTTTAAAACCATTTTCTACCAGAACATGTTTGGGGCAAGCTCAATTTTCCCAAGCGCAAGTTAAATTTTCCAGTCAACTTGCAGAGGGCAAGCTGATGTTTAGAAATGTTTTATATCCCAGCTATAGCCATATTTTTCCCACCAATAATGTACTTTTTATATGTAACCCTTGAGAGACCTTTGAAAATGCATTGTGTGATATGACTTTATAATTTCCTCATATCTTACACTGTCACTTATTAGGTGCTATTGCAAAACATATGGCATAGAAGTTTGTTGCTTTGCAGCATGGTATCACAGTATGTTTTTTATACCATGATGCAACATGTGTCAAATCTTGTCATGTCATATCATGTATTCATGCATGATTTAGTGATTAAAAAGTAAGATTTTTTTCAACACTATTTCTATTATTTTTTATTTTCAGTCCTGAAGAATCTTTTTTCAGACAGAGGCCCAGTGCAAGTGAATTTTTAAAAAAATCACTTATCATAACTCAACATTTGCTTGCCTGATAGGGCCGTATATTTTACTGTTATTTGACAGAATGTAGAAACTACTTTGCTTAACGCAAGATCCTTTTTAAAAAAAACTTTAAATTGACAATTGTTCTGGGTGTATTTGCCTTTCATAATAATTTATTTAAGAATTTAAGAAACATTGTTGTCACCTTTTCTGCTAAAAGTTTGATTACATTAAATTTCATTAAGAGCTGTTTTTTCCAAATCCTGATGTATATTAGTACTCAGTAGTTTCATTTTCTGAATGTCCAATAATCTTGACATGTTCCTTTATCAAAGTTGAAAAGAGAAATTAAAGTCATAGAGGTATTATAGTCTTATATTGGTCTGTAAATACAGTAACTTCTAGTTTTGTCATTTTTCCATGTCTCCGTATCTTAATAGAACCAAATGCTACCAACTCTTTGAATTAAATGACCAAAATACTTTAGAGTGAAAAACATTATATTGGTGGTTTTATTAGTTGCTAATCACTAGACTTGATCAGACAATTGCATAGGTATTGACTGATATATTTAACCAGTAATCAGTGTGATCAAGGGACAGCTCATTATTATGATGCAGGACAAATGAGTGCTAATTATAGATTACCAGTGAAATATGGTGAAGAGAAATAATACTGTTTCTCGGAAATAATACTGTTTCTCGTTAATCATATCCATGCTTTGTTTGTACACAAAATTGATAGCTTTTGATACAGTTGAACATACTGTATTCATAAGGTGGAAGGACCTTCAAATTGAACCCCAGTAAGGGGATGGATATTAACAAGAATTTCTAAATGAAAATGCTGCATTTTGTTGGTGAACTCATGTTTTCATTCAGGCAAAGTAGATAAACTTTTTTTAAAAAGCCTGATCTGCAACTTACTTAGAAATCAGGATGGGCCTAATCTAGATTTACAGGTGCACAGTGTAAATTTACAGGTGCCCAGTCTAGATTTACAGGTGCCCAGTCTAGATTTACATGTGCCCAATCTAGATTTACAGGTGCCCAGTCTAGATTTACAGGTGTCCATTCTAGATTTACAGGTGCCCCATGCATCAGGCTATACAGTTTTTTGATCTCCGATTTTGTGTATGGCAATTTCTTTGTAATAAATATGGGTACAGTATGTAATAAATAAATAAATGATAGTGGTTTGTACTTTTGTATGTTATGGTCTTGTGCAAAGTACATGGGGTTTACAAGCTCATCCCATTGTTCTTTGGTCTCATCCACAACATCCAGCAATACAACAACTGTAATCTATGCTGAATGGTTTGTTGTAGGAACAAGTGGAGGAGATGAAGAAGAAGGAAGAGAGAATGGAGAAACAGATGGCAGAAGTTATTGCTGAAAACAAGCGTCTGGCTGAGCCATTGCAGAAAGCTCGTGAGGAAGTTGAAGAGCTCAGAAAACAACTAGCCAACTACGAGAAAGATAAGGAAACCCTTAGGGTAAGTGTCTGATTTTTCTATGTAAGGTTGGGTATGCAGTCATTAAGACTTCAGGTAATATAGGTGGACCAGGGATTGAGGTCTAAAGACAGGCTATTTACAAAGCCTATCCAGTCTGGATCTTTTTAATTGCATATACAGTAACATACTTAACTATGTGCAAGAGGTTTATTGTCAGATTTAGGATACCATTTGTGTTTTCTCCCTTCTTGTTACATAGTTTTCAGTGTTACAGCCACCATTATAAGTAATGTAGTCCTTTGCAATTTAGTTTAACCAATGTTTGTTTCAGCTAATGCTAACCAGTATTAAACCTGAATGCTACATTAACATATGATTTTTAAGTTTACTGCATAATCATTTACAATAATAGATTGGGGGTAGGAGGTGAGTGGGGCTGTATGTATGTTCCAATAGATTTAAACCATTTAACACATCTTAATAAGACAGAGGTGTGAAGAAAATATAAGTACTATGTATTTTAACTAATTTTAGTGTTTACAGCAGTTAAATTTTTTTTATTAAAATGTACTTAAATAGCCATGAAAATGGCCTAAGACATTATTGGCACCATGTTTTTTTTATACTTGATGCAGACTAATCTTATGACTTGGAGCTGATGTCATGGTGTAACACAGTTTGTCTGTATCCATCTGCCTTTGTAATGACTGGGATGGTGTTAGTCTGTCTCTGTCTGCCTGCCTGTCTTGGTCTACATGCATCTCTGTCTTATGGAGCTGAAATTCTTGAGCAGTTGTAGTTATACATATTTGTATGCTCTGTCTTCAGTCGAAAAGAACACCAGTAATATCTCATGAAATAGTATAATGTACATTGTCTCATAATAAATTGTTTGATATTCTTTCAGATGACAAAGGCCAGATTAAAGGTGACAGAGGAGGAAATGAGAGCTCTGAAATGGGAGCACGAAGTTCTTGAACAAAGGTTTGAAAAGGTGGGTGCCTGCACAGTAGAAGGTGCAAAGTGATGCCAGTTAAATGTTTGCCCATCCTATGAAGTTAGATATTATGTATAATAAAAAAGGCACTAGTATGCCTAGACCAATATTTAAGGGAATTGCTCCATTTGAAAACTAAAGGAATAGCAACTTAATATCATTAAAATAGACTAGATGGTAATTAACAGAATCAAAGAATCAAACAGTTTGACTTTTGTGGGTCAAATTTTTCTTGTGAAGAACATTTTTTGTCAATTTTACCCTCAAAATTAGTGAAAATACTACCAGATCATCAGACATTATTATTACTATGAAAGTCAAAATAATTATAAAATATATCCCATTCTTTTAAGACAAAATGTATTTGACAAAAGTATTTTAATTTATTTTTCTCACGCAATATTTGAATATAAAAGAGATTTTATAAGATGTGAAAAGATCATATCTAAAGCACTAGGAAATAGTTGTCCTGCTGAGACTTAAATCTTTCATGGTAAGTGATTGAACTGAACAAAATTCTGTAGCTTCCAATTAAGCAATTAGACTTCTTTGTAATTTGTAATGACTCTTGCCTTTTTGAATTCAGTGGCTATTTGAAGGGTCTTTGTTGCTTTCCTTTAGTTCAGTATCTTTGGGATTTAATTAATTCAGGTCATTTGGGTCATCCCTGATGGCCTTGGTACTAAACCTCATTAAAAGTGTTAAGTATTGATTTCCCTATATGCAAGTTATTACCAGAAATTTATGGTCTTGCATGAATATTTGAGTATATGTTCAAAAGAACCCTGTGGAGACTGAATACCACTAAGACAATACAGCTTGTTTTGTACTTAAACTATGCTGACTTTGAATTCCATTGCCAGGATGTACAGAGATGCCACCCATCCAGTATAATTGGTTTGCTCCGTATTTTCTAGATTCTTTTACAACAAAGACAACTTATTCTATCGTATGAACAGTTTCGAGTGTGTGGTATAATGGGATATTGCACAAACTCTCATTTCATATGAAATTTTTGAAATGAGTTGAATAATATTATATGATGAGATGCTGCAGTATCATGTTGTATTAATACATTTCATGTGAGATTTACTCGAGTTTAAGACTCACATTATTACACAATCGGAAGGACTTTGCATTGTTCTGTGATGTTGATATGTGATGTTGTTAAGTGTTACAACACATTGTGATAAAGGATTTTTATGATCTCCTGTCATGGTACTAATAAAGGTGATCATTTTGTGTTGTTATTACTGTAATGTATAATAAATAAACTTGTTTGTGTCCCTTGCAGACACAGGATGAGCGGGATGAGCTGTATCGCAAGTTTGTCAAGGCAATCCATGAGGTACAGCAGAAGAGTAACTTTAAGAACCTGTTACTAGAGAAGAAGTTGGGTGCTCTGGCAGACACACTGGAGAAGAAAGAGGCTCAACTCAATGAGGTCCTATCTGCTTCCAATCTTGATCCCACCGCACTCACAGTTGTCACAAGAAAACTGGAGGTTGGTAGCTCTTAAGAAATATTTCTTGTGATCTACACAGGAGGATATAGAGAGAGTCTTAACTTGGATTTGTATGATTGACAATGGAGTTTCTTAATTAATATTCTGCCGCATTCAAAATTGACCAGACATTAAGATTAAAAAAGATCAAAATTAAAAGTCATAGTAACATTTGAGTATACACCCTCAAGGGAAGTAATCTTTGGTATGATCTAGGTACTGTATTCTCAGAACTTTTCTAGTCACAAAACTCAAGCTATAAAGTTCCATAACTTTAAATGAAGTTAGAATTACAGAACTTTCAAACTCGTCACCATGGGTTATTCCTTTTGCTTGCTAAATTTAAACTTCCTTGGCAAACTTGATAGAGATTTTGGTATTTTGAACTTGAGCTTAAATTTCTTACTTGGAAAGTTTCAGGGCCTGTCATCCTGGATGGACCATGTACATGATATTCATACATGTGATGTGTCCAAAGTGGGGGGGGGGATTTAGGTTTCCAATACAAGAGAATTTTTTTTATCAGCATATTACTAGAACACAAATACTACGTTGTTCACACAAATTTATATCAGTTATATACTTAATATGCTGAGAAGAAAAATATAACAGAAAAAAACATAAAGGAAATCAAAGAAACTGCTTAAGATGTGTATTAGTTTGAAAAGGAAAATGATTAAGTAGTAGATTGGGACAAGACACCCTTTGTCCACTTCTCTAAACTGGTCAGATGTTGCCAAAAATATAAGCAAATATAAGTGTAATGTAGTTGTACACATTTTTTTTTATTATAAAAAGGTTTTATTTTGCAAACATTGTAATAGTAAGAACATATAACTCATATCAAGATATAGAGGCTTCAGCTTACTTCATACTTTCTTATTAATGGGACCCAGGGGGTGGCTGAGTGGTCAACGGCACTTGCCATTACACATCACTCACATCTCACCCCTGTCCATATGGGATTTTAGTCTTGGCAAGACCAGTGTGTAGCTTCCTGAGAGTTGGTGGTTCTTCCCAGGATCTTTCTCTACCAAATATATTGGACACCTTGTATAGCCTATTATGTTCTGAAAAATGGCATTAAAACCAACAAAATGAAACCTCATTAAAAGTAATCTTTATTTAGATGATTTGACAGGAATAATGAAAAAAAAAATGTAACGATTAGTGCATAACTTTATACACGCTAATGAAATATTCAAAGTCAATTGTGCATACAGTATTGTAATAGTATCAGATTAACATGTAGCAGAAAATGTTATTTACCAATCAACAAAATATGAAAATGTGCCGACAGGGTGGGGGAATAAGATACTTTTAACATCAGTAAAGATTATCTATGTGTAATGCCTAAAAATACATGCCAGAGTCATTACAAGATTTCAGAGATGTAAGTAGATGATGAACTGAATAATTGTTATGATGCTTTAGATATTTCTTTAATGGCCGCAAGCAATTAATGGCCGCAAGCAAGGGGTTCATCATAGTATAAAATCTGCATTCCCATTTAAGGGGTGATATTTTATCTCAAATAACAATATGAATTTAAATCTTAGGGAAAAAAATAAAACAGCATTCATTCCCTTCAGTACTTTTTGGTATTTCCCCAAACTAATAAATAAATATAAATTGCCAAGAATGGATATTTTGTTTCCTCTTACCAAATTTCTAAGTCTGTTTGATTGAATTTGCCTCTTTTCATTTTTAAATTGAGCACATTTAGTCCCCTATCTGTTTTGTTTTCAAACATCATATCTTTTATGTTATAATGAGATATACCCTGATATAAATTTTGAATTAATTTACTGAATTATTTCAGTTTTCAGTGTCAAAATAATGACATTCCACAAATTGCTATTGATACATGTTCTTGGTAAGGATATATGAAATTTTTTAAAAGTTCATTTTGAGATTTTGATCATTTAATTTAAACACCTCTCACAATCATATTTAATAAACACAAAAAGTGGGTATATAAAAACTGACATGTAAACTAGCTCATTGATATCAATAGAAATCATATTTGTCAGTTCTTATCTTTAGTTTATCAGGTGATGGACTGCATGTATATTTACCCCAAACTGTTTCTTGAAAATTTTAAAGACAAGATAGGATGTACATTTACCCCAAACTGTTTCTAGAAGATTATAAAGACAAGATAGGATGTACATTTACCCCAAACTGTTTCTTGAAGATTTTAAAGACAAAGATATGATGTACATTTACCCCAAACTGTTTCTTGAAGATTTTAAAGACAAGATAGGATGTACATTTACCCCAAACTGTTTCTTGAAGATTTTAAAGACAAGATAGGATGTACATTTACCCTAAACTGTTTCTTGAAGATTTTAAAGACAAGATAGGATGTACATTTACCCTAAACTGTTTCTTGAAGATTTTAAAGACAAGATAGGATGTACATTTATCCCAAACTGCTTCTTGAAGATTTTAAAGACAAGATAGGATGTACATTTACCCCAAACTGTTTCTTGAAGATTTTAAAGACAAGATAGGATGTACATTTATCCCAAACTGCTTCTTGAAGATTTTAAAGACAAGATAGGATGTACATTTACCCCAAACTGCTTCTTGAAAATTTTAAAGACAAGATAGGATGTACATTTACCCCAAACTGCTTCTTGAAGATTTTAAAGACAAGATAGGATGTACATTTACCCCAAACTGCTTCTTGAAAATTTTAAAGACAAGATAGGATGTACATTTACCCCAAACTGTTTCTAGAAGATTATAAAGACAAGATAGGATGTACATTTACCCCAAACTGTTTCTTGAAGATTTTAATGACAAGATAGCATGTACATTTACCCCAAACTGTTTCTTGAAGATTTTAATGACAAGATATTAGGTGATCTCCTGATACATAACTTCTTATACTCTGTGTCGGTGCATGGAGAATTTTTTCGGCTTCATTTATTGGCCAATCCAAAAGCCCTGCCTACCTGTTCTGTTAAATGATGGACAGTCTGTTTTTTTCTTAATATTATTAGACACTAGGAATATCAGTGGTGAAATAAATATATTCCTAAAGCCCAGAAATATACAGCATTTATCATTTTGAAGAAAATTTTAATTATCAACAATTTTTCTTACTGAAAGAAAAAGTTGTTGCCAGGCATATGGGATCACTTTAGTGGAAGTACACAAAAATGTCTAGAAGTTTCACAAAATTAAATTAAGTATTAAAAAAATCAAAGAGTTCTCCAGCTCATGAAATATGAGTTTTACTGATTTTACAGGAATCTTCCAGAAGATCCAAGAGAGATTACATGCACATATGTTGTGTTTCACTTAAATGGGAACTGATATTGGAAGCTTTCAAATGCCTATAAGTCTCTGGTTAGCTTGCTGAATAGGATATTTTTCCACATGACAGATGCTTGTTTTCAAACGAATAGTGTGGGAATAAAGCAGAAACTACTTGGCAGCATAGATGTCCCAGACTCCTAGGGTCAGCTCCACAGCATCACTGAGATACTTAAGAATAATTTTTTGGTCAGGAAATTTATTATTATGTATCAGTTCTTGACTTACAAGTTGAACATTTTTAGTTCAACAGTAAGGTATCTCTAAAAAGAGCCAAAATACCATTATGGCTATTGCTTTCATTTTATGAAAATGTTGTTAATACTTTTGAGTCAGATATTTTATCATCTGTAAATTGCTTCCGTCATTCTCATTCTGCATCAAGGTGATGCTTTGAAGTATTAATCAACAGGATAATAACAATAAGTCATCTGCTAATGAATCAAAGTGTATATGGCTTCTGTTATTATTGAATAGGTATAGTTCAGCTTTTGTATCATTATTCACATTAAGTATAGAGAAAACATTTAATTCAGTGTTTTTCCATTTGCAGGATGTGCTGGATTCCAAGAACAGTGCCATCAAAGATCTCCAGTACGAACTGGCTCGTGTATGCAAGGTTAGTGTCTTGCTTCTACAGTTCAAATAAATTTTTGAAAACTAAAAAGTAATATCATTCATGTGATTCATTGTAACTAACATTGTACAGAATATATAATTAACTTTGTTTTCCTATTTTATTTTAAAAATATGTTATTCTAAAGATTTTGACTATCAAGAGGGATTGACTGAAATGGGGTATATCTAAAAAGTTCTTGTTTTAAGCTAATTAGAATTGAACAAACATATCAGATTATGTGTAGATGACTTTCAGAGCTGTTTGTTACATTGTAAATTCCATATATACTCACTTAAAAGTCAAGTCAAACTGCAAAAGAGAAAGATCCTGATCTGATGGTACTTGAATGGACTTTTAAATGGATGCTATTTAATGTACTTTTTAATGGGTGGTACTTGAATTGACTTTTAAATGGATGCTATTTGAATTGAGTTTTTAATGGATGCTATTTGAATGGACTTTTTAATGGATGGTACTTGAATGGACTTTGAAATGGATGCTATTAGAATGGACTTTTTAATGGATGGTACTTGAATGGACTTTTAAATGGACGCTATTTGAATGGAGTTTTTAATGGATGCTATTTGAATGGACTTTTTAATGGATGGTACTTGAATAGACTTTTTAATGGATGCTATTTGAATGGACTTTTTAATGGATGGTACTTGAATAGACTTTTTAATGGATGCTATTTGAATGGACTTTTTAATGGATGGTACTTGAATAGACTTTGAAATGGATGCTATTAGAATTTTAATGGATGGTACTTGAATGGACTTTTAAATGGATGCTATGTGAATGGAGTTTTTAATGGATGGTACATGAATAGACTTTTTAATGGATGGTACTTGAATGGACTTTGAAATGGATGCTTTTGGAATGGACTTTTTAATGGATGGTACTTGAAAGGACTTTGAAATGGATGGTCTTTGAATAGACTTTTTAATGGATGGTACTTGAATGGACTTTGAAATGGATGGTACTTGAATAGACTTTTTAATGGATGGGTAATTTTTCACATTCAGAAATATGTATTCAGCAGATAAGTAATTGATAACTTGAGAGGTCAGATCTACAAATACAGTTTTCCAAGACCAGCTTATATCAAAACTCTTTCTTACCAAACATTTTATGGAAAGGAACCTTCTCCCATAAAAATAAAGGATAAACCTTATGTATATTTTTGTAAATCTTGTCTAAATATGGATTAAAAAACTCAGCAGCCTACTACTATCTGGGTCAAGGAATTGTTTAGATTTTACATAAATAACTATGATTAGTTTGTAGTTAACTTAATACAGAACCCATACATTGTTAACATTTTCATTTACATAGTCAAAATTTAATAATGTTAAAAAATACACAGTAGGAAATTTTCAACATAATTCTGATATATCTATTATTAAAAGAAAATCTCTTGTTATGATTTGAGAAAAATGAGAAAATGTTTGGTTATTCAGGGTTTGCACAATCTTCAGAAGTACTTTAAATTTGGTGGTTACCATGACAAGTGCTTGAAATTTAGGTGGTTACCATGAAATGTGTTTGAAAATTTGTGGTTATTTTGAAAAGTGCCTGAACTTTGGTGGTTACCTTGAAGAATGCATGATTTTTTTAAGTGGGCTCTAAAAATAATAGAAATATGCTTGAAAATGCTCATATGATGGAAAGTATTACAACTTTAAACATATCTGTTTCATTGAAAACAGTAAGTTACAAAATATAAAGAAAGAATTTTGAAAGTCTTTAAAAAATGTTACAAACACAAACTTCCAGAAATTTGGCACAAGTTGGGTTGTTGTATTCAGTAAAACCTCCATTTGTGTTGGATTGGTATTAGCCTAATTTTGGATTGTAACCACCTGGTCATGGAAATGAATGGATGCTATGTGTTGATTGGGCAAAAAAGCACAGTTAAGTGCTCTTCAATGCTAAGTTTATTGTCAAATATGATTGACAGGAGTGCTATACACATTGTACATAAGGCCAAGTTTATTGTCATATAAGATTGACAGGAGTGCTATACACATTGTACATAAGGCCAAGTTTATTGTCAGATAAGATTGACAGGAGTGCTATACACATTGTACATAAGGCCAAGTTTATTGTCAAATAAGATTGACAGGAGTGCTATACACATTGTACATAAGGCCAAGTTTATTGTCATATAAGATTGACAGGAGTGCTATACACATTGTACATAAGGCCAGGTATATTGTAGTATATGGTGCAGATAGGAATATAATTAGGCAGTCCAGCTTTACAAAAGTCTTACACTTTTGTAGCATCTTCCACAAATGAAATGGGTATCATCATGGAATGTATTAAGTTGGCTAAAATGAGTTATTTCCTTGATATTGTGGTACATATCCATACATATGTAAATCTGTACATCCATTCCAAATCCATCTTGGTGTGATAGCATGACTATTAAACAGTGTCATGAAATTTTACAAAACAAGTAAATGACCTGATTAGACTGTGATAAAATCAATGTTAGCAAGAGTTTTAAAAATATTGCCTTATGTAGACAAATTAAATTTGTTGGATATATTCATATTTTGATGACCAGATTAGCTTTTCAGGTCATTACTGCAATTTTTCAATTTTTTTAAACACATTTTTTATTTAATTTCTCTCACTCAGACCATTTTCAACAAGAACCTTATTAGCCTGACTTAGCAAAAACCACTTAAGGTAGACAAATTAAATTTTGTGTCTATGTTTAAATGGACATGTGCATGATCTAGTTTTATTTTTGGATCATTGGGGCAAATTTTTAAAATGTCTTTTACTTTTTAATTTTTTTTTACTTAGACTTGACTGTGAGGTCATACATTTTTTAACAAACACAAATCTAGTTATTTCTTTACTTGGTTGACAAGAATCATTTGCAATGGTGTTTCACATATGACAAACATACTCCTACATGATGTAACCTTTTCCATAACATATCTTGCATCTGTGTGGTCTGGCCTATATTGTAGTATACTTGTGTGGATTTCATGAACCACACTGTGCTACAGGGTGATTACTGTATGTTTTCACTCATCCTTGGTCAATTTTTTCTTCCAGGCTCATAATGATTTGTTAAGGACATATGAAGCTAAGTTGAACCAGTTTGGTATCCCCACAGAGGAACTGGGCTTCAAACCACTGGAGAGCACTGTAGGAGGACAGACCCTGGGACAAGGGCCAGCTGGTCTTGTGTCAGCTCCATCCTAAGTCTTCAAAAAACACACATATCACTCTTCCGTCTGAGATCAGTTGTTTCTTCTACCTGTTCAACCATGCTTGTTTTCAATTAAAACTATTTAAATAAAAATCTTGTATTTCTTCATGATGGGGACTGAATGTCCTCTTTTTGTTAATGTTTCAGATAAGTATGAAGCATTTAAAAAAAAATAATTTACAGTACACAATAATTGATGTAAAATATTTTAAGATTAGGAACAATTAACATACTTCAGAAATAAGCTGTTTTTCCATCCCTATGTAGATATTGAAGAAAGGAAAGATAATTGGTTTCCTTCAGTTGCAGTATGAGCAAAGAAAATTTAGGAAAGTTAGTTTAAAAAAACTGAAGATACAGACCTTAATTTTTTAATTCAGGTGATGCTTACATAGACCACAAAATTGCTGTGATATTTTAAAAGACAATGCTTATATTCATGTGTTGTATTTATTTTGTGAGTATTACATTTACTAGCATATGATCATGATAATAAAGATTTCAATTGTACATGTGAAATTTATTTTCTTTTTATATTGTATGTCTCTGCACAAATTCAGGATGTTTGTGTACCAGTTCAGAATGTCTGAGCACAAGTTCAATTTTGGGGGTAAATCATGACTAGGTATCAGAGCCCTCACTCAAGGCATCTATGTTTTTCTTGCAGTTATCATATCCTTCGGAGTTCAGAGATCAATTTACATACCATATATTTGCTTGTAAGTCCTGTCCAAATGCAAAGACTGCAGAGACACAGATTTGCTGTCAAAGTGAGCTGGCAGATCTGGATCTTTGTGATTGTTAGCAGTAACCAGTGGAGCAGTGGCATAGGTCCTGTTCAGGGTTTATGTTATTTTAAGTTGGATTTCATTTATAAGCAAGTATAAGTAGAATTTCATGAAAATAAATTTGTAAATATATTTTGCAACTAAGCAACTGTTATCCCTTTCATATATAAACTGTATGTTTTTTCTTTATTGCCAGATCGGGGTTGATTGTGTAGTAAAGTTTAGCAAGTTTGTGAATAGGAAGCCAGGACTGAATTTCACCAACAGACATTAAGTTTGACAAGATGATTTTGGTTCTTTAAAAAAAATGTGAAGGGATGTCTGGGAATCCTAACCCTAGCAGGGTCTCAGGGGATGGTGAGCCAGATCGGGGGTTCAGAAGGATGAAAACACTCAGCAAAAAATGCACTGTCGACTCTGAGAGCATACAAAACTGCACCTGGTGACCCATATTATCATATTTTATAACATTGTTACTTCATTCCAACAAGAAAAAAATCATTTGAAAAAGAACAAACCTGCCCAGTGTTAAACAATACTTTAAGAATTTTACAATGTTCATTTTCACATCAACTTGTTGTCCAGTAATATTAGTGCTGAAGTTATTAAATGTGCACACAATAATTCAGCTACAATAATTTGTTAATTTTTGCAGCACATATTACATGTATATCACAATTTTTTCTTCTAAATAAATCTGGTTTGCTTTTATTCTTTCATGGTAACAGGTTTTATTTATATACATAAACTGTATAAAAATAATCACATAAATTAACTTGTCTTTTCCCTAATTGGACACAGCCTGTCGATATTAATGTGCTTGTCTTGCATTTTTTGCAGCTGAGGCAAATGTTTCGTTTATTTTCCATTTTGTAATCATTGATTTTGTAGGCAAATGTAGAGTTATTTTGTTTTCATTCTCAACAAGAGTTTTCTTCTTCCCTTTAAGGTCCTCTGTGTATTGTCTACATGCAATTTGCATATTCTGAATGGGTTGCATCTGTCGTCTCACTTAAAATATTGTATCACACTTTTCCTGATTCCTTCAGACCATATTTGATGTTCTGTATCAAGTTGTGGCTTTCTGTATTTATTCTTCCTGATTTGAAGTCGATAATATCATTCCTGTCAAATCAAGGGTGACTGGTAGAGACCTTTGATAGACAAGGGTATCTGGCAAGTATATCATCACTTTCCCAATGCTTTATGATCTATGCTTTATCTCTTCTTAAATTTTGGAAGGGAATCAGTTTGAAATCTTTTACCTTCCAAATCGCACTGGTTCAGCTCCTTCTGATTGAACGTTTTAGACACTAGAGTTGTCAGTAGTAGTTAGTCGTTGACTGGCACAGATTGAAAGTCCTGTGACATTCAGTTTTCTTATATATTGAACAACTATGTTTCCATTGACTTTCAGCTCTTTCCCATTCTACATATTTTTCAAACCTTTATCCAATTTTTTGTGTGTTCATGATTCAGCTGATAATTTGATATGCCATATTTGGCTTGTGTACTTATTTCCATCAATTTCCATTATGCAAAGAGTCATTCAATGAGAAGAAACTTTTAGATCAATCAGTACATGCTTTACGATGATGATCAGCTTTACGATGATCATCCGTTAATGAACATATGGACTGAATACTGTTACAAGTATTGTCTTTGTATGGTTACATTATTGTGGAATGGGGCTAAACAGAATGTTATTTGAAAACCAGATTGTAGATGATAGAGAAAAATGGACCATATCCAGGTAAATTGAATTTAGGCCAGGAGAAAAGCAGAATACCACTTTAAAATGGGAAAACATCATCACTTTGGCTGAAAATGAAGTCTGACTTAAAACTGACAAATGTTGCAAGTCCTTATTTATGACTTGTATTGGTGAATTTTTGTATTACAATGTCAAAATGTGCTTCACGGCCTTGACTACTGAACTTCACTGCCTAGACTACTGCATTTACTAAACCCATATCACAAGTTCCAGTTGTGTTCTGAGTGTTCATGAAAATTACTGTGGACATATTGTGCTTTACATTGAGAATGAGCTGAGTTGTCCAAGGTTCATATCTTCATTATACATACTAGAGTATCAAGGCCTAAAATGAAAGTTTCAGTACAAAAACTAATCTTCCTTCATATTTGATGGATGATCAGCACAATTTTTACAACTTGGAGACCTTTATGCCTGGATACTGACTGAGATTTAGTCAAAATCTGTTAAGTGGTTTTATGTCAGAGTTGAAAATAGCAAATATTGACAGAGAATGTACAACTGGTGACAAACACAGAACCTACCATAAGGCTCACATGGTGCAAAAGGAATGTCATCTAATAAAATCCAAAAGAAAATGTTTAAGGTTATTTCGATTGCCACTAACAATCCGATCGAAAGTGCATTTCCTCATTCATCTGACATCAGATTTGCTCAATACAGGCATCAAGAAAACAAAAAAGATGGATGAACAAAAATCCTAGTACTTTAATGTGTACACATGAAAGAAAATACAGTAAAACAAGAAAACAACCCCCCCCCCATGAAAATTTAAGAAAAAATTAACAAATGTTAGAAATAAATTTATCTCCATTTATCTCCTCTGGAATGGTACTTGTGCTTGTGACTTCTTGTGGCATTTCTTTATCATCAAGATCAGACAACTCTTCCTCACCCATGCATTCTGCAGAGTTACTATTTTCCTCACTGGTTCCACTCGTGCTTTCACTGTTCATGTCGAAGTCATGCATTCCATGAGAGGAAGTAGTCCCATTCTAAAATAAAAAAATATTTATATGTTGTGCGACCTACAGCTTGGTGCATTTTTTGTACTTTGCTAAGTAGCACAATGGTACAAAATCGGTTTTAGTTTTTTTAATGCAGATTGTTAACCAAGTACTGTTCTGTACAACATATGCCTTTTAGAATTTCTGATTGAAATTTGAAGGGCTTGTTCAATTATTGATATGGTGTGATAGTGGACTTGTATTTTCAGTCTCGCCATATCCATAACCATTCACCGCTCCGGTGTTCTAGTGGTTGGAGCGTCCGCCTCGGATGCGGGAGGTCGTGGGTTCGATCCGAGTCATACCAGAGACTTAAAAAATGGTACTAACAGCTGCCTCGCTTGGCGTTCAGCATTAAGAGGTTAGTGTTAGGACTGGTCGGACTGGTGTCAGGATAATGTGACTGGGTGGGACATCATGCTACATGTCTGCGGCATGATGCCCCAGTGCTAGACATCACTATAAACTGCCACATTGCAGACATCGTAGCGATATGACTGAAAAATTGTTAAAAGCTACGTTAAAAATCAAAAATCACATCACATCACATAACCATTCACATTTATATCATCACACCATGATGAATCAACATATCAAATGTACACACACACCTCGGACTTACCTGGATGTAGTGAGTTCTCATGTGTTCCCGGACATGAGACTTACGGGAGAAGGATTTGCTGCAAATTGGACAAATGAATGGTTTTGATCCTGTGTGGGACTTCAGATGAACTTTACGATTTTCCTTCCCTAGAAGAAAAAAAGTATTTTCATCTCAAATTCTTCATAATCAAAATTTATGTTGGTTTACAATTTTCCTTCCTTAGAAGAAAAGTATTTTCACCTTTGATTCTTCATATTTACAATTTATTTTGGTTCAACATACCATATACTTCTAAACAAATGCATGACAAAAGTGAAAGACACAGACAAGTAAAAGAAAAGAAAAAGATTCCGTCAATCTTGCTGCTGTGACTGATACTGTCGCCTGAAAGGTTTTGCAGTGTCTACGTATAGTTATCTGCTATTGTAGTACACAGGTGCAATATATTTTGTGTTGAACTGTTGTTCTCTAAATAAACATTTTTTTCTATCCATATAAAACTCCGAAGCAAAACTAAAGTAATGACCCAACACAAGACATCAATCACTGCTGTAGGTGTTGAGAAATCGTACATTTATTATGATATGAACTCGAAACATGTCAAATCGGCACATTTATTATGATATGAACTCGAAACGTGTCAAAGATAGAGCACACGCAGGATACGATTTAGCAAACAAATCGAGCTATGTCCTTTTGGGCGATTCACGATTTTTGGTGATCATAAAACGAAAAGAAAAATAAATAAAAAGAATGTATACACATACTTGAAAATCTTTTCTTACAAATCGGACATTCATAGGGTTTCTCTCCACTGTGAGAGCGCATATGAATCTTCAGATTTCTGGACAGAGCAAAAATTTTCTTGCACATAGGGCATGGGAATTTGGCACCTGAAAAATATATTCATTTACTACATTTTTGGCAATTTGTCTACATATCACGTACTACTGCATCTAAAATAACTTCAAAATTTCACTATGGAGTCATTAACCACGTGTATGCCAAACTAATACATAATGTCCCAATGTAGTAGTACCATGACAGGGTTCGTCTAAACCAGAGGTGGGCAAACTTTTCAGTGCAAGTGTCGCATACACAAATTTACACCTTGTCGCGGGCCGCATAGTTCATTAAGTAAAATAATTAATATTTGAAATAGCAAAAACAAAAGGTTTTTCTAAATAACATCTAATTAATTTTCAGTTGTTAATATGTTGTTAACATTTGAAAACTTAAACTTCAAAAGAAGCACATTTATTTGATAAACAGAGTAACATAAACAGTGTCAGTGCGAATGAGGACTTGTTCCTAGGCCGCATGAAAACCCTTGGCGGGCGGCCCGCGGGCCGTAGTTAGCCCACCCCTGGTCTAAACCTTCCTGATTTATGTCTCATGCTGTCTAGTGTTCCAATGTAGTAGTACCATGACAGGGTTCGTCTAAATCTTCCTGATTTATGTCTCATGCTGTCTGGTGTCCCAATGTAGTACTACCATGATTTATGTCTCATGCTGTTCCAACTTTTATAACTATGGCCAGCCTAAACACCAACATTTTCCGGCCCTGAAATAATACTCTACTTTCTAAATGTGAATATGGCGTAAAAATTTGATAGTATGAATTTTAAAGCATCGGCATCAGAAGTGGCAGAAATCTATTAACGATAATGACCAGGCCACGTGTATTTCTCCAGAAGAACACGCAGCCCTAACAGTCATACGTCATGAAATTCCCATTAAAAATATGTGTATAAAACATAACAAGTAAAAGAGTAAACATATAGTTGGCCTTAGATTTCAATAATTAATTAAGCAGTAACATTCAAATATTACAGTGATAGAAGCATACATGTACTTCTACAATATTAGCCATCCCGTCATTTCTACTTTAATCTTTTCCCTGATATACTCATTCATGAAAACGGTTTATTTTTTGTCTCCAGATTGTTTTTAACTACATGGCAGGTTCGAGTTTTCAAACCATGCAAGGGCAAGGCCTTCTGTTCATGAAGGACCGAATCAGCGTAAATTCACTATTGGTCATCACACATTGTTTATAATGACAACTTTTAACATGAAGGGACGGTAGTAATACAAGGTGACACTGCTAATTAAATTGATTATTGCACAGCAGATTGTTTTCTATGTTCCCCAAATTATTTTCGCGTTTGCAGTCTTGTGAAGTTTACTCAGTGATTGGATTCGGGATGCTGGCGGTCGCACACAATTCCTAAAACTCAAAATTTCTTATATGCAACCTTTTTATACCATTTCTACGCAAGTTTTATTTTCGCAGAAGACTGCTAGATGATCGTCATCAAGTATAGCGAAACAAAAGCATCCGCCAAAAAGGCCGATACAGATGATATCTCGGGGTGGGTGGGTTGAGAGTAAGTTGAACTATTTCACGAGTAAAATAGAGACATCAGTACGATAATTTGTTTCTCCATTCGTTTTCAGTGCTAATAACAGCTGCATTAATACATCGAGGGGAAAAAAAGAGTTCCAAACGTTTACAATAATTTTAAGACAGTGACTTTAAAATTTTTAGATTATAACATAATGTTTCAAATTGTGTATTTTTCCAGTGAATGGCTGCTTTCATAAGAAACTGAAGATATTTGTTTTTCGTTAACACGATTCTTGCGCGGATTGATACAGCGAACATTGTTATGTGTGTATATATATGTTCAGTACAAGCCTGACGGAATGATCCAACAGACTTCAGAGCATATCATCTTGAAACAACAGATTTTGCTATCTGTAAGTTAAAAAGTTTGGATTCCACGTTTTCTTGATTTCTGAAGCCAAACGTGAAAAAGTACGTGTCGCAAGCTTGCAGTCTATTTGGGCAACAGTCGCTGTACCCAAATATCGACTGTCAATTAATTTCTGTTTACAATTGACACTAATAAACGCCTGATTTGTCCATCGTTTTCAGACATGATTATGATTGTGATGACAGTTTAAATCGCTACTTAAACAATTATGTTATTATATGTAATCAAGGGTCGTTAAGTTTGACAAGGTGACACGGGGTATCTAATTGTAACAGGTCGTCAAGTTCAGTCATTGATAATTTTCATGATTCATATGGAACAATAATTATTACAAGTTGATTCTTGAAGCCTACTTTTGTTGCTGGGGATTGATTTTGAGTCATTCTTGACAGCCTCTTCTTACTGAGTACATAAATGTATACGAGATGGTAAACATTGTTAACACGTTCTATTGGATACAGAGTACAGGAAAACAAAAAGGAAAAAAGAGGCCAAAATATGGAAAATGGGTCTGGATAATATATATAAGGTCAGATACACTTACTAAATGGAAAAAGAAAGTACAATGCAGTTCTAAAAATTATATCGCCGCTTTGGCGATATCAGTTTTCTTCTACTGGTATATTTCAATAGCTCATTATGAAATATTAAAAAAAAAAATAAAACAGTATTAGAGTTTTCAAAAGACTATGCAGCCGGTCGTTTGAAGTAGGTTTAATTCTAAATGACCTGCAATCGAAGCTCTCTAAGACGAAGTCTGCTACATTCTGGTAAATATGAAAGACCACTACATATGTACAAGAGAAACGGGCTAGATAAAATCAGAAAAAAATACATTGCACATATATATATATATGCCAGATATTTGTTCATAGATTGTTGTTTGTCCAATATTTCAGATTTCGATTAAAACAAAGAAGAAAAAAAAACTGCACCAATCGCTGCCTAAACGCGTTGTGAGCACATTCTTTGCAAAAAATTTAAGACTTGACATGAAAAGTCAATGACAAGGTTTGTTCTTGACTGCCACCAGCCGCTTAAATAAGGTCGCACCTATGTAAATTTTAAAATTAAGATTCTGATATATGACAATGTTTACTTTCTTGCCCCTTTAATAGAAAACTTGATCCCGAAATCTCGTCCAATAGTTCGTTTCTGTTACGATTAAGTCTAATATCGTGCTCATATATCGGAAAATGCTGACAAATACACACATGCGATTAAGTCGCAGTGATGATCTCTCCAAGTTTGTTAAATTACCTGATTTGTGCATTCTCATGTGACCTTGTAGGTTGCTGAGACACGGAAACTCCTTCCTACAGTCGCTACACTGGTATACCTTTTTGGGAGGGTCCAACTCTGATGCGGTGTGGGAGGAGATAAAGTGCCTCTGTAGGTTAGTCACATTACTGAAGATTTCAGAACAGAGAGAGCATTTTATCGTTGACTCACTCTTCTTCTCGTGAACTTTGTAGTGGTTAATCAGGTTCACCGCGCTTGAAAAGGTCTTATTACAATCTGGACCTTTCAATTCCAGTGTAGAAGATGGTGTTGGCGATGAATTGGGCACATCATGCGAGAACATATGATTTTCTAGCTCGGCACTGAAGAAAAAAATTTGGTTACAATGGCTGCAGCCATACCTTCTGGCAGATAGTCCGTGCTCCAAAGCGTGAGACTGAATCTCCGACGCGTTGCTGAACGTCTTGCAGCATACGCTACATGTGAATTCCGAATCCTTGTACGTGTGTTCAATAAGGTGACACTGCAGCCTATAAGGTGAGTCAAATACTGTAGAGCAAAGCTTACACTGATGAAAGTTACCTTCCATCATTACGTGGGTAGCAACGTGCATCTGGATTTCTCGCTCACTATTAAATGATTCCTGACACTTGATGCACTGATAGGTTTTCTTGTGGGTGCTTGCGTGTGCCTCCAGATGCGAGCTAGTTCCGAACTTGGCGCCACATTGTTTGCAAACGTGCTCACTGGTCTCTCCATGATAGCAGGGTTTGCAGACGTAATACATACGACCACTACTGTTCAGTTTGGAAACGAGGTTCTCATTAGAATCAAAACTTTTCAGACATACACAGCATGTGAAGAAAGTCGGTTTGTTCTGGAAATGGTGCTTACCGTGCATCTGCAATTCTATGAGTGAAGCAAGTGTCTGTCTGCAGATAATACATTGCATTACGACGCCTTGGAATCCGTGCTCTTGGGAATGTATGTAGAATTGATCTTCGTTTCTTAATGACATTTTGCAGATGACGCATGTGTTCCCTTGTTGGATTTTACAATGTTGCAATTTGTGTTCAGCTAGGATACCTGAACTCGGGAACACCTCGTCGCAGATGTTACATTTCTGTGAGCCAGTGTTCAGGTGTATCTTACTATGCTTGTCCAGATCAGCTTTGCTCTTAAATGTTTGGCTACAGAAGGTACACGAAAATAATGAGATGGACATTTTGTCACTGTATGGGGATAAAGGTTCAGGAATGTTCAGAGGGAGGGACATCGTCGTTAAGGAGCTGGATAAAGACGAAGATAAGGATGGCAATGACGGGATGGGAATGTTTAATGGCGTAGATGAGAAACTCAGGACCGCATCACGAGGGATTGAGGATTCCGCTGACATGTCATGACCGGAAACCACGCTTTGTGGGCTGACAGACGGAGTTATACTGCTGGAGGTAAGCACACCTTTCAGTCCATGGTCATGAGCTTTGTGGCTCTGTAATGAGAGTTTGATGCATAAAGTATTAGTCGGTGTTATCAAACTACAAATGTAACATTAACCCATTTTGAATCTTGCAGAAAAATGTCTTTTTCTTGCAATAAAAGATTTTATTAATAGAAACAGTAACGCTCAGTATATGTTTATTTTTCTCGTTAGTTGGTTGATTGTTTTTTAATGACACTTTCAGCACATTATTGGCTATATCATGCAAAGGAAATAAGGGCCTATTCGAAGGACGTACCAACTGACCCTTCCTGCTAGAATCGAAATAGGACTTGAAAGGAGATATCTACTTTGAAAGTTAATCAAATCTTTCTAGTGGTTCAAATTTAAAAACAAAACAATTAAAATTGAAAAAGTGAAAACAGGGTATTCATCTTTGAAATAGATACTGTATATCTTTATAAGTCATTGCTTCATAATCCAAAATAAACCTTTTTCCTTACCATATAAAACGCCATACTCCTCACAGTGGATTGCCTCATTTAAGAAGAATAATAAATAGAGGATTTCAAACGGATAACGATTTAATATTGAATTTATGAAACGAATTTAATAATGTCCATCTTATGCTAGCCTTGGCGAGCAAAAGCTGGAAATTATTTAACGACTTTCATAAATTTAATATTTAATCATTACCCATTTGAGATTCTTTTTATTATAGTTTTATTTCAGTAGAAATTATTTAGATAGAAAGAAGAACGAATAATTTCGTTATTCTGGCAGACTCTATACCTTTCATTTATTGTGCGTAAAAAATAGTCCCAAAGTTGAAATAGTAAAAGTATATTATACATTTCTGGTAACTATAAAAAAGAATAAGCGTCCATCCAAATAAACAGAACATTTTACAAAACAAAAAACATTTGTCAGCACAAAATGTCCAATGCGTGTGATGTCACAATTTTTGATACGGTGCACAGTTCCGATTTGAGTTGGCCAACACAACACAGTGACAGTATGTTTACGTTGAAATTCCACAACTAAACATTAAATTGTTGCGATATTTTTGTGAAAAGATTACTGGATGCAGAAATACACATATTTATAGGACCGCTCAGGTGGCCTAGAGGTTACAGCGTCCGTGTCAGATACGGGAAGTCGTGGTTTCGATACCCGGCCGAGTCATACCAACGACTTTCAAGAATGGTACTAAAAGCTGCCTCGCTTGGCACTCTGTATTAACAAGTTAGTCTTAGGACTGGTCGGCATGGTGTCAGGATAATGTGACTGGGTGGGACATCATGCCTCATGTCTGAGGCATGTCTGAGGCATGATGCCCCAGTGCTAGACATCACTATAAACTGTCACACTTCAGACATCGTAGCAATATGACTGAAAAATTGTTAAAGCTACGTTAAAAATCCAAAGCACACACACACACATTTATTGTAATGTATTTGTGACCGGATACTTGTAGTATTTGATTTGGAACATTAGACTGTACAGATTGTAACGTCTTTCTAGGGCAAATTCAATACATAAGATAGGGCTTTACTCAGGGACGTCATTTCAACTTTTTCGGAGGGGGGCGGGCAAAACTTGACGGGCTTGTTTATTTTCGTATATAGGCAACAGCAATTTTACATTTTACAGCACATACAAATTCAGATGACGTCCCTGGCTTTAGTCAACACGTTTAATCAGTCCGCTCTAGCAGATGTCGCACCGTTCTGTTTTCAAAAAAACGCAAGAGTAAGAAGGGAAATAACTCGTACGAACTTACTGTGAACTGGACTAATGCATGTACATATGCATTATGTTACATCTCCCTTCATAAAATAGATTTTCGCCGTTAACTTGCTTAGTGGCACATAATGTTAATATACAAGTCCCTTGTCATACTTTGCGCACTTCCAAAATTTCCTACAAATGAAATCTGACTAGAATTCTGAGCTTGATGCATGCAGAATCAATAACGAGAAATGAAATTATTCTTTAATATAGGAATTATCAGCTTTCCTAGGGATCACTAGCAAATGATTTACCAAAATGAATTATTTAAAGTTTTGTCTGTCTTAAGTCAATTTTTTTTATCTACTCTTCTTTTTAACTCTTGTTTTTGCTGCTGTGCAGAGTCTTTGTCCTTTTTCTCATTTTCTTTCTTTCCGCCACTGTCTGCATGAAAGCTCAGCATACTTCTTGGCATCAAACTCGGCCATCTTTTTACATAGCTTTAAGTCTCCGATCACCTTCTTAAACTGTGGCTGGTTGATGAGAGTAACAAACCATCTGTTTATACTGGTATAGGCTTGTCGGAAGTTTGGGTCGAGGACATATTGGTAAGCATGGGGAAGGTTGTAGGCTACAGTAATGTCAACTAGGAAGGTGCGGGTCTGCGGGTAATGATTTAGCACACCCAAGGCTAACTTCATTTGCTCCTTAGGTTTTTCCGTCTCCTGTTTATTGTACTGTGTGATGCCCAAGCATGGGAAGACCCAGGTGCAGGATGCTGGAAGAATCCAATTGTCAGCAAAGTTGACCTACTGCTGTATCCTTGCCTAGTCTTCCTGTACAGATCCTAGCAGCTTACTGTTGCTCACACAATGTGCTATTGCATTACTCTCAAATATACAGTCCACTCTTGACGACTCGAACACTGGTACCTGCTCCGAAAGGAAACTTGGCTAAGAAATCATCAGACTTGTTCGTCTCACCGAAAACGAAGCTAGTGTCAACGGTCACTTCAGCGCCACTGTATTCGGCAGCGATAAGTGCCATGTAAACTCGGAAGTTGCCTGGATACGTGTACAGGGTACCTGATGCCACTGCACCGGCAGGCAGGAAAAGTAATGCATATGTACATGTGTAACACCAGTTCACAGTTAGGTCATACGAGTTATTTCTTTTTTTTACTGTTGTGCTCTCCTTTAGAAAACACAGAATGGTGCAACATGTGCTAGAGTGATTAAGTTAGTATGTACTCACCAGTTATTATGTACTTTTGTGAGAGTGACGTATGTAAGGTGAAGTTGTTTGCATTTGAAACATGCACAGTGGAGAGAATGTTGGCATACCTCTATGCTACTTCGATGCAACAAAGGAAATTGTACATGATCTAAGCACACCCCGAACTAAAATGACTGCTCCCTTATGCTAAAAACCCCAGCCTGAATTAATCTATTGTACACTATCTGTAAGCACTAAATAAAATAGGGAAAATAAATTTTGCCTAACTAAACAATACCAGCTTCTGTATGTGCTTATTAAGGGGTCGCTCACCAGTTATTATGTACTCACCAGTTATTATGAATTCACCAGTTATTATGTACTTTTGAGAGAGTGGTTTATGTAATGTGACGTTGTTTGCATTTGAAACATGCACTGTGGAGAGAATGTTGACATACCTCTATCCTACTTTGATGTAATGTGGATGATATTTCTTTGGATATTGTACTTTTGGAAATTGTACATGATCTAAGCACACTGCTAACTAAAATGACTGCTCCTTTATGCTAAAGAAATCACCCTGAATTAGTCTAAAGTACACTATCTTTAGCACCTATTAAAATAGTGAAAATGAATTTTGCCCAACTAGTCAATACCAGATACTCTAAGTGCAATTACTACATATATAAAATGGAAAAAATGTTATCGGCTCTTTTTTCTACATTTTACATCTGAAGTCCAGGAAGTGAAAATGACCAAGCGGAGCTAGCGGTTTTTGAAAGGTGCAAATCTGAAGTTAGGCTAAGCTGTATACTCTATAACCCATATTACATCCACCAGTCATTCACCAAACAAAAAGGAAAGTAAAGCTTCTTTGAACAATACCTAGATATACAAGGTCTTTTTTTAAATAGCCAGTATAACCAGCGAGGAAACCCGACGAAATTCTTTTTCTTTAAAATTCTAACTTATGCAAGATACGAAACTACAGAGCGCCACCTAAACGTGTTGAGTACAGCAATGTCTTATGTATTGAATTCTGTCCTAGAAAGACGTTACACAGAAGACGTAAACAAATCTCTGAGTCGGACTTGCATCACATATTTACCGCGTAAATGTGCTGAGGTTGATAAAGTTCTCTCAGTTGGGAAGAACGGTTTATGTGTACATTCTTTTTAGTCCTACAACGTAAGACACATCACCCGAAAAGTTCTGGGGTGTGAGGAGTCTTACAGCCTAACTAACGGCACTGTTTAGCGTGTTTTGATGTCAACTAACAGTGTAACGAAAGTCAATTTTCCAGGAATGTCACACACAACTGGCAACCAATAACGACGCTTTTCTACAAAGTAAAGTTATAATGTTTTTTCAGACTTTACTTATCCTGATGTTTTTTCTCTAATAAATTCAAATTCTCACAAAAGAAATGGACCTGTTTTCAAGTTTCGTTGGCCTACATTTCAGTTGCCTGGAAAGCGATGAAAGCCGGGAATGCCGAAATCAGGTTAAGTTGACATATTATTCTTTAACGAAACGAATAAAAATATATTATGCCTATTGGAACTGTAAGCAACGTTTCGTTTCGTTCAAGAAACATATCCCCACATGAACATACTAAAACATACTTCGGCATACCTCGACTACCGTCGCATTGCAACAAATTCAAATGTTATCACAACGGAACATGAAAATGCGTCCATTTGCTAGTGTTATTTTCATTCCGCCAGGATAAAGACAGCACAGTAAGTATATTAATTACACATAAATTAGTGGAAGAGTGTCGATATAGGCTGCAAAGTGTGTGAGATATTCCTGAAACTTTGACTACTCATTCCGATGTCAACCGACATCGGAACACGCTATACAAGGCCGTTATTTGGGTAGTAAGACATAGCACTAAAACAAAAAACAACATGTGGTATGTCTTACATTGTAGGACTACATTCTTCTGTGAGCAAAGGTGAGCTTATTTACTTCAGTAAGATAACATTTAAACCAAGCTTGTAGATAGAGTGGATTCCATGCTACAGCTATACTACCCATCCATCCCCACCCCCACCCTCGTTCCCATCTAAGCAATACCGGTAGTTTTACTTGTTGTTATTGTTCTTGTCTTGGGGTTTTTGCGATTTTCATGTTATGATATGCTACACGACATAACAAACCCCTGTGGCGTTAAATTGGCAATATTGAAACATACGAGACCATTTTTTCCCCAGTTCCCTTTCGCGAGTCGATTCAAAATATGGCGGCCAAAAATGTTCAATGAAAACAAAAAATTCCAGAAGGCGGGGTTAAAATTTTTTCCCATGATCGCAGCCAATCAGTAAAGAGAATACTGTGCACTAATTTCATGGGCTTATTTGGACCAATCAGAATCACATAAAGTGATATGTTTACATGTATATAAATATATAATACAAAAAACACTGCATACACTAGAGGCAAAGTGTACCGACCCTGTGATAACACCCACAGTGCTGTCAATTTGATGGATTAATGCCAGCCGTAGCAAAGTGTAAGCTTTGTTGGCTGGGTTACATTCAGTTTAAATTACATTTTCTGTGATGTTTTCTATACAACAGCCTAACGCCAGTCAAAGTGCTCGCATACTAATGCTAAGATTCTATGAATTAAAAGTTTAGATTACCCAGAGGTCAAAACATCCTTATGGAAGCGATATATTCTGAAAGAGTATGAGATATGAGGAGCTGATATAAACCAAAGGAGATAAGTAATACTTATCTTGCACAACAGATGTCGCTTTTGAAGGGGCGTTGTCACAAAGAGTATCACTCAATATGACATAATGTTTCGACGTTATCATACAAGTGCGCAGCAAATGACTGAACGAATGCACGAGTGTCGTAGTGGTACGTCAAAACAGACTGCAACTGTTCTAAAGAAGCCCAGTTGTGTTTATTTTTCATGTTAGAATGAAAATAATGAATTGATAAGCAGTATATCTTTCAAAAAAGTAAACACTTGTTTGTAAATGTTTCAATTTATGTTACATTTTCATCTAACATAAACATTGCAAGATTGAAAACAAGTATATATCCATTAAAAAAAGGGATACTTTTCTTCAAGTAATTATTTCTTAATTATGTGCGAATGAAGGCCACAATACCGAAAGATGAAACTTTAAAACTTTATATTTACTATATTTGTCATATTGCTTTAAAGGATTCAACCAGGTGTGATTTAGAAATGGAGGGGGGGGGGGAGAAAAAATCGGAAAAGTGGAAGAGATAAAATATTTTGCTAAACATAAAAAAAAAACATCGAATGAATCTATGCAAGTTACCATCACATAGCGTCAATATGTAACCAAAATAAGTTTTTGTTAACTTTGAAAGGTGATGCAAGTTCAACTCTTTTTGTAACTAAACTGAGGTAGCGATATCTGCTTGAGTGTCACGTGACGTACATTGCATCCGTCTATTTCATCCGGTCACTATAGTATAGACACATATGTTGTGTTGTGATTTGGATTTTTAACGCAGCTTTAACAATTTTACAGCCATATCACTACGATGTCTGCAGTGTGACAGTTTATAGTGATGTCTAGCACTGGGGCATCATGTCGCAGACACGTAGCATGATGTCCCACCCAGTCACATTATTCTGACACCAGGCCGACCAGTCCTAAGACTAACCTCTTAATGCTGAACGCCAAGCGAGGCAGCTCTTAGTACCATTTTTAAAAATCTTTGTATGACTCGGCCGGGGATAGAACCCACGACCTACCGCATCTGAGGCGGACGCTCTAACCACTAGGCCACCGGAACGGTCGTATAGACACATATATCTCGTCCAGTAACATAGATGCATTAACAACATATGTTGAATTTTATGTCTCATATATTGCATGTTATTCAGTAACGTACCTGCAACAAAGACACCTGGTTGAATTTCATGTCACAGATGTTACATCTATACAGTTCATCAGAGCTTCGCCACACAATAGAATTTCCCGCTCTTCCAGTCTGGTCTAGCAGTTCTGATCGCTTCACGAAATCCGCGTCCCGTTCTATTTTGACGGCGATTGTGGACGATATCTGAATATCTGTTGGTTTGTTGCTAGTGCTAGTGGTACTTGTCGGCCCGGAATGGATATTCTGTATATGCTTGTCCAAAAGAAACTCGACAAGAAAAGATTCATTGCACATAGAGCACTTGAAAGGTTTGTTGTGAGTGGCAAGATGACATTGTAAGTCCATCTCCGTCGGAAAACTCTCCTTGCAAAACAGACACCTGAAATAATAATGACATATCAACAAATAATTGTAAGCTGACATTTTATTATTATTTCTATAAACTGACAAGAATTTGAGCTAGTAAACTTCATGCATCAGCAATTATACTAGAAAATCTAACAAGCAGTGGCGTACCAACGGACCAAGCAAATGCGGAGGCAGGAGGTAGATGTAGTGGAGGCCCACATTTCCCTTTGAATATTGTTTGTATTGGGAGGAACCCCAAAATTAACTTTTCAGGGGATGGGGTGGAGGATTAGGAAACTTTCTTGCTACGCCACAGCTAACGACTAAAACGAAAAAATGACGCATCCTCGATATTAAGATGAGTGTTTCCAGCGAGTTCTACATATGAGGTTACTCTTAAAATCTGCATCATGTGCCATGATAAATTTAAGTCCTACGTAACGTTCTTGCATACGACAGAACATTAGCACCATTCGAAAGTTTTTGTTTTATTTAAATGTTCTTTCTTTTGCACGGAGAGATTTTATTGATGGAAGTTTTCACATTATGAAAAAATAACGAACCGAACTCTCTGGTGCGTCTGTTCGCAGTCACATGATAGTTATTATAAATTTATTGATTATAAGGAAATCCATGTTTCTTTCGTGTGAAAACAATTACACGAAACTGTATATATATATCCAAATGTTTTGCAGATCAACACATTATTTTTCTTGACATGAAAATACAGTTTCTCAGAAACTCTGGAATTGCATCATATAGAAATTAATCAACTCGTATATTATATTGAATATTTGGTCCCATCTATGCTTTATATCTTTAAAAAATACAATTCTATGCACTTCACTAAAAAAAAACTAAATTCAGGAAATTTTAAAAAATATACCTATATGGTTTAGACATCTGCAGATGGGTGATCCTAACGTGTATCTGCCACTCTGACTCAGACCGGAACGCCATGTTACACTGGATACATTTGTATATTTTACATTCATTGCTGTGCTTGATTGCAAAATGGACCTGAACATTAACTTTCGAATCGAAGATCTCTTTGCAGAGTGAACAGCGATACAGATGGTGAGCATGGATATCCATAAGGTGTTTTTGAAGCTCATCGGGTTTGCTGAAGAGTTTCACGCAGCTGGTACAACCGTATTCTGTGACTACGGAGAGAAAATGGCTGGACAGATGTGCCTCAAGTTGCTCCTCAGAGAGGAAATGTTTGTTACAACGATTACACGGATACTGACCTCCCATAGCAGAATCCATGTGGAGTTTCATGTGTGCTGTGAAGTTCGTGAGATCCGGAAAAACGGAATTGCACTGGTCACACGTTAACTGATCAGCTGGGGCCTCGAGGACTTTAACTGATGATGTGGGGATTTGAGCAAGAGAGACAAACACACTGTCAGGCATTAAAGCAGAATGTAAAAGAGAAGTAGTAATCTTCTGTGGGGTAACACCTTTCTGCTTTGCGCTTACACTTCCAGCAGACAAGTTTCGTACCTTCTGTGCTTTGGACTCAGTCTTTGGCAATATTTTATGAGCTGTGGAAATGTGTTCCTGAAGAGCAGCGGGGCTTGGAAAGGTCAATGCGCACTGGACGCAGTACACAGAATTAATTGTAGCCTTATTGCTACTACCAGAATGATGGTGCCGTTTTTTGTGGTCAGCAAGTGTCTCTATACTGGGAAACTCTTTTGAACAGCGGCTACAGGGATATTTGATGCCCATACTGGGCTGGTTTTGATGCACGGCACGCATGTGCTCGTGCAAACTGTACAAGTTCTTATAGGGGGCATTGCAGTAATTGCACGTATAAACTTCTGTTGACTTGACAGAATGCACACTCTGCATGTGAAGTTCTAGAATTTCTAGTGTATCAAAGTCATCGCGGAGACAATATGGACAAACTAGAATTTCAAAAGAACCAACATTTCCTGCGACGCTGCTCGGAAGTAATTTTTTGGGAAATTCGGCAGGATGACACGTCTTAGTCATCTCCGGATGACCTTCCTCGATAGACTCGTGCATCTTCATATGTTGCCGAAGTTCATCTAAAGTAGTAAAGTGTGTACAGCAGAGACTACACTTATTCAGATTATCACTGGAATGGAAGTGTTCTACGTGTAATTGTAAGGCTAGTTGACCAATACAGATTGCTGTGCAAAAGGAACACTGAATGCTCTTGTCATCCTGTGCAGAAAAACTATGCGCCGCAATATGGATATGGAGTTCGTTTTCATCTGAAAAGACCTCTTTACATTCAGAACATCTAAATTCTTTTGATGGGTCCGTTACAGGCGTTGATCCTGTAGTATTAGTTACCGCCGTGACTTCTTTTATATGGTCATTTGTATGTGTGCTCATGTGAGCCGTCAACGCGGCCACGTGCATGAAACCACGGTTACATATCGCGCACTGGAATGGTTTGCAGACATCATGGATTTTCATGTGACTTTTCAGATGATCGCTTCTGAAAAAATAAAATATGGCTTCATAAACAAAATATTTAAAATAAAAATATCGTATTTTTTTCATTCCTGCTCATCTGATATTGGACAATACTCTCCAATCTGCGAGGATTTCCTAAGCTGTATTATTAATTTAAATACTAAGAAATTGTTCAAAACTGTCACGAGTTTTAAGATATAATATCTCAAAATATGAATCGCAGTTGATGGACAAATATGAACGAGAAAACCACTGAATAACCAAATCCATTTTAATATATTACCAATGACTGAAGTCTAAATCGTAAGGCAAATCACTTTTCATTTTCGTCATCTTAAGTCGTCTTTTGCTGCAGACGACATATTAAAGAAAAATTTACAAACCGCGATAATGGGAAATATTTAATAAGCTCCAAAACAACCCAAGTCAAGCTGATTATTTTTATCTTCGCGTGAAAAGCGCCGATGGATACATTTTCAGATATTTGTATGTGATTTAATTTAAATAGAACCATGAATAAAAATTTCTTTTGGTGGTTATTTAAAGCAAATACATCAAGTCAAACTAAATAAATAACTCTTTGCATAAAGCTGCACTGGAACTAACAATTGAAAAACTGTATACATTTTTGTAAGTACAAATATGAATATAATATAGTAAGAAAATGAAACTTTTAACGATGATTAAAGGTATATAGATGATACTGTTAATAGCAACAAACGCATTAACAAGACTTTGCATCTCATCCTTTTTTAAATGTATAGGTTTTAAAGCATATTTTCCATGTTATTTGATAAATTTACTTCGCATCGTGTGACTACGAACACAAACAAGAACTAACAATAAGTAAAATTTAGACCTTGCTATGTATAATCACGGCTTTATGGCCATGATATGTTATTAAAATCCAAATGAATTCCTTTGAAATTAAAGTAAGAGCCAATACATGAGCCGAAATACTGTTTAAATTAGATAAGTAGTAATTGTATTTTATTTTCAGGAAAAAACAAAAAAGAAGCTCATGTGATAAAGGCAGTTAAGCCAAAGAAAAGATATAAAAATGGAAGAAGAAAGAATCATCAGTATATAAATACCTATTATATTTCTAGATAAAATTTATCAACAAGGTAGTGGTACATTAGACAATCTAATAATCCAGACTCAGGACTTGCCTCGCTACGGGAAATATTAATGAAAGTAACACTTAAACCACACTCCACATATAAGACATACTGTTTCTGTGCTGAAATATTTTCAGCGTTCTAGTACATCACTATCATACAGGACAGGTACAATACAAGCGTGACAAATACATTTGGAAATTTTTGTAACTAAACGAAAGACACAAAGATAGAAGTATAAAACATTAGTTTTAGTAAAAACTAAACAACATCATTTTCAATGTTAGTGTTGCCCATGACTAGATTAGAATAAACCTGTACTACATCTTGTACAATGTTATTAATGCCCTTGACAGGACTAGGTTAAATCTGTACTCTACACTATCCAATATTACGAACGCTCTGACAGGACTAGGTTAAATCTGTACTACATCTTGTCCAATGTTATTAATGTCCTTGACAGGACTAGGTTAAATCTGTACTCTACACTGTCCAATATTACGAACGCTCTGACAGGACTAGGTTAAATCTGTACTACATCTTGTCCAATGTTATTAATGCCCATGACAGGACTAGGTTAAATCTGTACTACATCTTGTCCAATGTTATTAATGCCCATGACAGGACTAGGTTAAATCTGTACTACATCTTGTCCAATGTTATTAATGCCCATGACAGGACTAGGTTAAACCTGAACTACATCTTTTACAATGTTATTAATACCTTTGACAGGACTAGGTTAAATCTGTACTCTACCTTGCCCAATATTATTAATGCTCCTGACAGGACTAGGTTAAATCTAAACTACATCTTGTCCAATAATACTAATGCCCTTGACAGAACTAGGTTAAATCTGTACTACATCTTGTCCAATATTATTAATGCTCTTGACAGGACTAGGTTAAATCTGTACTACATCTTGTCCAATGTTATTAATGCCCTTGACAGGACTAGGTTAAATCTGTACTCTACACTGTCCAATATTACGAACGCTCTGATAGGACTAGGTTAAATCTGTACTACATCTTGTCCAATGTTATTAATGCCCATGACAGGACTAGGTTAAATCTGTACTACATCTTGTCCAATGTTATTAATGCCCATGACAGGACTAGGTTAAATCTGTACTACATCTTGTCCAATGTTATTAATGCCCATGACAGGACTAGGTTAAACCTGAACTACATCTTTTACAATGTTATTAATACCTTTGACAGGACTAGGTTAAATCTGTACTCTACCTTGCCCAATATTATTAATGCTCCTGACAGGACTAGGTTAAATCTAAACTACATCTTGTCCAATAATACTAATGCCCTTGACAGAACTAGGTTAAATCTGTACTACATCTTGTCCAATATTATTAATGCTCTTGACAGGACTAGGTTAAATCTGTACTACATCTTGTCCAATGTTATTAATGCCCTTGACAGGACTAGGTTAAATCTGTACTCTACACCGTCCAATATTACGAACGCTCTGACAGGACTAGGTTAAATCTGTACTACATCTTGTCCAATGTTATTAATGCCCATGACAGGACTAGGTTAAATCTGTACTACATCTTGTCCAATGTTATTATTGCCCATGACAGGACTAGGTTAAATCTGTACTACATCTTGTCCAATGTTATTAATGCCCATGACAGGACTAGGTTAAACCTGAACTACATCTTTTACAATGTTATTAATACCTTTGACAGGACTAGGTTAAATCTGTACTCTACCTTGCCCAATATTATTAATGCTCCTGACAGGACTAGGTTAAATCTAAACTACATCTTGTCCAATAATACTAATGCCCTTGACAGAACTAGGTTAAATCTGTACTACATCTTGTCCAATATTATTAATGCTCTTGACAGGACTAGGTTAAATCTGTACTACATCTTGTCCAATGTTATTAATGCCCTTGACAGGACTAGGTTAAATCTGTACTCTACACTGTCCAATATTACGAACGCTCTGACAGGACTAGGTTAAATCTGTACTACACCTTGTCCAATGTTATTAATGCCCTGACAGGATTAGATTAAATCTCTACTACATCTTGCCAGTAGTAAATGGGGCCACCCTACGTACAATGGGAATTAGCATTACAGGGACCCCTGGGCCACTCTACGTACAAGGGAAATTTAACATGGCGAAAAATCGTGGGCCACTCTACGTACAAGGGGAATTGAACATGGTGAAAAATCGTGGGTCACTCTACGTACAAGGGGGAATTTAACATGGGGGAATAGAGTTTGGGTTTGTCTAGGGACAAGGGGAATTGAATATGGGATTTTTTTTTAAATTTAAATTTAAATTTAAATTTAAATTTAAAAAAAGGGGTAGGCAATGGAAAGGCTATCTCTTTTCGAGAAATATGGCTGGCCCTGAAAAGGGCCTTTGGGTTTATAGTAATGTATCCATTAACATAAAGGGCACCGCATTGGTCTTCTTCTTCTTGTTCTTAGGCTGCGTCTCACTGTTGGTCCGTAAATCAGCACTCTTTTCAGGCATCCTTGTCTTTCAACGTAGATCCTACGTATCCACAGACTGGTGTTTGTCCTGTGGACAACGGTCCACTTGGATAGGACATACATGGGTATGTCCGTCCTAAACATCATGAAAGACACAAGGGTGGATGACTCAACTGTGGTCCACATCTTGAAGCGACGAGAACAGGTGAATCAATGTAGTGAACTGCGCTTATTTATAGGCAGAGGTAGGATTGAAACGGATTGAGTTCATTCACCAATCCGAACACGCGTTACAAAATTCAGTCAGCTCGCATCCAATCCGAAGAGAACAGTTTGTGACGTCACGTGGTCTATATAGATTCGCTAGCGCTTGTGTGCAGTCAATCTATGCGACAGTGATTCAACATGACGGAAACTCAGAAAACGATCCATTGGGGTGCACCAGCAAGGGAGACTGCCCAAGGGAACCCGGACTTACTTTCAGAAGAGGTACATTGGGATTTTGTGGATTTTCTTACCTCGCAAGAATTTGTTCCGGAACCTTCGTTACCTTCTTCATTACCGCAAGTGGAGAATTTTAGACAGAGACAGAAAGAAGAATTGGAGAAATTTATACAACGACAAAAGGAAGCGGAACAAGCTTTTCTCCTACAGCAGCAACAGCAGCAAGAAGAAGAGGTAAGAAAAAAACAACAGCAACAACAGCAAGAAGAAGTAGCAGCAAAGAAACAAGAGGGTGAAAATCAAACGGTCACGGTACTGTTGGACATTTTAGCGGAGTTAAGAAGTCTGAAACAAATGTATCAGACTTCTTTATCACGACCGAAGAGAATATGACCTTCCCGAGCTAAACACGTCAACCCTGTGACTAAGCCTGCCGTACCACCCTTAGTGATTTCAACTCAATCATCATCATCAACATTACGCAGTTCAGAAGTAGGCCTTGGCCGTGGCAAAGGCTTAAGGCAGTTAAAGTTGATTGGTTAAACTCACCCCTACACCAAAAAAGGCCCTTTTCAGGGCCACCCACATTTCTCGAAAAGAAATACAAATTCAATTTGCCAATAACTCAAAAAAAAAAAACCCCACTCATTTTACCCTTATAGTACGTGTCTGTGTATGAGTGCGTGAGTGTAGCTTCTTATTTTAAAATCAAAACTCAAAGACACTTACCTTATATCATTAATGTATTCTTTTCTCCATTTTTTACAATCCAATTCACAATTCACAACACAACACTTTAATTAAAAGTTCATTGACTTCTTCTTTCTCCTTATTTAGTCTTTCTGTTTTTTTTTAATTTCTTCACCGTCTTTTCCTCATTTTCTTCCCTTCTTCTTTTCTTCTCCTGTTTCTTTGCCTCTTGTAAATAGAATTGTCTTCTTTCTTCCTCTTCTTCCTCTGAAGAATCCCTCTCTTCTTCTGAAGAATCCTTCTTTTCTTCTGACTCCTCTTTTTTCTTTTTGGGGCAATCTGGAGACCAATGTCCTTTTTCTTTACAATAATAACAGGTATCTTGACTTTTGTCTTTTTTAGCCCCTGTTTTTTTTTTCTTTTTTGACGGTCTGGACACTCTGAAGACCAATGCCCTTTCTTCTTACAGATATAGCAAGTATCTTGACTTTTATCTCGAAAGGAAGGAGAGTAGTCCGTCGGCTGGTCTGAAGAGAATTTTCTAATGACCCCTCGCAAAGCTCTGACGAAACGTTCGATTTGGTTAGTCTCTTCCATCGTTGTGCTCGGCTTGAGAGTGAAATGAATAGTGAAAAGGACAAGACACACACCCTTTTATATACGCTGGTCTGCCATGACTATAAATTAGTCCATGGTGTTTAAACTTGAGTCATTTGACGTTTTGCACTCAAGATGAAACGATCCTATTCATTCGAGAAGAAAGAAGAAGAAGAAAGTAAGAGGCAGAAACGTGATCTATCGCCTCGTACCAGGGCTGAAATCTTGGCACAAATTCATGCCAGTGATTTTGAAGAGGACATGAGTGAACCAGAATCCGAACCCTCTAAACCAAGTTCACCACCCTTAGTCAACGCTGAAAAGTACTATTCCATTCGAGAGACGGAAAAGCGCTCCTCTAGAAAATTTAGAACTACGGCTTACACCTACACGGTGAAGTTTAAAGATTTCAAGTCCGACGTACCCTTAGAGAAAGCAGAAGGGTTTATCACCGAGATGTGGGATTCTTTGCTCACCGCACTCAAGCGACAATGTCAACCCAAAGAAGACGATCGCTTGACACTATCCATAGATCACGACGGTTTGAAATCCCCTGTTTGGATCGAGTTTAGCAGACCCGCAGAACTAACCCCTTCCAAAGTCATGGACAAGATTCAACATGTACAACAATCTAATGACCAGTTTGACATCACCGATGGTAAAGCCACACTGAAAATGGCCCACGTCTCTCCTCCTCAAGGGACTGGACGCAAAAAGATGTTATTGGTGGACGACCTTCGCAACACCAAAACAAGTCTCGTCCGAATTAACAACCCTCAAGACCAGATGTGTTTAGCTCGAGCCATCGTGGTGGGACGAACCTATGCCAACAAGAACGACACGACAGAATGGAAAAGAGCCTGGAACACTATTCAACGTTCCCATCGAGCCAAACAACGAAATGAAGCAGAACTCCTGTTGCAACAAGCTGGTCTGTCCAAAGACACACCCTGTGGCATTCCTGAGATGCAAAAATTGCAAGATGCCCTAGCTCCACGCTACACCTTGAAAGTGCATCCTCAAGAAATGCGCGGACCTCTGTTGTTTCGAGGCCAAGACTTTAAGGACGGAAAATACATTCATGTTTATTATCACGATGACCATTTCGATACCATTACCACTATCACCGGATTCCTGGGATACAGATATTACTGTGAGAAATGTGATTATGGTTATAACAATCGAGAGCAACACAAACATTGTGGATGGAAATGCCCAGGATGTTTGGCCTCTCCACCCTGTCTGAGTGAACAACCAGTGCCTTGTTCGACTTGTCTGCGCACGTTTGTCAGCCCTACCTGTTACCAACAACATTTGAAAACACAAGGTTCACAGAAGAAATGTGCTTGTCAGCTCCTGAGATTGTGCCCTACCTGTGGACAAGGCATACGTACCAATAGTACCAAGGCACACGTATGTCGAGGAAAGAAAAAATGTCACATTTGTCACCACATCGTGGACTTGGAACACGAATGTTACGTGCAAAAATACCAACCCCCACCAGAGAAAGAAGACGGTCACAAGAAGAAAGGCAATTTCATCTTTTTCGATTTCGAATGCATGCAAGAGACCGGCATTCACATTCCTAATTTCTGCGTGGCTCATCGAGCGTGCGAGAAGTGCATTCAAGAACCTATCTTCAGTCATTGCCCACACTGCAGCAAGATTCCTGGAGGGCGTGAAAAAATCTTTCGAGGACCGAACACGTTAGCCGATTTTGCCCAATGGGTCTTAGACCCCATCGACAAGACGTGGAGCCAAGAGGACATCGAACGTTACGGAGATTGTCATCGTCATGCCACAGTGATGGCTCACAATTTCTCCGGATACGATGGGCAGTTTCTTCTCAGATACTATACGGAACAAGGCACCGAGCGTCCTAAAGTGACTTTGAACGGAGCCGAAATCATTTTCATGCAAGTGGGACAAGTGCAGTTTAAAGATTAGATGAGCTACTTGGCCATGCCTTTGAGCCGAATGCCTAAAACGTTTGGAATGACAGAAATGGTTAAAGGGTACTTTCCACACTTTTTCAATACGGAAGCCAATCAACACGCCGTTCTACCCCATTTACCTGAGGCTCACTATTACGACCCCGACAACATGCGTACCGAACAACGAGAAGCTTTCTACGCTTGGTACCAGGCTCACGCCTCGGACCCTTTCGACTTTCAGGAAGAAATGCTAAAGTATTGTCGTTCCGACGTGGACATTTTACGGCGTTGCTGTGGAAAATTTCGAGAACTGTTCATGGAACACGGAGGGGTCGATCCTTTGAAAGAAGCTTGCACCATTGCCAAAGCGTGTTCCTTAGTGTATCGACAACGATTCATGCCTGAAAATACCGTGGCTGTCATCAGTCCTCAAACGACCCACTTTGTCAAACGTCAATACTCGGTCAAAGCCCTACGTTGGTTACATTACTTGTGCGACAAGGAAGACAAATGGATTCAGCATGCCCGCAACGGAGAGGGTGAAAAGACCATCGGAACGTATTCGGTCGATGGCTGGGACTTAGAAAACCCCAAGATCGTGTACGAGTTTAACGGTTGCTTATTTCACGGATGTCCCGTCTGTTACCCTGATCGTGACACTAAAAATCAGTTTTTACAACGAACCATGGAAGACTTGTACCAGGACACTTGTCAGCGACGCCTAAAGTTAGAACAGCAAGGATACCAAGTGGTGGAAATGTGGGAACACGAGTACGATCACCGTATGAAAACCGATCCCGAGTTTAAACGCCTCGTGGAAAGTTACCAGTTCATGGACCCACTGAACCCGAGGGATAGTTTGTACGGAGGAAGGACCAATGCCACCTGTTTGCTGTACCAAGCCGACGAAGAGAAAGGAGAAGAAATCAAATACTTGGACGTGTGTTCGCTGTATCCCTACGTGTGCAAATATTGTCGCTTTCCTGTAGGACACCCACAATTGCTGACGGAACACATCGACCTGAAAAACATTCGACAATACGAAGGCTTGATCAAGTGCAAAGTTTTGCCTCCCACGAACCTATACCATCCCGTCTTACCTCACCATTGTCAAGGCAAACTGATGTTTCCCTTGTGCCGTACTTGTGCCGAAACGTGCAACCAGGACCAACCTTGCCATCACAGCCAGGAAGAACGTGCCTTGACGGGAACCTGGGTCAGCGTAGAATTGTTCAAAGCTCTGGACATGGGATACCAACTGTTAGAAGTGTACGAAATTTGCCACTTTCCTAAGACACAACAATACCACAAGGGTGACCCCACGCAGAAAGGCATTTTCGCCGGCTAAGTGGATGCCTTTTTGAAACTGAAGAAAGAAGCCAGCGGCTATCCGTCCTGGTGTCACACTCCCGAAGACCAAATACAATTCAAAGAGAAATACTATGAACAAAAGAAGGCATCTCTTTAGACCACATAGAGAAAAACGAAGGCAGGCGATCGTTTGCCAAAGTGATGTTAAATTGCTTGTGGGGTAAAATGGCACAACGCCCGTGTTTACCCAAGACGGAATATTTGACAGAACCTTCCCGCTACTTCCAAATGATTCACGACAAAACCAAATGCATGAAACACGTGGACGTCGTTCGAGAGGATTTGATCTTGGTCAATTACGAAGAAGATCTGGACTTTGTACAAGACGACCCTTTTGGAAATGTAATCATTGTGGCTTACGTGACAGCTCATGCTCGCTTAAAATTGTACGAAGCTTTAGAACTGTTAGGAGAACGCGTCCTGTACTTTGACACGGACAGTTGCATTTACATCCATCACCCGATTCAACATCACCCTGACATCGAAAGAGACCGTTTAGGAGCCTGGACAGACGAGCATCCCGACGACAAGATTCTAAGTTTCGTCAGTGGTGGTCCCAAAAATTACGGCTACGAATACCGGGACAAACAAGGAGAAGTGCACACGACGTGCAAAGTGAAAGGACTGACTCTGAATTATCGTACCAGTCGAGTGGTCAACTTTGGGGTATTGAAAGAAGCCTTGCAATCGGGAGAGGATGGAAACTTTAAAGTGACCACCTATCAACCGAACAAAATTGTACGTGTACCCACTCACCACATCGTCAGTCGACCCTTGGAAAAAGTCTATCAAATTGTATACCAGAAGCGAGTGCGACTTCCCAATCACTTTACGTTGCCGTACGGTCACGTCGGTATTGGTCTGTATATAAAAAGGAACCCTAGGCAAGATCGATAGTTCATTGTTCATTGAAGTAACTTACCATGTCGTTGACGAAGAAGAAACCAGATTGGTTTGGCTTGGACCCAAGAGGTGGCCCAGTATGCACGAGAGTTATTCAAGGAAAAAAGTTACTTTTCAACCCGTGTTAGTGACGGTGCCAGAAGAACCCGTCACCCAGGACGGGACTGTCGTGGACAGGCCTGAAAGACCCTTTCGGGAGGACACTTGTGTGACCTTACCCCCTACTATAGAACTGGTTAGAACTTTACCCAAAACATGTGGTTGTTGTACAGCCACTTGTTTTTATTCCACGTTCATGGTTATCATGTGCCTTTTATTCTTGTACTTAAGCCTTTGGCTTTTATGTATTTTTGTCTTTCGTATTCATGTTTGAAAAAAAACATTCAATAAACGTGTTCTGAAAAAAGCATATAAACTCTTGTCTTGTCTGTTTTCGTGTCACAAGTGACATTTCTCACACTATGGCTACCTCTGCTGTCTCTGCTCCCTCTTCGTCTACTGTCAAAGTCATCGACGAACACTTAGATCGTGCCAGTTGGGAGGCTTTGTATCTTCGCCATCCCTTTAACATGCTCATTGCTGGACCTAGCGGTTCAGGCAAAACCGAATTCGTCAAACGTTTGATCGAACATAAACATCATTTGATCGATCGGTCACCTCAACGGATCGTGTGGTGTTACAAAGAGTGGCAATCGGCGTACAACCTCTTGCGAGAAAGTCAAGGCGATTCCATCGTGTTTGTGGAAGGCATTCCTAAAGAAGACGACGGCATCGTCTCTGACTCCCGTCAAACCCATTTGGTCATTTTCGACGACATGTTAGGAGAAGACGAAGAAGAAATTAAACTGTGGTTCACGCGCAAAGGGCATCACCGTAATGCCAGTGTCGTTTACATCACCCAAAATTTGTTTCAACAAAGTAAAGCCCATCGCACCATCAGTCTCAATGCGCATTACGTGGTCTTGTTTAAAAGCCCTCGAGATAAATCGCAAGTGCAAGTCTTAGCCAAACAGTTAGGAACGCCTTGGCTGACTCAGGCGTACGACGATGCCACTCAAACGCCACACGCCTATTTACTCGTCGATTTGAAACCTACCACCCCCGAGGATTTGCGATTTCGTACCCACTTATTTCACCACTGGTGCCAAGACGTCTCCGTCCTCGACTTCATTTCACTCCCCATCAAAAAATCTATAAAAACCTCAGACCCTTTTTCGTCTGTCTCACACAGTGTGAACATGACGTCCCTTCAGTCGCATCTTCCCGTCAAATTGATTCGTGCCTTGTATGGCATCAGTCGAGAAAAAAATCCACAAACACGAGCTCGTGTCTTTGAAGCTAGTCTCAAAGAAGTCTTACGATGGTTCACGGTGACGGCACGTCAATTACTCCAAGGAATCATTCAGATTCCTCATCAAACCAAACGCTTTTTCGATCGAAACAAAGTCGCTTTGGTCCAACTGGCCGATCCCCGCATCGACACTCAAACCAAAAAACAAATCATTTTGAAACCTGGAGGGAGCGGTACTCTAGGAGGGGTCATCATTCGCTCACTCTTAAGATGGGATCCTAATGCCCCCAAAGTTATCCCCAAGACAAAAGTCCAACGAAGCCCCAAGAAGAAAAAGACCAGGTCCCCAAGGAGAACTTCTCCAGTGGCAGGACCCTCCTCTTACCAGACACCACCACCCCGGAAAAAGAAAAGAAGCCCCCAGAAAAAGAAACAGAGAAAAAGTCCCCAGAAAAAGAAAAGTCCACAGAAGAAAACTAGTCGCAAGAGAGGCACTTCGGCCAGGACGCAACCTTACACTCGCAAACCACGATCTGCCACGGCAGTGACTGCCTCTCCGGCATCCTCACGTTTGTCCACTTCTCCGTTGATGACACCAGGAACTGAAGAGTACTTGGAGACGTTGATCACACCAAGAACTTCTCCGTTGATGACCCCCAAAAGAACTTCCCCAGTGGCAGGACCCTCCAATTTAGCGGCAGTGGCTGCTGCTCACAAAGTACCTTCTCCCAAAATCAAAGTCCATGAAAGATTGGGCATGTTACAAAGTTTACTGGATTTGTCCAAGCAAGAACTGGCTTGATTTTGTCTGTTACGTACCCCTCCACGACGTGTCATGCCTGTCCTCAAACTGATACGACGTAAAGACAATCAGTGGCGACGCGTTCCAGTATAAAAAAGGCCTGTGACCAAGTAGGGTATCAGTGTTTTTTTGGTGCTCCTGAAGACTCAAAGATGTCACCCTCCAGAAAACCCCAAGGAAAGAAAAGGAAAGGACTGCCACCACGTTTAGCCAAACATGGGGACATGTTATCTGTCCTGTCCAAAGCTTCTCCACCCCTACGAAAAAAACTCATTCAAACAGCCTCCAAAGAGGTCATCAATACCGTGTGCGAATGTTGTTTGAACGTTTTGAAAGGCACGATCCCTTTGTCCAAACACCAGAAACAATGCTTAGGCAAACATCGTCACGTTCTTCGCCAAATGGTTCAAAAGAAAATTCCCATTCGTCAAAAAAAGAAGATGTTGGTCCAACGTGGAGGCATTTTGCCTCTCTTGTTAGGCCCCATACTGAAAGGAGTCTTGGGAACCATGTTGGGAGGACTGGTGGGAGCAAGATAAAAAGGCCCTCGGAAGTCCCAAGATCTCAGAATCGACCCCTGACAACCCCATGGAAGGACGAAAACTAGCTTCAGTGCCTTACAAACGATGGATGGAATACCATCGGTGGCAAGAACAACGCACCCCGCATTTACCTCCCAATCCCAATTTGAGCGAGATGTCCCAGTTACAACACGAATTGCAGTCCTTCATGGATCGCCAAGATTTGTCCGAAACAGAAAAATCGCAAAAGTACGGTCAACTCTTGCAACAACTGCAACTCTTTCACCAGAAAGCTTTAGACGAAACAGCTCTACCCACTCTGAAAGATTTTAAGACCTTGATGAAAAGTCCAGCACCATCACCAGTACCAGTACCAGTACCAGTACCACCACTACCCGTGACCAAGACAGAAAAAGGAGAAGAAGAAGAAGGGTTTCAAACTCCACCAGAAAAAGTACGCAAGTTAACAACACCACCTACCTCCAGAATTGGATGGATTAAAAAGATGATGGCCACCCCTTCTTCATCACAAGAGAAAAAGAAAGCGAAGACAGAAGTGAAACAAGAACCGATATCCCCCGCTCAGACATCCTCCTCTTCGACACCTATTGCCGGCCGCACACGCAAAGCATTGCAATCCAAGAAAGTACCCCAAGAGAAAAAGAGTAACATCCTCCAAGAGTGGGTGTCTTATTAACACACCAACCAACACAAAAAAAAATGGAAAAAGTCTTAGCCAGCATTTACTACGATCCCTCCCATCCTGCAGGTTACGCAGGAGTTCAAAAATTGCATCGTGCTGCCATAACCCGACTGAAAAGTCTCCGTTTACCTCAAGTGCAACGATGGTTACAAGAACAAGCTACCTACACTTTACACAAACCCATTCGACGCAAGTTTGCCAGAAGTCGCACCCGAGTGGAAGGCATCGATCATCAATGGCAAGCCGATTTAGCCGATGTCTCTCATTTGGCCAGCTACAATCGTGGCTACAAATATTTGTTTTGTGTCATCGACGTCTTTTCCAAATTTGCCTGGGTCGTGCCCTTGACTTCCAAATCGAGCAGCGAGTTAGTGCGAGCCCTGCAACGGGTGTTGAAACAAAGCGGTCGTCACCCTCTTCGATGGCAAACGGACAAAGGCACCGAATTTCTGAACCAAGCTTTCCAAAAAGAATTAAAGAAACGTGACATTCATTTTTTTACCACCGAGAATCCCGAAACCAAAGCCAGCATCGTGGAACGTTTTCAACGCACTTTGAAAGAACGCATGTGGAAATATTTTACGCATCACCACACTCTGAAGTACATCGACATCTTACCACACCTGGTGCAAGCGTACAACCAATCTTACCATCGAAGCATCGGACGTGCCCCGCAAGACGTGACTCCCGACAACGAAGTGTTGGTGTTTGAGCGTCTGTTTGGTACGTCCCCGACGAGGGCTGTCCCCGAGAAAAGTGGAATGTTGGCCGTAGGAGATTGGGTGCGCATTGGCAAAAGCAAACGCACTTTCGACAAAGGTTACTTACCTAACTGGACGACCGAATTGTTTCGTGTCACTGGACGAGTGCATGGCCGTCATCCTGCCGTCTATAAATTGGAAGACATGAACGGAGAAGTGCTCAAAGGAACGTTTTATTTGCCCGAGTTACAACGTGTCACCAAAAAAGAAGACGACGTGTACGACATCGAAAGCATTCTCGAACGCAGAACCCGTAAAGTGGGCAAACGACGTGTCAAAGAAGTCAAAGTACGTTGGAAAGGATCTCCGCCCAGTTTTGATTCTTGGATCGACGCTTCACAAGTCATCGACTATAAAAAGAAGTGACCATCATGCCCTTTCACACACCAGACGCAGCTACGTCGACCACTCCTTCTTCACCTAGTTCTTCTGTGCAAGATTTACAAAAACAACCCTTGTGGGTGTGGTGTGGAGAACGTGTGCCTAAAACGCAAATCGTCTTTTTCTGCCAAATCTTCGTGGTGTATTGTGTCATCGGGGCAGCCATTGCCAATTTGAGTTTGCAACAAGGAGACAAACAATTGTGGACCATTTTATTGAGCAGTTGCATCGGTTACCTGCTTCCTAATCCCTCCCTGAAATTCTCCTCGAACTGGAACCCCGGGAACCTTGTGTCCAGTGCCAGTGCCAGTCACCACTTCAACCACAATCAGAACCCCATTTTAGACGGAGACACGCCTCTGACGTCCAGTAACCCCTCGGACAGCCACAGAACTCTGGAATTATGAGTCACCAAAACCAATTTTACTTAACCTTACCCAGTGACAGTTCCATTGAGGTGTTTCCCCACAACACGTTGTGCTGTTACACGGCCAAATTACCTCAGGCCATCCCCTTAGATCACGAAGCCAATTGGGAAGTGGCTTTGGTAGAAATGATTCACCCTACACAAATCCAAAACATCACCGAAAAACAAAACACTTTTGAGGTCGAAATCCTGAACCAACAATTACAAGAAGCCATGAATGACATCGGGTTTTCAGGGGACACAAAACCATCCAACAATTCACCCTTCAATATCTACACCTTGAAAATTCCGGCAGGGTTTTATTTTAGTGGCCAACATTTGGTGGACACCATTGCTTCCAGGTTCGAGTTAGCCTTTGGCAAAGCCCTGAACAGAATCAAAAAAAGTGTCACCCTGGAGTACCATAAAGTGGATCGTCGCTTACTGATGAAATTTCCGGATACCCAAACGATGTCCATCAGTTTTAATTGTGACTTGTTTGATATTTTAGGTGGAGACACAAAAATGGCTCCAAATTTTAAACCAAAGATCAACAGCAATATGGAATTTTACAAGTTTTTTCGAATCCCTGTAGAACTGAACCAAGGACTGAATTTGATGTTTGTGTACTCCGATGTGGTGGAGTACAACGTGGTGGGACACACCTCCGTACCGTTACTGCGTGTCATTCCTTTCAAAGTGGATAGTACCACGACCAGTGACCAGGAAGGTGGAAACACTTACCACGTTCACCGCGAATTTGTCCATCCTCACTATTTGCCTGTCAGCAAGTCGTATTTGGACACGGTCAACATTGCTATAAAAGGAGATCTGGGACAAAATATTCCATTCACCAAAGGAAAAGTCACGGTGAAACTCCATTTTCGAAAACGGTTCTCTCACGACTCGTAAGTAAGTCATGTATCCAGTGTACCGAGGGGTTGCTCGACAGCGAGGACACGGTTTAGGAGATATGTTAAAATCGGCCTTTCGTTCGGTGGCCCCGGTGTTGAAACCGATGGTGACACGCGGATTGCACGCCTTGAAAGATGCGGCACTGACGCAAGGCAAAGAATTTCTCCAAAATGTCATCATCGACAAACAAAACCCTAAAGAAGCCTTCATGAGGGCTGGCAAAAATGTCTTGCTACAAACGGGCAAAGACATTTTGGGCCGACAAGACACACCTATAAATGCCCTGCACGCTACCAAGTCAGGCATTCAGCAAGGACAAGGCAGAAAGAGACGACGCAGAAAACACCCTTTCACCAGACTTCAAGCGAGAAAGGCCAAGAAAAGAAGAACCGTTCGAGACTTAGACGTTTTCGATTATTGAGAAAGAACAAAAAAATGATGCACCGAGAGTCTTGCGCTTGTTCCAAGACGGAACTGGATCTGTTTGCCATGCCCCCCACCATGATGACCATGCAAGAATCCCAATGGGTGGAATTTCATCCCGTCTCCTCATTGGCTGATTCCGCTCCCATCGAGTTTGAAATCAAAGGACAGCCCGAAGATTACATCGATCTGAATAGCAGTTACTTGTACCTGAAAGTCAAAATTCTAGATAAGACTGGAGGTCCTATAGACGATGAAGCAGTAGCTCCCGTCAACAATTTCATGCATTCCTTGTTCAGTGGAGTGGACTTGTACTTGAATAACAAACTGGTCAGTAGCAGCATGGATACTTACCCTTATCGTGCCTACCTGGAAAATCTCTTGACGTACGGAATAGATGCCAAGAACACTCATCTCAATGCCTGTGTGCTATGGGAAGCTGACGAACCTACCAAGTTTGAAAATTTGGAAACTGATGAAAAGAAAGACAACAATGACGGATTTGTAGAACGAAGAAAGAGAATCACGGGAGTCAACACAAGTTTAGAACTGATGGATCGTTTGCATTTGGACATGTGGCTGCAAGAAAAGTATTTGCTGAACGGGGTGGATGTCCGTCTGAGACTGAATCGTAGCAGTGCCGCTTTCCATTTGATGGCTGATAGTGGCGGTTACAAAACCAAAATCCTAGAAGCCAGACTCTACGTACGCCGTGTGGAAGTGTTACCTAAAGTGGGAAACGACATCAATCAGACGTTGAGCAGAACGACCGCCAAGGATCCCATACGACGCGTGGAAGTGAAAACCTTCACCATTCCCAAGGGACAGCGATCCATGAGCGAAGATCATCTGTTCCAAGGACAGTTACCCAAACGTTTGATCGTTGGTATCGTCGAGAATACAACCTTCAACGGAGCTGCCGAAAAAAATCCTTTCTACTTTCAACACTTTGGCGTGTCCAAAATCGAAGTCAGTCGCGATGGCAAAACCTTGTGTACCCGACCTTTCGAACCTGACTTTACCAAGAAGAATTACTTGAGATCGTACTTGTCCTTGTACGAAGCCACCGGACAGTTAGGAACCAATACCAGTCACGGTATTACGTACGAGGATTATGCAGGAGGCTACGCTTTGTGGGCTTTTGATTTCACTCCAGACCAAGGCAGCGACGAGGGACATTTCCACCCTATAAAATCCGGCCAGATTCGTGTGGAAATTCAGTTTAAAGACCGAGACCCTGATGAAACGGTGAACGTCATACTGTATGCAGAATTCGATAATACCATAGAAATCAACAGTTTGAGAGAAGTCATCCTAGATTACTAGAAATCATGGAAGACTGTTGTCCCTCTTTACCTAGTGGAGAAACTTTGGACATGAAATGTGAGGAGACCGTGGAAAAAGAAGAAGTGATCATGATGAAGTCGAGATGGCCAGAACAAGAAGCCCATTTAGTCTCCTGTTTTGCCAAACACTTGGTCGAAAAAATGACGGAATTGATCAAGAAAAATTGCTATGGATGTCAAAACGATCATCCCAGTCAAATTCAACACGATAAATGCCTGATGTTAAGTCAAGAAGAAAAATTGAACGAGTATCTGGACGAAGCTTGGAGTCTCATCTCGGACAAAGACGTGTTGCACCAGTGGTATAAAGACTTGCGTGAACATTCTTGTCCACCATTAACCACTCAAGAGATCCATCGTATCGAAGCTCTCCTGAATCAGAGTGAGGAAACAGAACGAATAACCGTTTATTCGTCAGACATTTTCAAGCAAAAAGTCAGGATCGAATTGACGACTTATTATTACCTGTGAAGAAGAAGAAAACACACACACAAATCAATGGATACCTGGGAACTTTATTACCTTTTGAACCACAGTTCGTATACGGCTTCTTGGAATCCTGTCGTCTGTGCTAAAGATGAACTCCCTCATCGCAAACCTAAAGACCATCAAGCTTACGTGATCAACACGGACGACAGTCATCTCCCAGGAACCCACTGGGTAGCCGTCTACTTTCCTCAAGAAGGATATGTGGAATATTTCGATTCGTACGGATTGCCCCCTTTGGAAGACGATATCATCGACTTTATGAGAAGAAATGCTCAGACCACCCGATTCAATAACGTGAAATTACAAGGCACATATTCCTTGGTGTGTGGACAGTACTGTGTGTATTTTCTGCATCATCGCAGCCTGGACTATTCTTTAGAACATTTAGTGACTCATTTTGATCCTCGTCATTCTTCTAGAAACGATGTGAAAGTAGATCGATGGTTTTGTGACCATTATGCTTATCTTTTGTCTCAAGCTAGGAAACGTAGTGTCCATCAATGGCCTAATGACTTCCAACAGTGGAAATCACAATTTCATTCACAACGTTGTCAGCCCTGTTTAAAGTAGATTGTCAATTGAGAAAAAAATGTTGGTGATTTCAAAAAAATTGTTTGATGTTATATTGTTGGATTATTGTTAAAAATGTTAGAGTTGTTGTTTAGTGTTAAGTGATTTTTGAATAAAAAATGTTGTGTTTTGAAAAAAAATGCCTTTGTGGTTTGTTTAGCTATAAGAATGTTGGATTGATGCTCTTTCATTTCTTACTATCCCTCTCATGACACTCACTGAACGTTGCGGCTCGAAAACCGTGTGGGGATGTTTTCCTTCACGTCCGCGCTTTGACTTTAAGAACCGGGGTTGTTTCCAGTCTAACCATCCATTGTCGACTCATCCTCCTAAGAAGATGTGCTCCAAACTAGCTAAGCTCAAAGAAGCCTACGTGAATTTGCATAGGGTCAGACACAGTCTGATACCGAAGCCAGAAGAAATAGAGAATGTGAGAATGTTAAAAATCACTGAAGACTTGATAGAAGAGCTCTTTAGAGAAGAAATGAACAGGGAAAAAGAAGAATGGACAGAGAAGTACAGACTTCAGAGACAGCAGCAACAGCAGCAACAACAACAGCAGCAGCAGCAACCTGAAGCTGACAGAGGCTTTGTCGATTGTCGTATCGACACCAAAGAGTTCTTCTTCTCTTTCCGAAGAAGCAGACCTATCGCCAGAAAGTCTATCCTCAGAGGACATCGCATTCTTAGAAACTAAAAAAAGATTGCCATAGCAAACAAAAAAACAGCCCTTTTCAGGGCTACCCAATATACCAGAAAAGAAATAACAATCGATTTGCCAATGTGTGTAGGTAGAGTAGTGTGAATATAAACACTAACTCTTTCTTTAAAAATGTGAGGGTATGTGTTTGTGTGTTTGTGTGTTTGTGTTTGTAAGTGCTAACGTAAGTTGGTGTGAATAGTAGATTAAAATAATGTTTTTTGGTGTTTGAGGTGTATATTTGGGGTTAGATTGGATTGCTTTGCGTATGTGGATAGTCTATTGAAGTGATTTATAAAAAAATTTAAAATAGTGATGGGTAGCATAAAAAGTGAGTGAGTGTTTCTTTTAGGTCCGCGCGTTGTTGTTTTTGGTCATGATGTACGTAAGATCAATTTTATGTTTTTAGGGGGATGTTTTCCTTCACGTCCGCGCTTTCACTATAAATTGAAACTCGTTCGGCAGTCCAACTACCCTTGTTGATTGATCAACACCAAAAATGAACACGAGACTGACGAAACTGTTGGAACTTCATGTGCATCTGGAATATGCCAGGCGCATATTAAATGAACTGGCCGCGGAAGCCATTGTGGAGGAGGGAAGGATAAGAGAGGAGGAGGAAAGAAGAAACAATGAAGAGGAGGAGAGAAGATATAAAGAAGAAGAAGAAGAAGAAAGAAGATACAAAAAGGAGGAGAGAAGAAACAAAGAAGAGGAGGAGGAGGAAAAGGAGAGAAGAAAAAATTTCAGAATCCCAGAAACCGAAAATTGGGATTCTGAAGCCACATATCCTGCCTCTGCTCTCTCCCCCAAAAAGGTAAAAAGTATCTGGGGGACAAGATGTGTATGCGGCGCCAGGCCTGGAAGGTGCCACCATTAACCAGGTGTCCATGAAGTTCCAAAAAAACAGCCCTTTTCAGGGCTACCCAATACTCTAGAAAAGAAATAACGATCGATTTGCCAATGTGTGTATGTAGAGTAGTGTGAATATAAACACTAACTCTTTATTAATAGTGAGAGTGTATGTGTTTGTGTGTTTGTGTTTGTGTTTGTAACTGTTAACGTAGGTTGGTGTAAATAGTAGATTATGGGTTTCTTTATTGTTTATTTTGTGTGTTTGTGTTTGTGTTTGTAACTGCTCACGTAAGTTTGTGTAAATAGTAGATTATGGGTTTGTTTATTGTTTATTAGCGTATGTGAAGAGTATAGTTTTGGATTTATTATATGAAATGAGAAAGTAGGGGATGTTTTCCTTCACGTCCGCGCGTTGTTTGGTCATGATCTAGGTAAGATAAATTTTATGTTTTTAGGGGGATGTTTTCCTTCACGTCCGCGCTTTTCGCATAAGCACCCACAGTATTCGTCGTTCAAACCATTCTACGGAATAAGATACAAGATGGAAGTGTCGGCGTTGTTTAATGACTTAAGAAATGTTTACTTTTGGATGATGGATGGAGAGTATACTATTGAAAGGATAGAAAGAGAATGGAGGTTGAGAAAAAGTCTTGACTATGTCAATGAACTACAATTAGCGAGGAAGATGATAGAGGAGATGATAGAGGAAGAAGTTAAGAGATTGAGAGGATTGATTCAACCAGAGTATGTAAGAGTAGGGACTATAAAAGAGTCTATGGACAAGGTAAAAGCAGTGAGATGCTATTTAGAAGAGCTAGAGAAATGGTCAGAGTGGAAGTTCGTGAAAAGGGGCATTGAACAACTAAAGAAAGCGGAAGAAAAGATGAAAAAGATAATAGAGGAAGAAGTGCAGAAAATTAAGGACAGGTGGGCAAAAGATAGAAAAGAACAAGAGAATAGAAAGAAAAAAGAAGAATATGAGAGACTGAACAATAACTGGATAAAAATCCAACAGAAGTTCCGAGCCATGGGGCACCCGGACTGGATACCGGAAAATGAAAAGAAGAAGAAAAAAGGAATTTGGGGAAAGATTAGGGGCTGGATGAGTAAATGGAGGAAATAGAAGAAAGCCAAAGGCCCTTTTCAGGGCCACGCATATTTCTCGAAAAGAGATAGCCTTTCCATTGCCTACCCCTTTTTTAAATTTAAATTTAAATTTAAATTTTTTTAAAAAAAATCCCATATTCAATTCCCCTTGTCCCTAGACAAACCCAAACTCTATTCCCCCATGTTAAATTCCCCCTTGTACGTAGAGTAACCCACGATTTTTCACCATGTTCAATTCCCCTTGTACGTAGAGTGGCCCACGATTTTTCCCCATGTTAAATTTCCCTTGTACGTAGAGTGGCCCAGGGGTCCCTGTAATGCTAATTCCCATTGTACGTAGGGTGGCCCCATTTACTACTCTTGCCCAATATTACTAATGCCCTTGACATGACTAGGTTAAATCTCTAATACATCTTGTCCAATGTTACTAACGCTCTGACAGGATTAGGTTAAGTCTGTACTACATCTTGTCCAATCTTGTCCAATGTTATTAATGTTCTTTACATGACTAGGTTAAATCTGTACTATACCTTGTCCAATATTACTAATGCCCTGACAGGATTAGATTAAATCTGTACTATGTCTTGTCCAATATATTAATGTTCTTGACAGGAATTGGTAAAATATGTACTACATCTTGTACAATATTACTAATGCCCTGACAGGATTAGATTAAATCTGAACTACATCTTGTCCAATGTTATTAATGCCCATGACAGGACTAGGTTAAATCTGTACTACATCTTGTCCAATGTTATTAATGCACCTGACAGGACTAGGTTAAATATGTACTACATCTTGTCCAATGTTATTAATGCACCTGACAGGACTAGGTTAAATATGTACTACATCTTGTCCAATGTTATTAATGCCCATGACAGGACTAGGTTAAATCTGTACTACATCTTGTCCAATGTTATTAATGCCCATGACAGGACTAGGTTAAATATGTACTACATCTTGTCCAATGTTATTAATGCCCTTGACAGGACAATTTTAATCTGTACTAAATTTTGTCAAATGTTATTAATGCCCTTGACAGGACTATGTTAAATATGTACTACATCTTGTCCAATGTTACTAATGCCCTTGACAGGACAATGTTAAATCTGTACTAAATTTTGTCAAATGTTATTAATGCCCATGACAGGACTAGGTTAAATCTATACTACATCTTGTCCAATGTTACTAATGCCCTTGACAGGACAATGTTAAATCTGTACTTAATTTTGTCAAATGTTATTAATGCCCTTGACAGGACAATGTTAAATCTGTACTAAATTTTGTCAAATGTTATTATTGCCCATGACAGGACTAGGTTAAATCTATACTACATCTTGTCCAATGTTACTAATGCCCTTGACAGGACAATGTTAAATCTGTACTAAATTTTGTCAAATGTTATTAATGCCCTTGACAGGACTATGTTAAATCTGTACTACATCTTGTCCAATGTTACTAATGCCCTTGACAGGACAATGTTAAATCTGTACTAAATTTTGTCAAATGTTATTAATGCCCATGACAGGACTAGGTTAAATCTATACTACATCTTGTCCAATGTTACTAATGCCCTTGACAGGACAATGTTAAATCTGTACTAAATTTTGTCAAATGTTATTAATGCCCTTGACAGGACAATGTTAAATCTGTACTAAATTTTGTCAAATGTTATTAATGCCCTTGACAGGACTATGTTAAATCTGTACTAAATTTTGTCAAATGTTACTAATGCCCTTGACAGGACTAGGTTAAATTGTAACTACACCATGCCCACTGCTAATATTGCCCTTGACAAGACAAGGATAAATCTTAACCACACCATTTTCAATTCAACGAATGCCCTTGACAAAACAAGGTTAAATTTTAACTACACCATTTTCAGTGTTACTAATGTCCTATACAAGGCAATGTTAAATATTAACTACGCAATCCTCACTGGTATCAGTGCGTTCTATTAGACAGTGTTAAATCTTAACTACACAATTTCAGCTTTTACAATACCCTGGTCAAGACAGGGCTAAATTTTAACTACATCATGTTCACCGTTACCAATGCCTTGGGCAAGACAGGGCTAAATTTTAACTACATCATGTTCACCGTTACCAATGCCTTGGGCAAGACGGGCTAAATTTTAACTACATCATGTTCACCGTTACCAATACCCTGGTCAAGACAGGGCTAAATTTTAACTACATCATGTTCACCGTTACCAATACCTTGGGCAAGACAGGGCTAAATTTTAACTACATCATGTTCACCGTTACCAATGCCTTGGGCAAGACAGGGCTAAATATTAACTACATCATGTTCACCGTTACCAATGTCTTGGGCAAGACAGGGCTAAATTTTAACTACATCATGTTCACCGTTACCAATGCCTTGGGCAAGACAGGGCTAAATTTTAACTACATCATGTTCACCGTTACCAATACCCTGGTCAAGACAGGGCTAAATTTTAACTACATCATGTTCACCGTTACCAATGCCTTGGGCAAGACAGGGCTAAATTTTAACTACATCATGTTCACCGTTACCAATACCCTGGTCAAGACAGGGCTAAATTTTAACTACATCATGTTCACCGTTACCAATGCCTTGGGCAAGACAGGGCTAAATTTTAACTACATCATGTTCACCGTTACCAATGCCTTGGGCAAGACAATGTTAAATCTTCGTAAGCATTATTAATCATAGTTTTACACACAAAAATCATACTTTGTTTGTTACTGAAACTTTCTGACATGCGTATTACAGAAATATTACAACCTCCGTCCGATACTTTAATTTAAAGCTCGTAACGGCTTCCACGAAAATTTGTATTCCACGAATAATGGAATTCACAGTATGCACCTAAAGTGGAGGGGAGGGGGGCAGTTTAATTTTCCGAGAAGGCGGTCTCCTATTAGAGGTCACAAGTCAGATACATTAGAACTCATGCGAAAAGAAATGTTGCTTTTTCAATGATTTAGTATTGTTACTAACATGCTTGAAATTTCGATAAAAGTGCAATATCCAAAATGCATCTATAAGACTCGCACGAATCACCGATCTTTATTAATGTTCAAATTTACACACAAAATGTAGATTTAGACAATATTTAGAGCCCAGATAATCTCTCAAATATCCGTTGATATGCATGGAAAACGATTACGAATCCTCAATAGATCCTTCGATACTGCTATTTCTCGATTTATCTTGTTCATGCGCACAAGGATACATCAAAGTTGAGACATATCTGGAAGATTGTATTCCCCAAGCTACGCAATTCTTGAAGCTATTGCGAAATTCTAAGCTTTAACAAAATGAAATATTTGACCATTAAAACCGTGGCAACACTCGTTCTGTTGTTATTTTATCTGCAAGCCTAACTCACACATTATGATCGCATTCTCGTGTTGCCCGAGGGAGCCATTAAAATCTGCACGACCACTGGGGAAATCAAATCTGCAACGTGCTCCCAATTACTCGCCTCCCTTGAAGTATCGTGCCACGATAACGAAGGAGCAAATATGGCTACGTAAATGTCTCCGGATTCCTCGTGAGAGCTATTAGGTAACGCATTCACGAAGGACGTGGGCAGGCTGAAATCAGAGTATTCCAATCATCTCTATTTTATAATTTCTCAAGGTAGATACCTTGTCATTATCATCAATTATGGAATTGAAGAAATTTCCCAAGCGATGTCTAAATTTTCAAACTTATATCATATCTCTTTGCACAAAACAGTCAGTCTACGAGCAATACGCAATCTCAAAAGCCGTTGCCTTCTTCCAAACGCCGGCAACTGTACGCATTGATTTTGAAAAACCTTTCTTAAATGCAAAATTATTATTTTGCCTGGCATAAACTGCACTGATAATTTGAGGACCAAGTAAAAATAAAACTTAACTGAGAGTTTAATTGGTCTAAAAAGGGAAGAATACGTAAGGTTCCCGATGCAAATTAAAATTCACGACTATGTTCCCGATATAAATTAATAATCACGACTACGTAGCGTTAGAGCTTGTAAGAATGAAACGCTGATTCTTGTAAACGTATTACAGAGCATAGAGTCTGGTAAATGGCATAAAGCAATCAATCAAAAGTTACTCTATACAAGTCCCATTTAATACATCTATGCATCCATAAGTGAATCTCACCTTACTTTCGTATATATATTAAATCAAATGCTGCGGAAAATTAATTTTAGCTAATATTTGTGTAACTGGTAAGTCTTCCCACGCATCATTTCTGTAGTCGGTAAAACTTCCCATGCAATATGTATGTAGCTGACAACACTTCGCATGCACTATTTCTTTAGAAGGTAAAACCTTACATATACTGTTTCTACCCAAATCAATTACCGTTACCATACGTATCTGTCTTATTTATATGATTGTGAAAATAAAACAAACAAAAGATAAATTAATTTCTACTGCTGGATCGTATATTCGCAGCTGATAGTGACGTATTCTGTAATGCTGGCTATATATTGACTTTACTGCCAATATTTAATATACCCTATGATATTGTTTCCATTTGCAATCTCTTGAATAAGAGAAGATAATAAAAAACAACTGCAAAAAAAGATGCTACAGAAATGTAAACAAGCTTAAGACCGAGAAGGAAAAACGTAGTTTTTGGTATTCGACGTGGCTCCTCAACAGGCTTTGAGATTTAACAAATCGCGTCAAAAGTCCTTTACGAGCAGTTTAACACAAAACTTTACACTAAAAGTAAATACTTTACGATTTGTTCAACACATAACCTTACACTAAAAGTCCTTTACGAACAGTTTAACACAAAACCTTACACTAAAAGTAAGTCCTTACGAGCAGTTCAACACAAAACCTTACACTAAAAGTAAGTCCTTTACGAGCAGTTCAACACAAAACCTTACACTAAAAGTAAGTCCTTTACGAGCAGTTCAACACAAAACTTTACACTAAAAGTAAGTCCTTTACGAGCAGTTCAACACAAAACCTTACACTAAAAGTAAGTCCTTTACGAGCAGTTCAACACAAAACCTTACACTAAAAGTAAGCCCTTTACGAGAAGTCCAACACAAAACCTTACACTAAAAGTAAGTCCTTTACGAGCACTTCAACACAAAACCTTATACAAACATAGTTTAATCAGTTCCATGACAGACTTTCAGGTTCGTTGTTTGAAGAGCTTGAAACAGCAATATGCGATAACTTGAAGCGGGTTAAAGATAGTTGAAATAAGGTTTTGGGATTAGCAAGTATAAAAACATATCTTATTTGTAATAAACCAAGGCTCACATACCTGGCGAACGCTGAGTCGCATTGTGTACACTTATATTTCTTGTCGCCAGTGTGTAGCTTGACGTGACGGTCCCGGCTCCGCTTGTGTCGAAAAAGTCGGCTGCAGAAGTTGCATTTGAATGGTAGAAGGTCCTCATGTACCTGAAGACAAAGATTGATAAGTCTTTCACTCTTTCTATTTAACTATTCTGCCGAGAGTTGAATAATTAATGGAAGCGTTGTTCGTTCCTCACTTTGTCTTTTATCGGTAGATTCACAAGTCGAATTGAATCTATTAGCCCCCAGAGTATTTCCCGACAGCTGTTGATGTAATTTTCATATCTAGCAAAACGTACACTATAACCATAGGCTAATAGTATAACTGCTACCTTTATAGGATCCGCAATTTTTCATTATGTAGTATTTTAGTCAACTGTTGCATATACTTTGTGCAAGTAAAAATATAACAATACATTTCGTTGGAACAATATTGAAATATATCATAAACTAATGTATTGAAGATAAGTTTCTGCGCTGAAGACATGCTGTCCAAGCTAATGAAATATCAAAATATTTAATACTTTTATCTACGGCTTTATAAAATATTGCCAATTTCGGTTACGCAAAGACTGGCTATTAAATGATATCTGTTTTATCTTCTTTTCTCACATGAAATCAAACAAACAATAATGGCAGTCATGTAATGGGGTTGAGAATATCCAAACCATCAATGGGCTGTAGGAGACATATCTATTGTGAAGATTGGCCTCTCTCTCTCTCTCTCTCTCTCTCTCTCTCTCTGTGTGTGGATAGATCACATTTTATTCATATGGAATAGTCGAGGGAAAATGTTTGGGAAGAAGTGTTTGCTCTTATCGGGCAATGTGCCGAAGACCGATCAAACCATTAGTAGATTTTCCCTTCTCTCTTCATGAATGGAACAATCAACCATTAGTAGATTTTCCCTTCTCTCTTCATGAACGGAACAATCAACCATTAGTAGCTTTCCCAATATGTGTACATGTATGGAACGATGAACCGTTAGCAGCTTTTCCAGTCGGTGTACATGTATGGAACGATCAAACGTTAGTAACTTTTCCAATCTGTGTAGATGTATGGAACAATCAACCATTAGTAGCTTTTCCCATCTGTATACACGGATGGAATAATCAACCATTATTAGTTTTTCCCATCTGTGTATATGTATGGAACGATTAACGATTAACCATTAGTAGTTGTTCCCATCTGTGTACGTGTATGGAACGATGAACTATTATCAGCTGTTCCCATCCGTGTAGTGCGCCGGGTGGCCGAACCGAATAGGGGGCTCGCCTTTACCGATCACTGACCTCTGACGTCTTGTTTGCTAGGGTTCGAGTCTCAGCCCGGCCGTGAGAGAGAGAGAGAGAGAGAGAGAGAGAGAGAGAGAGAGAGAGTTTGTGTGTTGATAGAGCCCAGTTGTAATAAACAGGTTGAGTTAGTTGGATGGAACTTTTCCGCATGGTATATACAGAAACGGTCCCAATTACAAATAGTGGGACCGACGAAATAATTTTCGGGGTGGGGGAGCTGGAATATTCTTTCACGCCGGGAGATTTTTGTTGTTTTTGCTTCTTTTACCTTAAGAGTATTTAAAATTTTCTTTCAACTATTATAATGGACATGATTGGGGTTTTATTTTCTAACAATTAGAGCAAGACAATTTCTTCGAGCTAATTAAGAGCCGGACATTTTTTTTATTTTCAAAAAAAAAAAACAACCAAAAAACCAGGTATCCGTCAACCCTCACACCCATTACTTGATCGTCCCTTATGAACACTGCAAAACTGGGGGGGGGGGGTCCATTTTAGCCAGATATGGAGGTGCAGTTTTCCTGATTTTTCTTAGTATTATAGAGAGCGCAGAGTTAATATAAATACATTTTTAAAGCAAGATAGAATTCTTTCTTTCTTTGTTTTCAGAACCATTTATCTTCACATTTTTCGTGAGTTTTTAAGAGACTTTAAATCATGAAAGGGAAATCAGCGTTAACATGGACATTGTTACAGGCTCATCATAGAATGATAACAGTGTCAAAATATCTTATATAGGTTTTTATATTTTGGGAAATCAATATTCACGACATCCATAACCGTCGCACGCGGAATATAAGCCGTGGTGTTATCGAACTGATCAAGTGCCAAGGCTGTGCCTCTCCAGATTTTAATAGACAATTTACATAAAAGACTTTTCTCTAACTGGTAATTTCTAAGTTAATTTCCATGGTAACCATATGAAGCCTTACTTCTGACGTCTTAAAAAAACAACACGTGAGCAGATTTATTCAAACTTGGCAGAATTGCATTTACAAAACATGGCGAATTTGTGTTCAAGTAGGTCTTTCTGGCAACCACTTGTCTTCTATAGAATACAAGCTGCACAATAATCTTTACATGACTTAAATACACACGTAAACATTTACACGACTTAAATACACACGGAAACATATACATGACTTAAATACACATGTAAACATTTACACGACTTAAATACACACGTAAACATTTACATGACTTAAATACACACGTAAACATATACATGACTTAAATACACACGTAAACATTTACATGACTTAAATACACACGTAAACATTTACATGACTTAAATACACACGTAAATATTTACATGACTTAAATACATACGTAAACATTTACACGACTTAAATACACACGGAAACATATACATGACTTAAATACATACGTAAACATTTAAATGACTTAAATACACACGTAAACATTTACATGACTTAAATACACACGTAAACATATACACGACTTAAATACACACGTAAACATTTACATGACTTAAATACACACGTAAACATTTACATGACTTAAATACACACGTAAACATTTATATGACTTAAATACACACGTAGACATTTACACGACTTAAATACACACGTAAACATTTACACGACTTAAATACACACGTAAACATTTACATGACTTAAATACACACGTAAACATGTACATAACTTAAATACACACGTAAACATTTACATGACTTAAATACAAACGTAAACATATAACTAACTATACAGCTGACACAATTTACCACAAGTTATATAAATGACTATTTATGGCATCGCTGCTTTTCGTCTATTGACGGCTTCATCAGCAATCTTCTCTTGCAAAATATCTTGTTTTTTGCTGTAAGTCTTATAATTTTAATGAATTTTAATTATGTTTTCTAAATAATCACAGTAGCAGCAACAGTAAAATCAACAACAACAATAATAATAATAATAATAATAATAATAATAATAATAATAATGATGATGATGATGATGATGATGATGATGATAATAATAAGGTAGTTTTGGTCATCATCACCACTATCGTCATTTTTATTTCACACTTTCTATTCATCTTATTTCTTTTTAATCTTTATTTTTCCAAGAAAACAATTATTGCGATTTATAACCGCAAATTATAAAAGATTCGAGCCTAGCTTGGCAAGAGTTAAATATCTGATAGAAAAGATTCAGTCCTCTTTTTTATCATGAGCTTTAGCAAAAGTGATTTGGAATTAAAATGTGCAGCTTCAATTAAAAGAAAATCATACACTTAAAGTGTTCCAACGTGGAGGAATTAGTTGCATGGAAACAATGAGTTGCATTGGTAAAATTTCCAGTTAACGTCGGAGGATTTCATATCTACAAATAATTTAAAAACAAAATACCTTGGAACATTTATGGAAAAAAGGTACCTTTTCCCGCAAAAAAGGTAATTTTCTTACATCTGTGAATTAGGAACATAAATTGCTTTCATACTGATCGATTAAAGGTATAACGTCGCACTTAAAGAAATATCTAAATAAACGTTTTGTTATTCGTTTAAATGAGCATTTTTGATGCGTTGAAACATTCTCTCTATGTATGTACGTATGTATGTATGTATGTATGTATGTATGTATGTATGTATGTATATATGTATGTATGTATGTACGTACGTACGTAAGTACGTACGCACGCACGCATGCACGTACGCACGCACGCACGTATGTATGTATAGATGCATGAATGTATGTACTGTTTTGTGCTCGCTTATAAGTCGACTCCAGCTGCACTCTATACAGACCCAGCTCTGCCTGCGCAATAGGGTCCGTGTAATTTTTTAGGAGTAATCAGTAGAACAAACAACATATATCCTGATCTGCATGCTTATTATGCGACGGTAGATCATGGTCTGTTGTTTGCAGTTTGACTCGTATTATAAGCAAGTATAAATGGTATGCATGTATGTATGTATGTATGTATAGCTTGTAATGACACATCAGCACAATTCAGACTACAATGCCGAGCACAAGCTAAGTAGCAAACTTGGTAGAGACAAAATGCTTGCCAAAATCCCTAAGAAGACAAAGCTTTCCAAATAAAAGTAAAGCTACACCATAGGACAAAATAAAAAGGTAAATACGCTGCAACCAAACCAAACTAAACTCGAAGAAAAAGTTACCAGACACTTTACGTTTTTTAAGAGTACAGTGTTTTCTGCGTAATGCAAAGTGAAGCTATGAGCTTTCGAAAATGTCCGCATTCTGATGCCACAAGCTAAAATATACACATGTATTTGAAATTTAGATCCCTATTTTTATGTCCCTCTCATTTCAACATTTTGTTTAAAATCTGAACGTAGGCATTTCAATTACATGCACCTTTTATTATAACACATAATCAACCTATAATCGGCATGTTAAAAACAAGAATTAAACACAAACTCGAATGATGCTTTGTACCGACCTTTATTAAAATGGTGACGTCCAACTGATGTGTGTGCATACCTGGGACAGACATTAAGATCAACATTTGACTTGCACGAAGCGTCCAACAGAACATTGCTTGAGGAGTTGTATACATTATAGACGTCGAGTTGTACTTCTAGCACCTGAAGCCGAAGGTCTAAGAACCCTTTAAAAGTAGATTCGAAATGAGTCACAACAAAACAATTTTTTTAGGTCACGACTTCAAGGAAAGGAAATGGCGAGTAGAATCGCCCCCTTCGCAACTTCGAGGTCAATCACACCTAGAATTAATGTGGATAGCTGCTATTCGGACCGCCTCGGCTATTTATGAAACGAAAATTGACCGAAAATTTGTGATTGCATTGAACTATTTCGGTTAATCTAACGACCAATCCAGTCGTACAAATAGCCAAGGTGGTGCAAATAGATTGCAGTTTCTTTTTCGCGAATTTCCGGCGAATAAAATATATCATTTTCTCTAAATTACTGCGCGACATATACTGAATATAAATTTCAGTCTCGTAAAATAGCAGAGGTGGTCCGAATGCGACCACCTGCGTCCATCTGGAACATCTTCACTTTTCAGTGATAGTCGATACACTTCCACTCTCAATTGGATTTGGACGTAATCGTAGTAATACTTTCGAAATTGGTGTGCTTTGGGGGTGTCTAATATCTGGCTAGAAACGCGAAGAATAGATCCCCACAGTGCAAGATTTAAACTGCCACCTAGGTAGCACTCCCGTTCTCTAAGTACCACTGCCAGAAAGTTGAAATAACTTTCGTGCAGAAGTGGCTGCAATTATTTTTACACAAGTTTACTCTAAATTCGAAAAAAAGTAACGAAAACAGACATAGAAATGCTAAGCCATTAGCCAGCCATGCAGGTACTGTCATTAGTAACCATTCATCTTCTGAGCAAAAACTCATTTGGAAATGAAGTTTTGCAAGATTAGTATTGAGAAGAAAAAAATTCAACCATATTTTAACCGTCAATGAAATACACTTTAAAGTTATTCCTTCAATCAGGGAATGACAAAAATAAAGTTTTTCTGTTTCAGTACCCTCAGATTATTCCTTACGCTACTTTCCGCGATGACGCGTAATAACAACCAGTGACACAATTATGATGCCTTCTATTTCCATCCAATGTCTTATTCTAACACGCGACGGAAAAGGCCGAGCACATTCCTATTACGATAGCTTCATGAGGCTGGACACAATACTCCTCACAGAGAGGATCTTTGCTTGAAACAAATGAAAACATATTTTTCATTAAAATATTTAAGTTTTTCACGCCGTTATTTTCTCGCAGGAAGCACATTTTCTTTTTATTTTACGCCCAATGGTATTGGCTAGCACTGTGTATATAAAGGATCGATGTAGCTGGTTTCGTACTGTATCCAGCGTGATAATGTCAGCGGTTTATTGTTTATGTTCTGCTGTGTTTTGTGTAAATTTCCACAGAAAATGTCCGTAAAAACAAAATTCTTCATTCCAATTCAAGGTAAAACAACACATAAAAATAAAATGAAGAAAAAACAAAGTATGTGCACATTGAGGGCCTTGGAATCGGTTCGTTTGCATGCGAGTCAGTCATACTTATCACTAGATCAAGCAATTTAGCTCCTATTTCTTGGCCATAAGGTCATCGACGCGGCAGTGGAAAATAGATCTAGCATTCCAGTAAAATGAATCATCAAAATTATTTTATTTCAAAAATCCAAAACTTCACCGGCAATCATAAAATAATGTGGTCTATTTTGAAAGGATAAAAACATTGCCACAACAATATAACTTGGTCGTAAAATGACACTGATAATTGCGTCACCAACTGTATGATGACTGCGCCACATTCGATTTATATTGCATTTTATGCATTGCAGAATGTGAAGATTTTACCTAAGTCGTGGGAGGACAATGTCAGGAATTCTTTACTTGTAGAGATCTTACACAGGGATGATCACTTTACAAAGCAGTGCCCAGCGGACGGCACATGATATCTATAACGGCAAAATTATAGCCGATATCGTTACGTTTGATTATATTTCAATCAGTGATTAGAGATGTAGGATTCATTTCAATATGCTCGCGTACTAATGTGCAGAGGTGATGGACCAATGTTTAGATGACCCAGGGGTCAAAACAACCTTACGGCAACGGAATATTCTGAAAGAGTCTGAGCTGTGAGGAACATGATCTGTCATCTCTTTCCGACGCCAGTCGAATATAACTTCGGCTCTCTGAATGCGACTTGGAAGTAATGGCAGTTATACTTATCCAGTTGGTAAGAGTTTAGAGGTCGATCATCCGGCTATATACAAAGAAAAGTGCCTCATAATGAAATGTATGCACTGGAAAAAAAAACAACACAAACACACACACCACAATTTCTAAATGCACTCATAAGTTTTAATGTACTTACTCACAGTTTTCAATCAAAGAAGTGAAGACATCATTCCTTTTTCGTGCCTAAAAATATTGATTACTTTGCTGTTAGTGATGCCAGGTCAACAAATAAATGAACTTCCATCAAGCCGATGATTGTTATTACATTATACTAACTTCACTGACGTCACAATGACTAGATGACGAGAAAACACTAACATCAACGTACGCAGCAGTTTCAGGCTATTGAAACAGAATGATTTTTTCAACTTTTTTAAACATTATAACGTTGCATGATAACATTAGAGATACAAAGTGCATGTATTTCATTGGTCATTGAAATGTCGTCGAATGTTTTTATCAACATCGTTTAATAAGCATCTGTTTTTGAACATCTTACCGAATCTGCGTCGGCGAAAGACTTACCTGATCATCTACTGTGTATGGTTAATTAATAAAATACTTGTGTTGTTCTGCCACCAAATTAAACTAATTTTATATGATGTATCACAATCACATATTTTGTATGTATCACGTCATGTTCTAGTAATTCTGCAGAAGAGATCATAATTTCTAAGAAGGTCTGGTAATGCATTTCACAAACATTTCACATAAGCTATTTACTAATAATCTACTAGCATCTCCTTTTACCATCGTATGACACTATCCAGATGTATAGGCTGAGCTTTGGAATTGATATATGTTAGGTTTTCTCCGGTTCTATGTTGCGTAAAGCAAAGCAATACTCTGATGTGATGGAATGACGAATTTTATTCTGCCAGTGAGGTATGTGTTTGTCGAACGTTGTCGTAACTGTAGTACTATTATGCGACAAGATCATGTGAGCAAAATGCACTCTAACACCCATCACAAGTGCATCAAATATGTAGTTGACCTCTTAACCATAAGGTTGGTATATACCATTAGGTTTCAGCAGTCCTGCATTTTTAAAATTGTTTTGCCTTGTTTTCTGAGTGAATAAATGTGTTCGAATCGTGCACAAAAAGCGTGTGTGCGGTACTGAGCACAGATGTACAACTATCAAAAGCATCATCCATGTTGTTAAAGTACCGAGTCACAAACTTCGTTCTCTCAATCTTTCTTTGAAGTAGTCGAGTGTTTTGCCGTTTTCACTGAGCTCTTCATTAATCTCTGCAATGTTTCAACGACCTCATCATTTCTAATTCTTTCTGTATCGAATAAATTAAACAAATGGTTGCTTCCTGCATATGTTATTCCGATACAGTTTGCTCGTCCAGTAATTAATCTTCCTATTATTTATTTCTGGGGTAAAAGAACAATAAAGCTTCGCCTTCCGTGCACACCATTCTTTTAAGCTAACAAATGTTGTCACTGCTGTCATCTTGTATTGTACATCCTGATTTACCAGCCCTTTCTTTGTGCTTCAGTAAAAATATTAAGATAATGTCCTCTTCAAGACAGTATGTACATGATTCTTTTACACTACAAAGATCAATTTCTTTTCATAAGACCAAATCAGTGAACAACACTTTAGTAGTCTGCCAAAAATCCGATGTAAAATAAATAAATTAAAACGGAAAAACCTTACCTGTTCACCGCTCCAGTGGCCAAGTGGTTAGAGTGTCCGCCTCAAATGCTGTAGGTCGTGGGTTCGATCCCCGGCCGAGAAATACAAAGACTTATAAAAATGGTACTAACATCTGCCTCGCTTGGCGCTCAGCATTAAGAGGTTAGTGTTAGATGTCGGCCTGGTGTCAGGATAATGTGACTGGGTGGAACATCATTTTATTTGCCTGCGGCATGATGCCCCAGTGCTAGACATCACTATAAACTGCCACACTGCAGACATCGTAGCGATATGACTGAAAAATTGTTAAAGCTACGTTAAAAAAATCCAAATCACACACACACACACACACACACACACGTACCTGTTCAAGATAAAATTGAAAAAAACATAAATCGGATCTTTTCGACTGAATGACACTGCTCTACTGAATATATTTTGTGAAGCTTTTAGTTGGCAAAATATGACGGAAGATAGTTAAATCCGTATATATTATCAATTAAATCCATATATAATACCAATGTATCTGTAATTTATAAATTACCAACATCTAAGAACCACGTTGTTTTTTTGTTTTTGTTTGTTTGAAAGAAGCCCTGCGAGGTGTTGGTGTGTCTTGAGCAATTAAAACTGTATCGTGTAAATTAACACTGAAATCAATATATTATCGGTACTCCTGACTTGGCACAACGCCAAGAATGTAAAGCAACGTACATCCCGACATTAGTTTAGTTTCTCCTCAAGCTGTTTTTGTTACTATCGATTTACTATCTTAATTAATCTAATCTACCAGCCAAGATATTTCATGCTCATTTCCATGTTAAATTCGGTTTTGAATGTATCTGTATTTTCATTTATTACGTTTTTAACTGTATCAGTTCTACCATTTAATGCGAGACTTTATTTGTCTGGTTCAATTCTGAATACAACTGTTCCGAATGTAGCACTTTGTTTCAAATATTTTCTCATTAGTTTCATCTTGTTGTCATTTGTCATTGCTACCGTATACCTTATACCACGTCGACAGTACCAACCCATTCGGTATAATCTTAATCTTGTCATATTTGCATTTTAATTGTTGATCATTTCAGTTTTCGCTTTTTAAATTTCTTTGAACATATATAATTTTATCAGTCAAGTTCAACTGTAGCTGGATATTTGTCTCATGTCTAGCAGGTTTTTCAGATTCTTTGTTTGCTAAAATAAATTTATTTTGTTTTTGTTTTGGGGTATTTGTTTGTTTGTGGATTTTTCTGCTGCTGTTGATTTTACTTTGCTGTTTGTTATTTTTTGTTCATTTCTGCATGACTGCGTGAAAATTTTGAATGTCAGTATAATTCTAAACGGAAAAATGTCAGTTGTAAGTCATAATGCAACATGTACAAATCTTAAAAGGCTAATTTAAATTAATTTAATATATCTCTTTCTCTTATGGATGTCTAACGTTGATGGCTAAATTTTACAAGTACTGATGGTATCAGTGAAGATGACCCTTACATTACTGATGGTATCGGTGAAGATGACCCTTACATTGCTGATGGTATCGGTGAAGATGACCCTTACATTACTGATGATATCGGTGAAGATGACCCTTACATTACTGATGGTATTGGTGAAGATGACCCTTACATTACTGATGGTATCGGTGAAGATGACCCTTACATTACAGATGGCATCGGTGAAGATGACCCTTACATTACTGATGGTAGCGGTGAAGATGTCATCTGATGACCCTTACATTGATCTTTTCGATACAGATTCATAATTTGATTTGTCTGACCCCAAAGAACAAAGAAATAGTTTTCATTGGTCAAACACGGGATGTACGATAGCCAGCGAAAACATATAAAGAATGATGTAATGCATATTCAGAAAGAGATTGGAGAGAACAAGAGAAAGGCGAGTCATTCAATATGTCTAACGTCATCAATGCGGTGATTTTGAACAGTATTTTTCCCTATAAGACTGTATTGCATGGTAAGTCGCTATTCATGTAATGGCGGCTATTATTAACAAGTATGGTTAAAGGTAAAAATGCCTTAACAATGAAGCAGCCAGTAATCATTTTTTTCATTAATCTTATTTTTCAGGATTTCCAGATTCCTTATTTTCTGCTGCATTATCAAAATCGAAATGCTTGAATGATATCAAGCAAAGTACCCGATGGAGGTAGAGGCAACCCCAACTTAAATCACAACGTTCCAGTTAATTAACTGATAAAAGTCTCATGCCATGTTTATTATGTAAGCTATGATTTCCGACTGAAATAAAGTGGTGTCAATGCATTCATGACACCATCATCTGACGACCTTCTAGAAATCGTACCAGTTCTAGCAATATCATAGATTTTATACGTATTTTGTGCTTTGTTCCAATCCATCCTTTCCAACTTTTTTATACTTAATTCTCTCATTTTTTTCTGTACGTGTTCCATTTGCAATATCTACATTCAATTCCCGCTTGTACTCTTCAGTTTCCGATACTAATGTATTTGTTAATTTTTGTCACCACAGTCGACGTGCATTTTCACTGCAATATTTCAACACCCAATTTGTACCTGCTTTCTTTGTCCATTTATCACTAATAAAAATAATGCGTTAAACGAGGTCCTTCGGAACATTTGTCTTTGTTTACAAAGGTATGTTAAAGCACATTCTTCAACGCATTTGGAAACGAACGAATTTGAGAATCATTTCTCTGTAGATGATGATGACTATGACATTATTGGTACTGAACCTGCAATCGACCATACTTTAAATCAGTTTTGAAAAACAAAGCCAAGCACGTGTTGCTGATCAAGGTCAAAAGCTATTCGATACAAAACATCAAGATATAAGACAAAAAGTACGTAAATTACGTCAGAAATTATGATTAAAATGTATAAGTAATTTTCTTTAAATATGTTGCAAATTAATACAGAGATGAAATGTATAAATTATATTATATATGGGGCAGTCGGGTAAATTGTTGATGTCTAAATTACTAAAAATGGTGGCTGTAAACTTCAAGCATCTAGATCAAAAGAAACAAAAGCCACAAGATCTGATTCAAGAAAGAGTTAAATGTCAAGGAAATAGAGATTTTAGCAACACACAGAATGAGACGTTTGATGAACAGGTGGAGAAGAAAAATATTCAATAGATGATTACCAGGAAATACTTCAAAGTGGAAAGCTTCACCTGTAGTGAAAATATTGTTCATACTACAAGAGGAAATATAATGAAGGGATCAGGTAAATACTGTCAAATCGAAAACAGAAATTATGAAATCAGATGTTGAAATATATATATATATATATATATATATATATATATATATATATATATATATATATATATATATATATATATAAAAGCAGACTGAATTGTTAGGAGAAAACGGAATGGAATGGAAACATATGCAATCCAAATGCCATATCGCATGAACATCTTGGAAGTGTTGAAAGTAAAACTCCAAATTAGCTGCACATTTACCACTAATGGGAAGGAAATTTTGAGAAATTCTTGAAATAAGCAATTCGAATAACCATAAACAATGAAGATTTGATGAAAGACTAAAACAGCTATATTAAAGAAAGGACGTGATAATAGCTACAATAGCCACTGCAATAGTAATAACAATATCAAATGTGGCTCAAACCATTTTGTAAACGATATGGTAGGGAGCAATAGTGCTTCATGAGGAGGCTAAACTGATTCTATCGCTGGCAAAATTACTAATGGTAGGGAGCAATAGTGCTTCATGAGGAGGCTAAACTGATTCTATCGCTGGCAAAATTACTAATGGTAGGGAGCAATAGTGCTTCATGAGGAGGCTAAACTGATTCTATCGCTGGCAAAATTACTAATGGTTTAATAAATTTTTGTTTTTGTAATTATTGGTTTGTGTGAACCAAAATGGCAGCAGCATTGTCGGGAAATAGTTTATCAAGCCAGGGTTTCAAAACATCTAGAAAGGTTATTTCGTCCCTAGCTCAATATGTTAATTTAATTGTTTTATGATTAATTTGGTTGTGTTTTTGTATTTTGGTCTGGGGCGTAAACAAGACATCAAAGAGGACTGTGAAAACTTCACGTGCATAGCACGATCAAACACTCGTCACAGAGGACCAATTCATAACCCATTTCAAACAGAAAACTATGACAACTGCTGCAACCAAAGAAATCAAGACAGATGATTGATTGTTTATTTCACGATCAATATTGCTTCGGAACTTTCTAAATTGTCATGTGCAAGTTTGACGGTAGGAATAACATCGTCATAAACATTTATCCTACATACGTTCTGCTCACTTTGTCTTGTTTCGTGTCCCATACAATTTCGTGAAGTACTGTCACAAAGTGTCCATCAGTTTTTGGAATAGCATTTCTTTAAATTGTTGTTGTATCCAATGATACTGCCTATTTTCATAAACAAATGTCACTCGGCAATACAAAAATACCATCCCTACCCAAAGCATAGTTGAATCTCACTTTTGAATTTCCCGTGTTTTCTTGAAATCAGCTTATAATGATTTCATGTCAGTCGTAACCTTGCTAACTTAAGATTAATAGCGCCAATAACATTTTAAAAGTCTGATACTGTAGAAACATACACTGTAATGCGCTGAATTTTATTTCATCCATACTCGATAACAACTATCCACAGCAAACTGATTTTGTTTAATTTTGTAGTAATGTTTTGCAACAGGTTGTTATAACGATATACTAAGTTCGTACGTGGTAACAATGAATCAAGGAAGAATGCATAACTTCTGTAATTCTATATATTTTCAAAAAAAGATTTGAGAGAAGTTTAAATAACCATATCAACATCAATGTTATATTCGATTCTTATGTATATTTGATTTAATTTATATTTGATTTAATTGTTTGTTTCTTAGTTTTAATTTTTTTTTATTTCATTACATGTTATAGTAATGTAATTTTGTTTACTGGAATCTGACATTTTCCAGAAATTAGTTTTACATGTTTTTTCGTAAAAACCTAATAATAGAACTTTGTATCTTTATGCTGCCCTAGCTCTTGACCTTGATTCAAAATTAGTAACAGTTGAAGTAAACAACTTCTTTTTCTTATTTTTTATTCATTCATGGTGTGAGATTTTAGGGTGGAATGGAGGCTGTACTGGGTGTACGTGACTTTTACATGTAATAACCTCTATTTCGAAATTCTGGTTTTACCGGAATTGCGCAGTAGTCAGGTTTATTACTGATGTCTTGAGAAATAATCTCAGTTGGGTTTTTAAACACTCCGACGTCAAGGTGGTGTTTTTTCTTATTCTGTTGTGACCAGCTGAGTTTAATATTTTAATTTTTCTTCAAATTATTTGAATTCTAAGATAATTCTTTTCCCTGAGAATATTTAAGTTCTCATACAGAATTCTTGGACAATGACATTTATTGAAATTTTATTCGGAATTCAAACACAGTAATAGTATTGCCTGTGGCACAAAAAAGAACTGTTGACACGTCAGTACAATACTGGCTACAGTATACGTCATCGCCTTCCATTTGGGATTTTCGTCGGAAATCGAACTCAAATTCATTAGAACATTTTATTATTAGCACTTCTAATTTTTAATTCTTGGATTATTTTTGGATTACTTTTGGATTTGATTCTAAAAACCGTAAGTTTTTCCATTTTTACCTTGTTTTTCTAGGGAAATAAACTATTTGTTAAATTTTGCAAAGCTTGTTGTCTTCACTTTATTTTTGTTACTGTTTATGAGAGCCTAAACACGTTACACGATTCCTCTTTTATGTTCCAAATCTCACAGACAAGCTTGTAGCCTCTAACACTGCATTTGGTTTTTTAGAGTTTTGAGCTGTAGTTAGAATAATCTTTACGATGTTTCATTGTATCATTTTTCACTTTTCAGTATAAAAACAATTCTCATGTGTACCATTCTAACCATTCTGTTATTTACTGTTATAAGAAGAAGTTTATTTGTGCTTTTTGGTTTTATGATTAACATTATCATGTTGTAGGTTTTTATGTTCTTTAAAATACATATATCAATGTATCGTGCCTCCTACACCTCTGATGGAGAAATGCGCTTTTGCCACATCGTTTACTTTAATGGCAAATGTCAGCCAGTTCCCAGCTGAGTAAATCGATTAATCATATCCATTCCATTTCACTTGCACACACTTTGTATCGTTCATCCGTTATTTTAAAAAAAATATACGTTCGACTTTGTATATGTCGTACATATAGGCCATATATATATAACTCTAGCTCGTAAAACATCCTCTCTTTATCATCTTCTTCCACGTCTTTTAGTCTGTAAACGACCTGGTAACCGGACGTTATAGATCTGATTTAAACCACGCATTATAGAGCAAGAAAAGTGGCACTCTTCAAATATTGTGTTTTCTCGTGTGGATAAGTTGCAAAATAGTAAATGTTTTCCTTTGCCATCAAATATTTAACATTTAGGTTGAACCATGCTAAAATGTATTTTTACAGGTTTTCACTCTTTAAGGATTTCACTAAAAGAAATTTACATAGCATGTCCCTCTTTCATAAGAAGTTACTAAGTGCACGAGTAATTTGAGCACACACACACACACACACACACACACACACACATATATATATATATATATATATATATATATATATATATATATATATATATATATATATATATATATATATATATATATATATATATATTATAACTTTTAAATGCATTTATATCCATTTCTGACTTTTTAAAAAATAAGTTTGCATATCAATAATGTCTGCTTCCTGCTGGTCACCCACGTCGCTTATATAAACGCTTCTGTATGGAAATATTTTTCTCATCTGCTTCTGTATGTATATTGTTCAGTTAACCATTCTTCCAATTCATTGCATTCTTTTGTTTTCATTTTATCAATATTTGTTTAAGCAACCGGACTTTCCTGATCGTAGTGACAATGTCTTAAATATAACCCCTTGTCAGTTGTTTAAAACGAAAATTAAACTTCCTGAGAATATTTGCAATGTAAATTTAGCCCAACACAAATATGTATGTTTAACCACATCAAATACACAATGTATTCATTATTCATAACGTATCCTACAAAGTTATTGTTGCTGATCTGATCGTATCACCATCGGAAGTAATCTGTAATTCTACATCTTCCATTTCCTTTGCAACATTAAAGCATACCTTATTATGTTTCAAACAAAATCAGCACTTTTGTTCTCTCAAATGTTATTTTTCAACACAAATTACTTTGGATTCACATTTATTGCGTCCAAACTTCCAAATAAATAGGCATTATCTCTAGATAGTGACATTGTTGTTTTCATGTTAAACTCGTGAGATATGTCACCGCTCCGAAATTTGTTGAATTCGATAAACATGTAGCCTTTTGGCATTATGTAAGATGTGTCACCGCTCCGAAGTTTGTTTAATTCCATAAAAATGTAGCCTTTTGGCATTATGTAAGATGTGTCACCGCTCCGAAGTTTGTTGAATTCCATAAAAATGTAGCCTTTTGGCATTATGTAAGATTATAAAAATTGCATATTATTAGTATGTACTCGCTCCTCTGCTTTCGCCGTTTCGCTGCGATTAAGCTTGCGCTCAAAGCTCAGCAACTACGCTTGTGACTAATGTTTAATGTAAAATAATACTGACAAACCTTACTGCGCCAGCGAATATGGATTTCTTTTATTTTAAAGTTATTGTATCTGCACATCTGGCTTGGTGTGTTGGGCTATTACGTTAGGAATGTTTCTTTTATATTTGTGGGTTGGTATGAAAATATAATACTCTGGCCAGAACTGTCCAATGCTATCTTCTATCGTTTATCATGTAATTTAGTTTGCAAAATGGTTATTTTTATATTTATTTATCGATGTAGGACTAAATACATACCCACTCACCATTGCAAGATAGTGAAATTAGTAAATTCAGTAACAGCGATGAAAAGAGAGGCGTCATTACTATGACATCATAGTCGACGTAGTCATTGGTAAAAAATTATATAACAAGGTCAAGAGGAAGGTTTTGTTGTACATTTGATTTTCGTAAGTACTCGAATCGATCCAACATGATAATTTGCGGAGTAGCCTTCGCTTTAATGGAGGGCGAGGGAAGTTCATACAAATCTTACAATGTAAAAACACAATTTTCTCCATCAACGATCCAGAGAACTATTTTTAAACCTTACATATCGCGACGTATTTAAAATAGCTGATGCTATGGCAAAAGCAGTAGTACGCTATGAAGTTCAAGTACAGGGTATGAATATTCCTGTATTTTGTGGCTCTTGGCTAAATGTTTAGACTTCGTATCTAATATATCGTACTAAATATGTAAAATACTGGTGTATATTTTGACATACGTATAAGCATAGATACCCAAACAATGTTATGACGCTAAAATCTCACGATGCAGCAAATAGTGTACAATTTACCTATTTATTCAAATATGGCTTGGGAGTAATTTGGATTTCACAAGATGTTTCGAAAATTGTTCGTTTATAATTCTTTGAAGAAAACAAGAGTTATATCTATACGGACCGTGTGTGTGTGTGTGTGTGTGTGTGTGTGTGCCAACACTTTAAACGTCATGTTATTTTTAATAACATTTGGGAAACCATTTGAATTTGCCCGGTATGAATTTTAGTATCATTATAATTATTCTTAAAACCCTATAAGACGTACAAATGTTACATTACCTACGAAGATCCTTTGCTAAATTTAGAACATTGAGTCACATGTTTCGTATTGAAGAAGATCAAGAGTTAGGAAAAAGCAAAGATATTTTGTCCTTACTTTTTAGACTCTAGAGAATGTGATAGGAATTCATTCAAATGAGTTTCGTTTCCTTTATGTATGCTCTCTTTGTACAAATTTAAGAGAAAATTATATATATATATATATATATATATATATATATATATTCCATGCAAGGCAACATTAGTTGGTGGTGGTGGTGTTGTTGTAGGGTTTAACGCCATTTTTCAGCATAAGATAGGTTATACATTGCGGACAATATCAGTGGTGGAGGAAGAACCCTGGAAACCCCGGGAAGAACCACCAACCCACAAGAAGCTACTGGCAAGCCTTCTCACGTACCCACGTTAGCCGAGCCTGAGACTCGAACCCACGTAGACAGAGGTGAGATGGCAGGGATAGACCCCTCGGCCACTCGGAGCCACAGGTAACACTAGATTTATTTCAATGAAATATGACAAATACAAACATTTTGCTAATTAGTAATATATAATTGAACCCATTCACTATGCACTCACAAGATGATACATAATTAGTATCAATTGTTGAAGGCGCTGATAATGTATACGCAAGTGAACTATACTGCATTACGAGGCTGATGCCTGTAATAGGGAACAAAGTGTCAATCAATCACTCATTCTAACTGAAATTACTAGGCAACGTAGCCGAGCGTCAGTAACTGAGTGCATAGGTTAAACAGGCACTAGAACATTAAGTATTCCGGCCTTCTACCAATGAAAAACGTGTTTTTAAAAAATAATATCCAAGTGGAATAAATAGTTTTTCTTCTACTGATATGCCTTTTAACACACCTCACTCGATAAATCAACCATTCCTTCTATAATCGTGCACATTGATTTCGACCGAACATATGTGGGAAATGTAAATATTGGTTGCAGAAAGCATCAACCAGGAGATGTTTGGGCGACGATACTTTTTGGAACATTAAAAGTGATTGTAAATATTGAAATCAAGCACAAATCCCGCGAAATGCTTACGTTTTTTGTAAGCAACTGCACATATAATTTGGTATTGAAAAAAATGTGTTTGAAAAAATCAGACTTGAAAGAAAAGCTTGCAATAATATAGGCTGCATAGTTCACCCAGATACTACTGAATCTGGCTTTTTCTTCTTCTACTGTTTTAAAATACAAATTCAGTGCACGTATCAGGTAACAATCACGAATATTTTCTAATTACAAGAACAACCATGAGCCAGAAGAACACTAGACATTAGTCTGCATGACACGCATGCCCAGACAATATGATAAAACTGAACGACAACATTTCAAGTCAAACAGGGGACAGCTCCGTAAAATTTTGCCAGAAAGGGGTGAAAATTAAACTTGGCTTAGTGTTTTTTTGTAATGTAAAGCTTCAAACTAAATTTATATTACTGAGCGGAAAAAAATATAACTTTTCCTTTCTATTGTTCATGCTTAACATCGTTTAACACATATTTCAATCCATGAAATCATTGAAAAGTTATTGAGCGGAACGAAAATTGCGGGACTTGACGTGACGGAACAGTGATGGATAGACGTACATGGGTAGCACTATATGTCCCCTAAATGTATACGACAGGCGACATAGTTGCCAAGTTAGATAACTTCTAGAAATAAATATACCTACCATTGTCGAATGAGCAACACGAATTTTAGTAACTAAATTTGATTTCACATCACATTATCAACAACTGGCTTTTCAATTCGCTATAATAATTGTTAAATCGGAAAGGAAAAGGAAGAAAATCACTTAAGAATGCATCTTTTGAAGTTCAAATATATTGAGGATCTCAAATGGGTAATGATTTAATATTGAATGTATTCAACGAGTTTCTAAATTTTAATAGTAAATCATTACCCATTTGAGATTCTTTTTATCACATGGTTTTTATTTCAGTGGAAATAATTTAGATAGAAAGAAGAATGAATAATTTCGTTCATTCTGACCGGACGATGCACCTCTTATTTGTTGTGCATACAATATAGTCCCAAACAAAGTTGATATAGTAAAAGTAGATTGTACTTTTCTTTTTTTACAAACTATAAATCAAAGAAAAAGCTTCCATCCAAATAAACAGAACATTTCATAACGACAAATCATTTTTCAAAACAGAATGATCAATGAGATGTGATGCCACAGTGTTTGATACGGTAACATTGTGCCTAGAGTACAAGTTAACCCTTACATGTCACATTCACATCTAAACATTACATTGTTGCGATTTTCATGAGAAATATGATTACTGGGTGCAGAAATTCCCATATTTACTTTAATGCATTTGTAACCGGATATTTGCAGTATTTGATTTGGAACAATAGACTGTACAGAATATGTAAACTAATTTGAGTCGACTTACATTCCATATATACTGCGTAAATCTGCTGTGGTTGGATAAAGTTCTGTCAGTTGGGAGACCCATTTATGTCCACATTCCTCTGTGAACAGAAGTGAGTTTATTTACTTCTGTAAGTTAACATTTAAACCACGCCTGTATGTAGGGTATATCTTACACAGATATACCGCCCCCTCCCCCACCTATCAAATGAGCAATACCCTTAGTTTTACTTTTTATTACTGTTCTTGTCTTGTAGTTTTACGCCACTTTTCTTATGATGATATTGTTATACATGATATAACAAACTCCTGTGGGTGTAACATATCCATATTCAGATAGCCGAGATAATGTTTCCTCAGCTTCCTTTCGCTTTCGCAAGTCGATTTTAAAAATGGCCACCAAAATGTTCATTCAAAACAAAATATTCCAAAAGGAGGGGTTAAAAAACTTTTCACACGATCGCAGCCAATCAGTAAAAAGAATACTGCACAATAATTTCATGCGCTTATTTGAAACAATCAGGATCACATAAAGTGATATGTTCACATTTTATATTATCAAAAGTATTAAACTGCAGACGCTATAGGCAAAGTGTACCGACTAGGTGATAAACGAATTTATATTACACGTGGAATAAAGTTGTAGGCAAAAGTGAAATTGAAAAGACAAAATGAAGACTGCAGATCATCTGATATCCTGAGTAACTAGGGTCACCTTAAGATCCCTACAATGGAATGAAACCATAAAAAACAAGTCTCTCCCGGACTTATATAAGTATCTAACCCTTAACACTGCATTGTACATTTCCCTGACTATAAACGAGTATATGACCCTTAACACTGTATTATACGTTTCCCTGACTATAAACGAGTATATGACCCTTAACACTGTATTATACGTTTCCCTGACTATAAACGAGTATATGACCCTTAACACTGTATTGTATGTTTCCCTGACTATAAACGAGTATATAACCCTTAACACTGTATTATACGTTTCCCTGACTATAAACAAGTATATAACCCTTAACACTGTATTATACGTTTCCCTGACTATAAACGAGTATATGACCCTTAACACTGTATTGTATGTTTCCCTGACTATAAACGAGTATATAACCCTTAACACTGTATTATACGTTTCCCTGACTATAAACAAGTATATAACCCTTAACACTGTATTGTATGTTTCCCTGACTATAAACAAGTATATAACCCTTAACACTGTATTGTACGTTTCCCTGACTATAAACAAGTATATAACCCTTAACACTGTATTATACGTTTCCCTGACTATAAACGAGTATATGACCCTTAACACTGTATTGTATGTTTCCCTGACTATAAACGAGTATATAACCCTTAACACTGTATTATACGTTTCCCTGACTATAAACAAGTATATAACCCTTAACACTGTATTGTATGTTTCCCTGACTATAAACAAGTATATAACCCTTAACACTGTATTGTACGTTTCCCTGACTATAAACAAGTATATAACCCTTAACACTGTATTATACGTTTCCCTGACTATAAACGAGTATATGACCCTTAACACTGTATTGTATGTTTCCCTGGCTATAAACAAGTATATAACCCTTAACACTGCATTGTACGTTTCCCTGACTATAAACGAGTATATAACCCTTAACACTGTATTATACGTTTCCCTGACTATAAACAAGTATATAACCCTTAACACTGTATTGTATGTTTCCCTGACTATAAACAAGTATATAACCCTTAACACTGTATTGTACGTTTCCCTGACTATAAACGAGTATATAACCCTTAACACTGTATTATACGTTTCCCTGACTATAAACAAGTATATAACCCTTAACACTGTATTGTATGTTTCCCTGACTATAAACAAGTATATAACCCTTAACACTGTATTGTACGTTTCCCTGACTATAAACAAGTATATAACCCTTAACACTGCATTGTACGTTTCCCTGACTATAAACGAGTATATAACCCTTAACACTGTATTATACGTTTCCCTGACTATAAACAAGTATATAACCCTTAACACTGTATTGTATGTTTCCCTGACTATAAACAAGTATATAACCCTTAACACTGTATTGTACGTTTCCCTGACTATAAACAAGTATATAACCCTTAACACTGTATTATACGTTTCCCTGACTATAAACGAGTATATGACCCTTAACACTGTATTGTATGTTTCCCTGGCTATAAACAAGTATATAACCCTTAAAACTGTATTGTATGTTTCCCTGACTATAAGTAAGTATATAACCCTTAACTCTGCATTGTGCATTTCCCTGACTATAAACAAGTATATAACCCTTAACACTGTATTATACGTTTCCCTGACTATAAACGAGTATATGACCCTTAACACTGTACTGTATGTTTCCCTGGCTATAAACAAGTATATAACCCTTAAAACTGTATTGTATGTTTCCCTGACTATAAGTAAGTATATAACCCTTAACTCTGCATTGTGCATTTCCCTGACTATAAACAAGTATATAACCCTTAACACTGTATTATACGTTTCCCTGACTATAAACGAGTATATGACCCTTAACACTGTATTGTATGTTTCCCTGGCTATAAACAAGTATATAACCCTTAAAACTGTATTGTATGTTTCCCTGACTATAAGTAAGTATATAACCCTTAACACTGTATTGTACGTTTCCCTGACTATAAACAAGTATACAACCCTTAACACTGTATTGTACGTTTCCCTGATTATAAGTAAGTATATAACCCTTAACACTGTATTGTATGTTTCCCTAACTATAAGTAAGTATATAACCCTTAACACTGTATTGTACATTTCCCTGACTAGAAACAAGTATATAACCCTTAATACTGTATTGTATTTTTCCCTGACTATAAGCAAGTATATAACCCTTAACACACTATTGTATGTTTCCCTGGCTATAAGTATATAACCCTTAACACTATATTGTATGTTTCCCTGACTATAAGTAAGTTTATAACCCTTAACACTACACTGTATTGTATGTTTCCCAAACTATAAGTAAGTATATAACCCTTAACACTGTATTGTATGTTTCCCTGACTATAAACGAGTATATGACCCTTAACACTGTATTGTATGTTTCCCTGGCTATAAACAAGTATATAACCCTTAAAACTGTATTGTATGTTTCCCTGACTATAAGTAAGTATATAACCCTTAACTCTGCATTGTGCATTTCCCTGACTATAAACAAGTATATAACCCTTAACACTGTATTATACGTTTCCCTGACTATAAACGAGTATATGACCCTTAACACTGTATTGTATGTTTCCCTGGCTATAAACAAGTATATAACCCTTAAAACTGTATTGTATGTTTCCCTGACTATAAGTAAGTATATAACCCTTAACACTGTATTGTACGTTTCCCTGACTATAAACAAGTATACAACCCTTAACACTGTATTGTACGTTTCCCTGATTATAAGTAAGTATATAACCCTTAACACTGTATTGTATGTTTCCCTAACTATAAGTAAGTATATAACCCTTAACACTGTATTGTACATTTCCCTGACTAGAAACAAGTATATAACCCTTAATACTGTATTGTATTTTTCCCTGACTATAAGCAAGTATATAACCCTTAACACACTATTGTATGTTTCCCTGGCTATAAGTATATAACCCTTAACACTATATTGTATGTTTCCCTGACTATAAGCAAGTTTATAACCCTTAACACTACACTGTATTGTATGTTTCCCAAACTATAAGTAAGTATATAACCCTTAACACTGTATTGTATGTTTCCCTAACTATAAGTAAGTATATAACCCTTAACACTGTATTGTATGTTTCCCTAACTATAAGTAAGTATATAACCCTTAACACTGTATTGTACATTTCCCTGACTAGAAACAAGTATATAACCCTTAACACTGTATTGTATGTTTCCCAAACTATAAGTAAGTATATAACCCTTAACACTGTATTGTATGTTTCCCTAACTATAAGTAAGTATATAACCCTTAACACTGTATTGTACATTTCCCTGACTAGAAGCAAGTATATAACCCTTAACACTGTATTGTATTTGTCCCTGACTATAAGCAAGTATACAACCCTTAACACACTATTGTATGTTTCCCTGGCTATAAGTATATAACCCTTAACACTATATTGTATGTTTCCCTGACTATAAGCAAGTTTATAACCCTTAACACTACACTGTATTGTATGTTTCCCTAACTATAAGTAAGTATATAACCCTTAACACTGTATTGTACATTTCCCTGACTAGAAACAAGTATATAACCCTTAACACTGTATTGTATGTTTCCCCGACTATAAGCAAGTATAACCCTTAACACACTATTGTATGTTTCCCTGACTATAAGCAAGTATATAACCCATAACACTGTATTGTATGTTTCTATAACTATAAGTAAGCACATATGCTATAATTTGGTATATGTATGTTAAAGTTCAAATCCAGCACTGATCATTTCAGATTTTGTTTTAATGCTGATTCTTACTTTTTGTTTTCCATTCTCTCGCGAGTACAAGACAGACACTTAGGGCACAAACCTGTTCGTGTATCTTTAAGTAGCTGAGACGTGAGAAGGCCTTCTCGCAGAACTGACAACTGTACGGGTTGGCATCGTCTACACCGTTGCTAAACGGTACTTGTTCCGGGTCCAAATTCTTGCCAGAAGGTGATACAGGCAGATCATCCAGCTGCGTGACGTTCTTCTCGTTTTCAAGAGAACCGAGCGAAGAAGGTGTTTCTGACCTACTTGTGTTGTCCGTTTTCCAGCTGACAAGATCTACATTAAGTATAAAATTGGAATTTTTCAATCATCTAAATTATTGTGAAAATATGTACGATCACATGCTCTCTCACACGATGTTTTTATTCATTTTGTAAACCCTGAAACAAACCCAGATACGGAGCAATAATATTTAGAGGTGTAAACATGAGTGAGAGGAAAAAGAAGAGGCGATGGGAGTAGGGATAGAGACCATTTGATGGTTTGTGGTACCGCACATATCATAAAGGAAATACAAATGCAGCATGGGCAAGCTGTAGATTACTGATTTTATGAGTGTAGATTACTGACTTCATGCGTGTAGATTACTGATTTTATGCGTGTAAAGTACTGATTTTATGCGTGTAGATTGCTAATTTTATGCGTGTAGAGTACTGACTTCATGCGTGTAGATTACTGATTATATGCGTGTAGATTACTGATTTTATGCGTTTAAAGTACTGATTTTATGCGTGTAGATTACTAATTTTATGCGTGTAGAGTACTGACTTCATGTGTGTAGATTGCTGATTTTATGCGTGTGGAATACTGACTTCATGCGTGTAGGTTACTGATTTTATGCGTGTAGAGTATTGACTTCATGCGTGTAGATTACTTATTTTATGCGTGTAGAGTATGGACATCATGTGTGTAGATTACTGATTTTATGAGTATAGAGTACTGACTTCATGCGTATAAATTAGTGATGTTATGTGTGTAGATTACTGGTTTTATGCGTGTAGATTACTGACTTCATGCATGTAGATTACTGACTTCGTGTGAGTAGATCACTGCTTTTATGCGTGTACATTACTGACTTCATGCATGTAGATTACTGACTTTAAGCGTGCACATTACGGACTTCATGCATATAGATTACTGACTTTATACGTGTAGATTACTGATTTTATGCATGTAGATTACTGATTTCATGCGTGTGGATTACTGTCTTTATGCGTACAAACGTCAGATTTCAAACCATTGCTGTTTCTGTTAATAGTCAGGTTTCCCCAACATGCTAAGTGTAAGCAGCTGTAAATCTGCCTGCGTTTATCAACAAATATAGATCATACCGAATATAGAATATTTCCCTTTACTGACTTGGATCTGCAATTTACGTCATCAAGACCCACTTACTTTAAGTTAGTAAATGGCAATAGCCACATAGATGCTGATGGTAATAAGCAATTAATGGCAATAGCCACAGAGATGCTGATGGTAATAAGCAATTAATGGCAATAGCCACAGAGATGCTGATGGTAATAAGCAATTAATGGGCTTAAACGTTTTCTTATTGGTTTTTCGTGTTTTATTGCGTTAATTTTTTCATGTAAAGCATAACTGACCCTCCCCTTTAGAAATCAGCATGCTCTGTGACCAAATAATAATAATAATAATAATAATAATGAGTTTATTTAAAGAGGGTAACACAATTAGCTAAGAACTAATCTACATCGAGGCCCTCATACAAAGGAAGTTATTTATTTTAGCTGGCTAAACAAGATTATCACATTCTTATCTACGTACTCTCCAAATCCAGAAATCATGCCAGTGGATTAAGGCCACTGTCATGTCAAATTATCCTGCTAATCCTGTGGTATACAGCAAGGTTTTGTAGGTATATACAACGCACGTGCGTTTGTCTGTGTCATTTGCCGGAAAGGATCGAGAAATATGGTGTAGGGGACCCTAAACAAGTAGGCAGAGTGTCTTAGGAGCGGAATTCTTGTGGTGACAGAGAGTACAAAGCCCCCGGAAGCTCGTGCATTTTAAGCGTTTCATGGGCATACTTGTAATCATCTAAGAGTATAGAAAACTTACTCTAATAAACTTTTTGGTTGTTTCGCGCTAATTTCTTTTGATTTGTGAGTGTATTACACATACATGAGAGAGAGAGAGAGAGAGAGAGAGAGAGAGAGAGAATGGCGCTTGTACTTTTACCGCTGTGGAACGTCATACGCAGTGATATCAGTTTCTAAAAATAGCCATTCGGACAAGGCGAACCGGCGTAATGGCGTTCCGTGATATTGTTCTTATGATTGTTCTCACTGAAAACGATGTACCAGGAGTTCAATTTGTTCATCTGAATATAGATGTGCATTCCAATATTTAGTTACTGTGGTGCTTAAGCCTGCAGACTGTATAAAACATATATAATCAACTTTGATGAATCTTTCTAGAACAGTATAACAAACAAAATGCTTGCATTTCGTCACCGATAGATATACCATGAATATTTTGAGACGAAAATTCCAAGGAAACTGCCAGCCCCCCCCCCCCCCCCCATCTTTAATAATGTCGATGAAGTATTCGTATATGTGATTCATGTTTTAAATAGAGAGGGACGTATGTAGGAAAGTGACTATTTCTTTTATTTTCTTGAGCGCATAAAATTACACTCTGTTTAGTTGATGTGATATTATGTATGCATTATCTAGCAATGGTGCATATCTATTTCATATATTTAAAAACAATGCATCAATGTTTGTTTTTTGGTTGTTTTGTTTGTTTGTTTGTTTGTTTGTTTGTTTTGGCATTATGCATTACTGATTTTATTAACCTTTTCTAATTGTGATTTGTTAATCGGTTAATAAAAAGAGGACAGAAAATGTATTTGTTTATTTCAATGTCTGTTTTACAAACAAATCGTAATTTTGAATGACAGTTTAGAACATATATGAATGCATTATGTTCATTAGAGTTATGGTGTTGAAAAGAGCAGCACTGGTTGACTATATTTATACTACGTGAATAATACATTCCCTTAATTAAAAGCTATATACAATTACATTTTGTCGGGAGATATAATTATATGCATGTATTGATGGAAACATCAATTCAGAAAACTGTTGTCCCTGATGACGACAACCACTCTTAAAATGATACACATTTTACACACAAAATCTAACTGAAAAGGAAACAAAGTAAATATAAATGAATATTATTAGTTTTAACACGAACACTTGGGACACACACACACACACGCACACACACACACACACACACACACACACACACATATATATATATATATATATATATATATATATATATATATATATATATATATATATATATATATATATATATGTATGTATGTATGTATGTATATTATTCCTTTAATGTGCACATACAAGTTTTACTCAACGTAGATTTGAAAACAATACAAAAGAATGACAAAGAAATAAAATGAACAAAAGTATTACTGTACACTCATATATTACAGTTGAATATATCAAAACATCACATAGTGAGGGAAGTGCAAATAAAAACAACTTTATTTTTGTCTATATGTCGTGAATTACTACGTGTTACTACGCGTCTCTCGGTGCTTTGTCCGCAAACAATATGGCAGCAGCCGGGCACAGAGAAGTTATGATCTATTTTTAGCACACGGTAGAGTTAAGTACAAGCGCCATTTTCACATGTTGACCCCTTTTGCAAACATTTTAAATTTAATGTGCTACGTTTGGTATACAAATAACGATATCTCTTAAATAATTTGTAATAATACTAACACGAGCGGTTCTAAAGGACTGCGAATAATGATGATAGCAGTTAGGTCTCTTTACCTGACTAAAGGTCATACTGGACGCCAAATTAAATCAAGTTTGAGATTCCTATGAAAAAGTTGGTAGTTACTAACCATCTGTTGTTCACATCTGTGATACTCTGATATAATGTAATTTACTCTATAAATCGTGATCGTACCACACGTGCCTGTTTCGCGGTACAGATCTTTCTCCAATCACCGAGAAGCGACGCTGACAAAACTTAGCATCCTATCACGGTTACTGAGTGTACCAATTAAGACTATTCTTTTTCAGTGGATAAAATAGTATAGAATTAAACTGGTACATTCGCACGCACCCTTTCATCAGACTCGTGAACAAAGCTAATTTTAATTATTTTAAAGAACAGTCGATACGGCCTATTTGTATACATTTCCATCAATTCTAACTCCTGTCGACTTCTTTATCTTGTAGCGCTACCCAATTAGGTTTCCCGTGGCGCCCCGGTGGGAAACGGAGCTACTTTATGGCAGACTAGTAGAAATCAATAGCGCCCCCGTTGGGAACGCGGGAAAAAGTTCAGGTAGAAATGGCTTTGCAGAAGGTTGCTAATTTTAATTCTCCATGGGTTCGTCAGGTGCTAGAGGAGATCGACAGAGAATACATAATGACTAAGCAAATTGGAACTATCCCATTTAAGAGCAACAAACACGTCAGTTCCAAGGCACGCCAGGAAAAGCATCAACGTAAACCATGACATTATTGCCATGTGCCATTCTCTAATATATATATATATATATATATATATATATATATATATATATATATATATATATATATATATATCAGACAGAACAGAAAGTGCTATCCCTGGATTCATATAGAAGAATGCTTGATAATAGTAGGCAGAATTAATATTTTAATACAAAAAAATCTATCATACAGGTTAGAGAATTTTCAAATCGTACTCTATGGAGATTCGAAACCAGGTCCTCGGGTAAACGGCATCCATCGCCTTGCCTGCTTCTGTAGGAATCCAGGGATAGCACTTTCCGTTCTGTCTGGAGTATATTTATAATTCTCTATAATTAATTATATATACCTTGATTTCTTTCACAGGAATCCTATATGGGTATACGAGAAAGCTTATCAATAGCCTCCCGTAAATCGGTGGTTCTTACCGCGGTTTTTTAATTCTTCCTCCACCAGTTACACTGGCCACCATTTATAGCCTATTATGTGCTGATAAATGGCGTTAAGCCCACAACAACAAAATCTACTATATAAAATATAATCTCTTTGTGAAATTCCATCATAAAAGTTTAACAATTTCACACACCATTAGAGCTAAGAATATTTTCTACATTCATAGTCATACAATTTAAAAAGATATTTCAAGACATTTATTGAAAAGTATCCTTAATTCGACATTGTCATTCATAAGTCTCTTTGTCGCAGATCTATTTTCGCGTGCCAGTCAATGCCAGATGTAAACTGCATGAAGCATCTCTTTGGTATGTGGCATAAATTTTGCCCTATATACCCCATCCCACCTACTTTATTCAATGACAAAAAACTTTCGTGTTTCGTTGCCGACAGAAATACAGTATGGACAGTTTAATTAAAGTGTGATGTCATATCTGGAAACGCAAGCTTGTTTTCACAATGCCTTTTAGTTTGTGTTCATATAAACGAAGATTGACGCCACTAAATATAATAAAACTGAGCGCCAAATGATGGACAACAGCTTTGAGTTTGACAATGACAGAGGATTTTATTTTGAAATGATATGTTAGGTTTAATTTTAACCTCATCATGTTAAGTACGAGTGAAGATACTTTGAGTGGGTTCTCAAACTTGAACGCATCGTGACATCAAGGCCGAGAAAAATTAAAATACTGCAATTTTTTTTAATGTTGTTGTGAGGTATTTTTGTCTGCATTGCTTTATATTTTCAGTAATTCTAGGCAGGTACTTTTTGCTCTGCATTGTTGAATATTCTCAGTAATTCTATGCAAGTATTTAAGTTGGTTTATTGTCTGGATTGTTTTATATTCCCGGTAATTCTATGTAATATGTATTAAATCCGTTTAACAAATCGAATATCTAATAAGGACATATTATAGTCTTACTGTACATCCCCGTTTGTTTGTACCCCCCCCCCCTACCGATTTCAAAAACGAGAACGTTTAATGTGATAAAAAGTGCACAGAACTAAGTCAATTGAATCATTGATTTATAATTTCTAACCTGACTGTGACCAGAATGGGACTAATGCTGGCATCCCCTGCACCATTTCATGCTTAACGGACTTTCCATATTAACACGCGCCATACTGCGTACACTATAGGCTAGTTTATGTCCATCAAACGACATAATGACGTAGTTCATCCTGTTCGGTAACTGCTGAATAATTGCGTAAATTACATAACGTTGAGAATTTGGAATTATATCCCTCTGCATATATGAACATAGAAATTAAACCGCTTTTTAAATCCACATGAAAAGCAAATTTGTAGTTGTCATTATTTTCCTTTTCTTGATTCGACATTGTAAATATCGGAAGTAGACGACTTATGTATGTTCATTTGTAGTCGTAATACACCCCTTTGCTGAAAATGGACTTGTCCAGAAACTGGAAATGGATCCGAGCATGTCTGTCTATGACAATGAAAACTTCCGTTAAGCATGAAACGCGCATAGGGATGACGGTGTTAGGGCCATTCTACTCAGAGTCAAGATAGAAACTATAAATCAATGAATGAACTGACTAAGTTCCTTGCACTTTTTATCACATTAAAGGTTTCCATTTTTTAAATCGGTGGGGGGGGGGGGTACAAACAAACGGGTTTGTATTATCAGACAGTGTAACTAGAAATATAGAATAAGTGGTAAGACCACATTAACAATCAGATTAAAACTGTAACATGGGTGCACACTCACGTAGTTTTAGTCAAACGTATTAGGGATGGGGTGCAATTTCGTCAAAAGGACTAAAAAAATTAATCTTCAATGGAAAAGCAAAATTATGAGGTTGAAGTGAGTGGGGACCTGATCCAACCATTTTATACCAGATGAATCTTTGTTTTTATTTTTAGTGTGCCATCAAACTGTATTCACCATCGTTGGATCTGTTAATGTCAATGCGACTCATCATTACCAACTGTATCCATGTACAGTCCCCGAACAAATGAGAACAGTTCTCATCATGCGTATGCAGATCAGGGTCTATGCTGGTTAACTGGAATCAAAGATGTAATGAACACCATATACCTTAATGTGCTGCTGCATTGTGCAACGTCAGATCTGGATCTATGCGTTCTGCAGTTAGGTACACGTTATACGCGGGAATCCAGAATCGTAGTCTAACAAAGCGACAACACCATGCTATCATCTCGAAGATTTGTACAAATTCAAAGTAACTTTTTCTTCCGTGGTTACTTTATTTTTTTTATTTTTTCAATAATTGGTGAACATTTTAATGTGCAAGCCAATCTATCTAAAATATTTGTGCGCTAAAACTCGTTTACCAGTGTCCAAACCAAACTCTAATAAATTTATGACACATACATTTTATCAAATTAATGGTTTTATCCTTATCAATTCTACACATGTGATAAAATTGTGTTTTTCAAACTAGTAATTAGCTGAAAGGTTATCTTGTTTTTATGAAGAGGTGGAATCTGGGCAGCACTTACTTATACTACCTAATGAGTGTTTCCTGTGTCTAAGTCATTCTATTAGTATGAATAGAACTTATTCAAAATTGAGCAAAAAGATAGACAAATAATAAAAAGTGAACTAAGACGAAAGGAAATATGGCCTAGATTATACCTTGAGTTTACTGGGTAAAATATGCTCGCTTCATTCAACTATGTATTGCAGGAAAAGAGACAGAATGTGCGCTTCTGATACAGTCTAGGGGATTGTTTTTCACACTAAAAGCCGCTGCATAATTTCTAGGAATTTGTCCGTAACAAGTTTTCAGCAGAAGAGTACATTACCCGACGAAAACACATACTGTGCACTCTGTACGCAAATATCTCTAAAGGAATCGATGAGGAAAAAAAGGACATTGTCTTACCTCTTACTTAAAAAGTAGACATTATTCTCGTTGGGATTGGCGTGTTTGTAAGTAAAAATTATAAGGGCTTTCACTCTTGACAGGGATGACGTCACAGCGCTACTGCGGCGTAAAATAGTGAAGCTCTGAAGATGGCTGTGAACAAAACTTTTTTAAAGTTCGGAACGGAAAAAGTGCAAGGGCGCTCACACTTATGGGCAATGGAGAGGGGGCAAAGTGCCCACTCCCCGGATTTTGCCTCTAAACATGTTTAGCCTACATCCGTAAAACTTAATAGATGACCAATATAGTTTGACTATACATCCCCGTTTGTTTGTACCTCTCTACCGATTTCAGTGACGAAAACATTTAATGTGATAAAAAGTGCACATAACTAAGTTAACTGAATCATTGATATGTAATTTCTAACCTGACTGACCAGAATGGCACTAATACTGGCATCCCCTGCACCTTTCATGCTTAACGGACTTTCCATACTAACACGGCGCCATATTGCATACACTATAAGCTAGCTTATTTCCATCAGACAACATAATGACGTAGTTCATCCTATTCGGTAACTGCTGGATAATTCCGTAAATTACCATAACGTTGAGAGTTCGTGAATAGAGAAATTAAACCGCTTGTTAAATCCACGTGAAAGGCAAATGTGTTATCATTTATTTCCCTTGACTGATCAGACATTGTAAATATCGGAAGCAGACGACATATATGTACATATGAAGTCGTGCACACACCCCTTTGCTGAAAATGGACTTGTCCAGAAACTGGAAATGGATCTCGAGCATGTCCGTCTGTCATATTGAAAACTTCCTTTAAGTATGAAACGCGCAGACGATGACGGTGTTATGGCCAGTCTACCACAGTCACGTCAGAAATTATAAATCAATGAATGTATTGACTAAATTCCTAGCACTTTTTATCACATTAAAATTTTCCATTATTGAAATGGGTGGGGGTACAAACAAACGGGGAGGTATAGTCAGACTATACATGTTTGTCTCACTCCACTTGAAAATAATTTCCCATGATTTAGTATCACATATTTATAACCATAATGTTAATAAAAGGGTTTTAGCATTATCCTAGTCCAGAACAGAATGACAAAACTTCGTAATTTTCGATACATGGAAGGAAATATCACTCGTCGGCACCAATATTATACGCTATTCTGCCATAGAGGTAAGGATCCGAATGGCCAGTCATGTGACCATGTTGCGTAATGTACGAAAGAACTAATAAAATTAGTTGATTTCTTCAGTTAAACTTTGGCGACTAATATAATAGACTAGCGCCAGTATTGTGCATGTCATAAAGAGTTGTACTGTGTAAGCCACAGCAAAATCGCACACATACATTTACATATCCGAACCGCATTAGTCTTTATATTTAATGCGATCAATTGAACTCGTGGCCTTTTACTAAAAGAGTCAAACAGGAGATACAGCATCGATCATTTCAATTTAAATCGAAAAGGCAAAAATCTCTTTTCTGCGTTTCCGTTGAACTAGTGCAGAATTAGCTCTAGACTAATCGATTCAAACCGTGTCATGCTTTTATTCCAATCGACTTTACAAATTATATTTGACAGCTCATGGGAGTTTGTACCATTTGCGCCACCTCAATATTACATATAAAAATCCATGCCTCACTGTTTTTTCACCGCTGAACATGTACGAAAGCAATTTCCTAACAATATCCTCCTGGGATTTACCTTCTGACATTTACAAAACCCGACTTTTCCAACAGAAACCGAGGGATTGAATTATCTTAATCCCCAGGACAAAAACAACTCTCGGGGTTTATGAGAGTAAGCACAGATGATAAATTTATAATGGTCGCCCCTGTTTGTTGCTTTCACGGTACCCCCAGGGGGCGCTGCTTATTTCCTAAGTAGTCTTCATTCCGGTTATAACCAACGCCCCGTAGTGCTGTGGATCTAAAACTAATTACCGTCTGACTGGATATTGAAATTTCCCCGGGAGTTCGCAAATATAATAACTCCGTCTTTCTGTTTCACGGTGGTGTGTCTCTGCAACCATAGCACCCAATGTGTATTTATTTTCAACCGTGTAATTCTATATAATCCTTGCCGCATATGGCTCGTTATTTTCTCCACTAAATACCAGTCATTTACACTAGACCTCCGCAGAGTCGGTGCTATATCCAAGTTTTCTCTCAAAAAGCATTAATGAAAACCCCAGGAATCTAATGTTGATCAAATATACATAGCGGACAATTCTAAAGAGAATCTTGTTCTTGTTTGTGCAAACACTTCGAACTAAACGACATCTCTGGAGTAATGAATCAAACATGTTCCTGTATAGAATACCGTTCATTAGGACAAGTATTTCTCTGAAGCTTGATTGGAACTAAATGTTAGATTCACGAATATAATATCTTCAATTGAACCCTGGAATGTGCTAACACATACAATGTAGTTCTGAACAGATAGGGGCGGGGGGGGGGGAGTGAGTATCATGAGATGTATTTTGAAGAAGAAAAAAAGGTTTTTGTATGTGTGTATGCATATATGTACGCACGCACGCAGGTACGTACGTATGCATGTATGTATGTTGTATGTATGTACGTATGTATTGTTATATATATATATATACACACACGCACATAATGTGTGTGTGCATATGTATATATGTGTATGTGAGAAAATATGTATATCTATGTATATGTGGGGAGTGTACCTGTCTTATGTTTCACTAGACTTTATAAATACATAGAAATATCTAACAAATAGCAGAACTCTCTTTAAATTTTACTTAATATTTTTATTACATTTTGACCGATGATTGATGATTAAACAATTATGTGTTTTAAGATTCCCACCGTGACGGATATGAAAAACAAAACAAAATAGGAAACGCACGCTGTCTGTAAACAGTTGAAGGTATAAACAAAACGATCCGCGTGTGAAAATTGTATAAGGGTTTCAGATTTATTTTATTTTATTTTATGATATGCTTCATTTATGAACTTCTTGTTCACTTTTAACCTCTGGGTTCGTTATCAAACTTAGTGTGTGTGTGTGTGTGTGTGTGTGTGTGTGTGTGATTGAGATTTTTAAAGTAGCCTTAACAATGTTTTCAGTCATATCGCTATGATGTCTGCAGTGTGGCAGTTTATAGTGATGTCTAGCACTGGGGCGTCATGCCGCAGACACGTAGCATGATGTCCCACCAAGACACATTATCCAGACACCAGACCGACCAGTCCTAACACTAACCTTTTAATGTTGAGCGCCTAGCGAGGAAGCTGTTAGTACTATATTTTACAAGTCTTTGGTATGACTCAGCCGATGTTCAAACCCGCGACCTCCCGGATCCGAGGCGGACGCTTTGACCACTAGGCCACCGGAGCGATATATCAAAATTGGTAAAGAAGTGGATGATAGGGCTGAAAACAACCTGGCTTAAAGTGAAGTGCGTGCGATATGTAAAAACATTATGTTGTGAATCTATGATAGCATTTTACCTGATAGGCCGCATTCCAGATTTCTATGATCCATAAATTGGACAAGATTGTCGAAGGTGGCGCTACAAGTCTCGCATCGGAATGCTTCGGTATGCATTTCGTCATTTTCCTTCGCACAAGTTGCTACGTTTTTTGTTTTCGTTGCACCAGTTTCGACGTTTTCTTGTGCTGATAGCCGCAGTGATTTTGCAACTGAAAAGATGAATAAGAAACATGTTTTTTACTGTGAAATAGAGCTTGCAAAGTAAACGGTTTCCATACATTTATATCTAAAATAACAAACAAGGAATAACATTGTGTTCTATCACATGATGCATAACACACCTCTGTTGGGTGATTGTCGTTCGTATGTAGGCAGGTGAGTAGGTAGATAGGTTGGTAGATAGATAGATAGATAGATAGACAGATAGATAGATACATATGCAGACAGGCAGACAGGCAGGCAGCCAGGCAGACAGACAGACAGACAGACCGATTGATAGATTGATGGAGACGTGTTTTTAGATAGATACAGACATATGTTTACCTTGTAGCAACACTAGTGAAGCTTGGTCCTGCTAAAACATGGTTAAAAGTCGCAACATGCAAAGTACCGAAAAACGTCTGACGTAGGATATGCCCGTCATTACTGCATGCGTGATGCGAAGGCCAGACTCGCACATTGCAATGCACTGGAGAAGACCAATAACCATTTTCAAAGTTTTCCAAATGTAGTTAAGCAGGAGGCTCTACGTAAAGGAACCTGAACTTCCAACAAGCATTATTCGGGTCCGGATTCGTGAACATAGAAATCGATCCTCACCAAGATGCGTCCATACTTTAAAAAGAGTAAAATTGTCTTGTCAATCTTGATTCTGACTTAAATTTTAGCCAGCCAAATAGATGGACTAAAGAATTAAATATGTCCCATACTAACCAGTAGTCCCTTCGAGTTCCTCTTCCTGGCCCTCTAAACTGGCCTCATCACCGTCTTCTCCTGCAAGACAAATATACTTAAAATCAGTGGCGTCACTCGGGTTGGTGTCACCCAGTGCGGTAGCTCATGGTGTCACCCCCATGGTCCTCCTTCCGTAACAGACCATACAGAATCCTTAGTAATGTCATTTTGGTGTCACCCCCTCTGATGGTGTCACCCGGTGCAGTCCGTACCCCCCCCCCCCGCATCTCCCTAGCGACGCCACTGCTGTGCCTGCTAGTCATGTATTTAACTATGATCGGTTATCCGCTTATGAAATCCGACTAGACCGAGCAGTGTGTGCTCTGTAAAATTTGCAATTTTTCATTTTGGTGTCACCCCTCTGAGATGGTGTCACCCAGTGCGGTCCGCACCCCCCGCACCCCCCTAGTGACGCCACTGCTTAAAATCTACCCATTTCATGTACTACGTACACACTTAAGATTTCAAAGCTATTAACATAATACGTCTGCCATACGAGACATAAACTGATTTTGCCTAACCCGAGATTTCGGTGACATTCTGAACTTTAGGGTCAATCCTACGGATCAAACCTTCACTGCACGCTGATAGTTGCCATCTGAATTATCTAGGCTGTTTACAACACAAAGAATGACCAACAAGTTGCAAATCATCAAAGTATATTTTTCATTTGCAACTTCTCATTCAAGCCTACGGTCAATTTAGTCATAGAAATAACCGAGGTAATCCGAATAGATTGCGGTTTCATTTTGTGGATTAAAAAGAGCTTATTGATATTTTTGACTAAAACACTAGTTTGGGATTATCTTGAAATAATTCTAAGACATTCTGGATTATATCATTGTCATGCATCAAAACTGTTAACATATCGGCACATTCAATGCTACTGGTACATTAGCGCATTCAAGATTGGAATTCATTTGGAACATTCTATACTTTTGGACTAGTGATAGAACATTTAGGATTCTTTAGGAGTTAACTCACGATACTGAAAGTTCCTCTTAAATTTTTATTTTGTAATTTAGAGAGTTAAATGATTTGTTGAATTTTGCTAGACTTGTAGGATTTGCTTCTTCTGTTATTCAGTCTTAGATTATAGATTCGTAACAACTGAAACAGTATTTTGTAATAGTTCTCTGAAACGACAGCCGCTCCACCTCACCCCTTTTCAAATTCATGACTGAGAGGAACTCGTTAATAATTCTTACATATACAGTGTTTGTCGGAGTCAGTCAACGCATATGCATGTATTCCTTATAAACAAATTTACCTAACATAAATACTTTTCACATAGAATGCTGCCATTGTGTATGATAAGGGTGCACAACCTTTTACGGGCAAAATAAAATAAATTTCCTGCCTATGAAGAAAATTCCCAGGCTCTCCCCTCTCCTCCCTTACTGAAAAGCTATAGTCCGTCCCTAAATAAATCTCTCCCCTCTTCTCCCTTACTAAAAAGCTATAGTCCGTCACTGAATAAATATCTCCCCTCTTCTCCCTTACTAGAAAGGTATAGACCGTCCCTGAATAAATCTCTCCCCTCTTCTCCCTTACTAAAAAGCTATAGTCCGTCCCTGAATAAATGTTTCTGAGTATCAGCATCTATGAGACAGAGAGAGAGAGAGAGAGCAAAATCTGGACAACGAACCATGATTATACTTACGTCTTGAAAGACGTAATCACGTTAGCCTTCCACAGTTTATGGAAGTTTAATAAGATCACAGAAAAAATAAAATATTTGTAATCTGGAGAGGAAAACTCAACTTTTTAGAGGCAAAACTTCAAATTTCATTTATTAAGGACGCAGAAAAAGCTTAAAAAAATTCAGATGAAAAATACATTTAGAGGATAAAAAAAACACACGTTATTTCGACCAAAAAATATAATACGAGTGTTCATGGGAAAATACTAGTTTAACTCTTATTTGGCTTCTATAATACTTCGATTTATTACATGTTTCATAACTTGATACCGAAATATATCAATGGCCAAAAAAAAGGTCATATCGCCCCAGTGGCAGTATTACTTTTATCGCCAAAGTAGCGATATCACCTTTGGAGCTGCTTTCTTTTCTAAGTTAGGAAATATATCTGCCCATATATATGTTATTCAAATCTGTATTTCCACATTTAGCACTATTTAATTTTTCTTCTCCCCCCCCCCCCCACTTCAGGATGAACAGTTCTTAAGACCGAAGAGCTATAATATGTATTTATTTATTTAATCAGTAAGTAGGCTCCATTTAAAAACAAATACCTGAAATAAACAAGAAAGTTTTAAAACTTAGTTTTTCACGTGAATCCTGCAAATTATTAGGAAATGAACTTACATGGCCTCTTGCTATCTGATACTATGTCACCCGTACAATAATCGTTCGCCTTATACGCTCTATGACAAGTGTACACATTTTTAGTGAACACGTTTGGTTAGATATAGCAACACGATTTTTATGTAGCGATTCTAACTATCAACACAATTTTAGTTATTTTTAAAAACGATGGAGGAATTGGGTATTGATGGGTGTTCTTTGCAAAAATAAACATCTCTTCATTTTCGTTTGGAAACAGGCATTAATTGAAAAACTACATAATCTGAAGCATTAATCGTACAAGTTCAATTTTGTGAAAGGTCACTGTCCAAAATAAATATCGTAAATTTCGGAACTTCTTTTTGTAGATGTAGTAATCCAGCTACTAATCGCATTGGCACAGAATGGAGACACAAACCATGCAAATCGACGATTGTTGCCTTAAATATATATAATAAAAAGAAAATCTACAGTTTTAGTCAGTTTAATCATGTATACATACTCAAAACGTGTAAAATCCTATATTTATCAGTGGTTTATTTTCATATTTAGGATTTTCTGACTTTGAATTTCTTCACAAAACCCATTCAGTGCTTGGCTATGAATCATAACAACGCTTCAGCTGATATTTTCCCCAAATTTAAGATTAACAAGGACAGTTGCCACGTCGTGTGAGGGGATGTCATTAACAAGGACAGTTTCCACGTAGTGTGAGGGGATGCCATTAACAAGGACAGTTGCCACGTTGTGTGTGAGGGGATGTCATTAACAAGGACAGTTGCCACGTCGTGTGAGGGGATGTCATTAACAAGGACAGTTTCCACGTCGTGTGAGGGGATGTCATTAACAAGGACAGTTTCCACGTAGTGTGAGGGGATGTCATTAACAAGGACAGTTGCCACGTCGTGTGAGGGGATGTCATTAACAAGGACAGTTGCCACGTCGTGTGAGGGATGTCATTAACAAGGACAGTTTCCACGTCGTGTGAGGGGATGTCATTAACAGGACAGTTTCCACGTCGTGTAATGGGATGTCATTAACAAGGACAGTTTCCACGTCGTGTGATGGGATGTCATTAACAAGGACAGTTTCCACGTCGTGTGAGGGGATGTCATTAACAAGGACAGTTGCCACGTCGTGTGAAGGATGTCAGCTTATTATTATTTATTTAAACTGCAATTATAACTGATCAGAATGTGTGCTTTTATCACATTTTCTTTTACGGCACTATTTCACACAAACATAAAAACGCGACTTGTGTCATCACGACACGTGTACTGCACTGACAATCGATTCACCATGACCTTACAAGATATTTCATTTAAATGTTTTAAGAAAAAGTGTTTTGAACTAAAGTTATTGCTTTATGGCAGTTTTATTCCGTCTGTAAGATGAAAAGTAGCTGGAAAATTTCCAGTTTCTCATGGACCATTTTGATATTGTGACTAAACTTTATTCATCTCCGGATGAAGCTGACTGTACTCCCCATCAAATTTGTATATTTCTCTCGTCAATCATTGTATAGGTGCAATAAACATAGTACAAGAAGACTGGTAGGTTTTGGTATCAGATCATTGATAAAAACTTATGCGCATGTTTTTATATGTCTGTTATTGATTTTGTCTATACTCTTTTTTTGGAAATGTCCTGTAAATTCAGCAGTTCTTACAAGTAATGATCAAATTATATATTTCTGATAGATATCGAAATATATCAGTGGAAAAAAGATATCTCCACAGAGGCAATATCACTTTTGGAAAAACTGTTCCCATTTAGGAAATATATTTGCCCTTATGTATGTTTTTCAAACTTGTATTTCCATATTTAGAATAATTTCATTTTCTTCTTTCACTGCTACTTCTCTCTCTCTCTCCCTCCCTCTCGCTCACTCCCACAAAAACATAATGTGCAGATCTTAAACTGTCAACTGTAGACCCTCTAGTGAGCATTTAAGCAATCAATGTAGTGTGTTATGTATATTTAATTTAATTGCTTGCTTGTTAGTTTTAAAAAAAATGATTCCATTACATGTTATTGTAATGTAACATTGTATGCTGGACTTGATCTTGTCCAAAACGGAGTTTATTTCTGCTAGACCTGATTGACTTTTTTATTTATTTCATTTTAATCCATCAACTAATAAATAGCTAAAATTATTATTTGGGTCAGGGTTTTGGATTTTCCTAAGTGAATTTTACTGGTTAAGGTTTTGATTTTGTAAACATCAGGATCATTCTAGAAGGTTATTTTCCATTAGGCAATGGGTTAGTTTAGAAAATGCTAATTGTGACCTGGGGACTATATAATCTTGTAATTGTGAGGACTTGGTCGTTCGTGCTTTAAAATCTAGCACTTTCAAGTTGTATTATGTTGTGACCAGTTGGCTGAATGTCATTTTCTTCAAATTATTGAATTCAAGTGATTATTATTTTTCTGGAAATACAAGTGTTCTGATAAGATTCTTGGATAAAGACATTCACTGGAATTTATAGTATATTCAAACATGGAATTATATTACAGTTTTTCAACAAAAGACTGCTGACACATCAGCATTCCATATGCTAAAACAGACACGTCATCGCCTTCAGTTTTAGATATCTTCGGGACTTATACTTAGTTTTATTCAGGTCTTTATATTTTAGGACTTGTGTAAAATTCTTGGATTATTTTGGGATTTAATTCGCAATATCGTAAGTTCTTTTCTCTCATTTTCACTTTGTATTCAGGGGAAATAAATTATTACTTAAATTTTAACAAATTTTTTTTGTTTTTCACTCTTTTCTGGTACTACTTTAAGAGCATAGGCTCGTAACACAAGTGCCATAAAGAAATGCCAAGAAAAACGAACTCCAAACAGCTAAACGCCTCTTAGTTTTCTACCTGAATCATGGAAACCGTCATTGACTGGACTTACATGACCTGCTGGTACGTGTTACCTATGCAGTATCGTATACCTCTGATACTCTATGACAAACGACAAAACACATTTTAGTGGAGAAAATCGTGATTAAATATACTATTAAACATTTTAAAGTAGCAAGTTTAACTCGCATTACATAAACGTGTTTAAAAACGTCTGATAAATCGGGTGTTGATTAGTATTGATTGCAAATCAAAATTAAGTGACAATCCAAAATTTGATACAGCGTCTGTTACCGAACTAGACTGCAAATTTCCGGGACCACAAAAAACCACTCTACAATTTAGAGATAATATAATGGATGACGATCCTTACTAGAGAATTCACGATCATTAAAACCTGTTCTTTAAAGATATTACGTTCTAAAGTCCTTCTGATACGACCGAGCTGTGATGTTTCTGCATTACCCAACAGCATAAATCAATGCACGAGATGTTTTAACAAAAATAAAAATTCTCTTCGTTTTCAAACGAATACAGTCATTATTTTGACAAACTACAGAAACTGAAGCATGTCATATGCTAAAGTTTTTAAACATCGCTGTCCCAGAATTATTGTAATATTTACGTTCATTCTACTGATGTAAAATTGCTGCTGTTAATCGCACCGGCAATGAATACAGAAAATCCATGTAAGTCAACGGCTTTTGCTTTCAAAGATATATATATATATATATATATATATATATATATATATATATATATATATATATATATATATATATATATAAGAAACTCTATGTTTGTTTGTTTTGGAAGTAGTTATATGGAAATATTTCACGAGGGAAGTGGAGACATTGTTTTGTCACGAGTGAAAATACAATCTTTCCATTTCAGGAGTAAATATTTCAGTAAATCTACTAAAAAACTTAGATATCCTGTTTGTATTTGAATCTTCTGTGTATCACAACCGTTGCTCCCATGTGGAAAAGGTATCGGAGAAAAGTGTGACCGTGCACCATGCTGATATCTAATGTGTTTTATACAACTATTATATTTATTTAAAATGTATTCCCTGAGCGTACAGATGTCAGCTTGTGCACTTTAATCCGAAAGAAGATTTTACAGCTTCAAGGTACAGAATAATAATCAAGTCTTAATCAATATTTACATGACGGTATCAATGTTATAGCTTATTTCCGTCCTGGATGTTCATATTTACATGACGGTGTAAATGTTCTCGCTTATTTCCATCCTAAATGTCATATCTACATGACGGTATCAATGTTCTCCCTTATTTCCAACCTAAATGTTCATACTTACATGACTGTAAAAACGTTCTCGCTTATTACCATGATGGATGCTCACATTTACATGACGGTATCAATGTTCTCCCTTATTTCCATGCTGAATGTCCATATTTACTTGACGGTATAAATGTTCTCGCTTATTTCCATGATGAATGTCAATGTCCATATTTTCACGACGGTATCAACGTTGTAGCTTAGTTCTGTCTTCGATGTTCATATTTACATGACGGTATCAATGTCCTCGCTTATTTCCATCCTAAATGTCATATTTTCATGACGGTATCAATGTTCTCGCTTATTTCCATCCTAAATGTCATATTTTCATGACGGTATAAATGTTCTCGCTTATTTCCATCCTGGATGTTCATATTTTCATGACGGTATAAATGTTCTCGCTTATTTCCATGCTGGTATCAATGTTCTCGCTTATTTTCGTCCTGGATGTTCATGTTTACATGACGGTAAAAATGTTCTCGCTTATTTCCATGCTGAATATCCATGTTTACATGACGGTAAAAATGTTCTCGCTTATTTCCATGCTGAATATCCATGTTTACATGACGGTATAAATGTTCTCGCTTATTTCTATCCTGGATGTGCACCGTACACAGCTTTGTTGGCAAGTGTTTCAAGTTTAACATTTTCTTTTCTCAAATTCCACTAACTGTTCCGCTCCCCATTCTGGACTACTTGCATGACTGCTTATGCTCTTAGTATCACGGTGGAAATAAACCTACCTCTCTCTCTCTCTCTCTCTCTCTCACACACACACACACACACACACACACACACACTATATATATATATATATATATATATATATATATATATATATATATATATATATATATATATATATATATATATATATTCCGATACACTCCTCTCGTGGAATTTATTTTACCCATGTGAATGGTCTGAAATGTAGTACCGGCCCAACTGAATTTAATTTAGTCTATGCCATTATTAATTTAGACTATGCCATTGTTAATTTAGACTATACCATTGTTAATTTTGATTATACCATTGTTAACGTTAAAAGTTTTTGTCCAGCTTATTTTTCCTGTCTCATTCTACGTGTTTCCATGTGGTTTTTCCTTTACGAGAAAGAGAGAGAGAGAGAGAAGTAAAATATGAGATCTAAGTCGATTTATGTTATGTGTTTTATTCATTTAATGAAAATAGAACTGCGAATGCCGAGAGTTTTATTCATTTTCTGTCCTATTTTAACAATAATTATTAAGAAAAAAATCTGAAAATTGATTAGTTGTTAGGAATATACAGCAGACGAGTTGTTAGGAATATACAGCAGACTGGTTTACTTCTCCAGAGCCATGTCCTATTTAATTTCAATTTCTAACAGTACCTGGACTGATACTATCGTTTATGTATCAACAATCCATCTCCAATAATAGTAAACGGAGTTTCTTGAAATTTCTTTCCTTATGTACCCCCTCATATAGAGCCTAACTCCCTGGCACACTAACCTTCGTGGAACGTCCCGGGAGCTCTCTGCTGGAGACGAAGAGGGATATATCCGTTAGCGCGCGGCTGACCTCGACTGTGTATAACTCACAGCGGGGGACAGTAAAAAGAGGTTTGAACTGAATCTGGCCTATTATTACTAAAATATTCAGTGCGAATAGCAGACAGGTGCGGCAAGGACCCGCCATGGGAACACGTTTGACAGTATTTTTATTGATTAACCTTTCGAATTAATAGAATCAAGCAAACCTTACACTCTGGAGCACAGCATAGCAACCTAGAGGCATGTGGCGATCCTCAAGACACATACTGCATACAAAGGAAGATCGAACTACAAATTCCCAACTTTATTTGTTGTATCCAATTCCGAATCTAAAAGGTACACATACCTTGTCGACAAATGTTTGCGCATGCTTGAAATTTTAGATTATTTAGCGTTTTTACTATATAGAAGAAATTTTTTAACAAAAACCAATAAAAAATAAACCACCAAAACAGTTCCTACTAAAAAGATATTAAAAGAGTTATAATATAAAAGTGGATAAATATGTTCAACATCAGATACATTATTCTGAAGGACGTAAACAAATGGTCTCGGCGGTAAGTGTGACCGACATGCGACCCATAGGGTGCATGTTCGAAAGATATGCAGACGACTGCCCTTTTTTTGTTAAAAAAGATGTTGATTTATAAAAGTGAGAAGGATTCTTTTTTGTAATTTCATTTTTACTCTTGTAAATCCGCAGAAACATGAGCTAAATATGGTTTTTTACATATCTGGAGACAGTGACTGATACATTTTCAAACAGCGTTTGTAAGCTATGGAAACAACCGTCAGTCGCCTGTCACTTTAGTGTCAGTGTTGTAATATTATGGTTGCGTCATGCACCGCTTCTTTGCAGTGAATCGTAATTCGCTGCATGTAGCCTTGGCGCCTAAATTTCACGGTCGCATCATTTCAAAAGATAGTCTTGCATGTTAAAATGACTGGCTGGAGCAAAACGTTCACTCAGATTTTCAATCGAAACCGTGTGATCAATGATAAACAAACTAGACTGTCAGACAAACGTATTCATTTTATTTATGATCACCTTATAAATATGACCGCCTAAGAAATAACTCACTGGAAGTATTTATATTATCCAAATGGATTACACCCATGATGGATTCAGTATAACTGATTGGAAGTATGTTTCTTTTTTATATATTAAATTGGCATTTGAGTATGATGGATTTAGTGTAACTGTTCCTACAAAAGGTACACGGCACGCATCAGTGTTGCACAATTTTATGTTTCTGTTAAACGTTTCCCTTATAAGAAATCTATTTTTAAAAAGGTGCTAACGTCCTCTGCCAAACTCAGTCATATTTAAATCAGTCTCAGTAAATATGCCGTAAACTCAGTCAGAATGTGTGCATCGTCCCATACCCCACTCCCTCCTCCCACACTCCCTAACCCGATCCAATTAAAAATGTTACTAATTATATTTTACATTAGATACTTAATAAGAATGGAAACAAAAAAGGTATCAAATTTTATTGGCCATTTCATACAAACTTTCGCGATTCTAATGTCCGCTATTTTTTGATAAATTTAGACTCCTTATTGAACAGTAAGTAATAAATTTCAATATCTTGCATTTTCCTGATTCGTAACACAAATACATAAAAATATAATGAATTATGAACTTTTCGCACCTTTTTTTATTTAAAGTTCTCTTATTCGTTCATTTGTATAAAAAAAATCTTTATCGGAAATACCATTTACGTGTATTTATTTCCTCGTATTCGATATATGGTATATATGAATTGACAATCGTCTGTAAAACAAGCTCCTTACTGTGAAATGAGACCAATTTTTGCAAAGTTTTGCTTGGACATATCGCTGAGCTATTGCATTTGTATTTATTGAGACGATCATCTGCCGTATCGCAATGGGTGGCAATTTATAGTGACGTCTAGCACTGGAGCATCATGCCGCACACATGTAGCACGTACGTACGTACCTTCCTACCTTCCTACCTACCTACCTACATACATACATATTGTAACTTAAACGGTTAATAAAAGTCGTGACTCAGTTCGCCAACCATATCTAAAAAAATAATAAGGGTACTGTACTGAAAAGCAATGTGCGAGGAGCCGGTTTTGGAACACTCACCAAATTTTATCGTCTCATGATACGTTGTTACAGTGGTTGTATGAATTTTAGGCTAAAAAAAAAAACAAAACAAGGATACGTTGTTACAGTGGCTGTACGAAATTTCGGACTAAAAAACAACAACATGCCTTCCATTTATCAACAATGGGGAGGTTAATGAAGTGGAACCGCGTGATGTTAAGCGTCTCGTCATCTTTTTAAAATTCTTGGAAAATTAATATTTTAAGTGAAAGATGCTGAATTTTGTTTCGGATTATCAGACGAGACTTTTTACAGATCTACATATATACATACATACAGGTATGCACGTATATATACATACATACACGTATGCACGCAGATATATTTATATACAGGTATGTACGCATATATACATACATACAGGTGTGCACGCATATATACATATATATGGTGATAAAGAGACAAATTATGCAACATTTTTTGGACCTTTGCTTGATTCCTTTCGTTATTTTTATAAAAGCATTTGCTATCGTCAAGGAGAGATTATTGTGGGAAGAACGCATCTTTCTTAAACGGTGGGGACCCCGACTGTTTTAGAATGACAGATGGGATCCCTACCACTCTCACATTGACGGTGGAGACCGCGACTGTGTATCCTATGACCAACAATCTCCAGGGTTCGTCCAATTTTATCAAGGTACATAATGCGCTAAGTTGATTTGGAAGTATACATCAGAGATATACCACTACGACTACTACAACTTGTATTAATAATCGTCATACTGCATGCATTATTTTACACTGTTTCAAATTTCCCATAATTACAGAAGTCATTTATTTATTCGTTTTACTGACAAAACTCAGCATCATAAACCTTAAGCTATTGACCAGCTGTTAGACTAAATTAATGCGGCTGAAACCAAGATTGTTTTCCATTACATCGACTTCAACCGGCCAAGTTTCATAGTTTCCAGTGAGCTCAAGAAATTCAAGCCATGGTTTGAACAAATTCATCGTCTGAACCATGAATGAAGAGACACACACACAGAGACGGTCGAACGGGTGGACAAATAGACTGAGACATAAGTAGATAGATGTAGTCATCATTCACTCCTAATCGATTAGTGTAGGAGTACACACTGATGGACATATCGTGATGTCATTGGGTGTATACGAAGCGGTATACAGGTCAAGTCAATACAAGAAAATACATCAAGTGAAAAGTGACGTCATTATCGAATAGGAAGGGGCGCCATCGTACTTAGACCGATGATAACATCTTTCGTCAGTTTGTTCGTTTTTATTTGACAAATTGCTTTTGTACACCCTAAGTAACTCTCGTTAAAATTCCCTTTTCAACTGTTCTCTCGGTAATGTCCATTCTCTCTTATAACAAGTCAATACTACTAGTGATAAGGGGTAAGCACAAATAAGATATCGATAATCGATGAGCCTAATTCAAATCTTGTAATAGATTAATAAATTAATAAATAAATTTCGATGAAAAAGCCAAGAAGGCATTTTTTTTATTGTGATATAATGCAGTTAAAGGTGCTGAGAAATATGTTCACTTTTATAATGTGCACACTCAGTTTTGCTGCAGAACGTCTTATGTATTCAAATGGGTCATTAAAAAAAACAAGTTAGAAATAACACAATGGAGTAAAGCTAGTGTCCGTATGTCAGTCTAACCTCGGGTATGGCACTTATGCGTGACAATAAAGTACAGTATAGGATATTTTGAAACACTGATACTAGACAATAACTGTCACTTATTGTCTGTCTCAGAATGTTACAATATTAAGTGCAAACTGATCGTAAACCCCGACCCCACCCCACCCCATCCCACCCCGCCATAACCGGAGGTTATGAATTTATAAAAGTTTGACGAACATGCTGGAGTGAATGTTGGAATAAATGCCGTTAATCTCTATACGAAGTCGAATTTCATTCTTGACTTCTCGCGCAAAAACGAAATATACGTGCACGAAATACGTGTGCACGGACAAAGGTCACAATGAATGCCCATCGCACTATTTTCTTGTTCGAAATGTCCAATAATTAGTCATTCATTTAGTCATAATACAGTCAAACCAGCGGCGTCAACTTGATTAAAAACCATTAATTCTCATACTTAGGTAATTCATGGATTGCATCTATATGGCTATTGTTTTTGGAAGGGTCACTTTTAATATTTCAACCATTATTTTGTGTAGGCGATGTAGCAGTAATAGTAGTAGTAGCAGCAGCAGTAGCAGTAATAGCTGTTCTTTAGAATTCGATAAAAATGGGATTAAATATCAATATGAATTAAAGCTGTACAGGTTAAAAATGTCAACATAAATTCGTATTCCATATTTAGCTACATTTCTCTAGTTTTACCTTTATGATGAGTATGTGAATGTACCTCTTGTAGCATTCATGGTTTATATAACATACTGCCATGCTATTGCACGTATAGCGATGATTTCATTTCACATGCACAATATTGAAATGTATTGTAAATGACATAACATGTTGGCTATAAAAAGGTACTTATGAACCAAGCGATTCATTCTCTAAACATTTGAGAAGCATACATTTCTCGGGCACTTTCAGAATTTTTACCTTTATCAACAAAAATACCCAGAATGATTTTCATAAATCAATATTGGCGATGTAATGTTCACAAAATAAAAACTTCAAACCAAAATGTAAAGTTTCTGTGTAAATATATACATTTAAAAAACGTAGATGCATACTCACTTTTACATGAGCGCGGTCGCGCTTGCTTCCTCCGCGACATATCCCGTCATACATGTATTTCTGATACAGCCGGCAGGTGTGGTAGATTACACTAAACTTTGTTTGACAAGCTATATGTCGCCTTCACAATTATCCATGCGATATAAAGACCCAAAGATTTCACTTCGCTTTTGAAGTGAAATCTTTCCCGACCTATACTGCATTTACATAGGTTATTTCTCAGTTTTATTCCGGCGAAACACGAGCGCAGCACGAGGCCTTCCCTACGTCACTGCCTGCATATTGAATTGGCTCGGCGGCGGAACTACCCCCCGGGGAGCGTCCCGCTGGGACTGAGGCTTTCAACCCAGCAACGTTCAATCAAGAGAAAGCAATTTGCAATTGTGCGCCAAGCTATTGTACGGAAAGAAGCATTTTTCATAGGTCTCTAAAGGGTAATTATAACTGGTATTTTCATCCTAAGCGACAGGAAGCGTACAGGAATAAAATATGGGAGAAAAGTTTCCTCCCTGGGGACCCAGCTCATGGCGAGTTCTGTTCGAATTCAGCGACTAGGCCCAGTGGGAAGGCAAACTTAATCATCTCCTAGTCGCGCTGATTCTATAAAATGTAAATAAATTGGGAATTCAGTGCATGCAATGCTGTGATGCACACGAGGGGGGAGGGTCGGCTAATGATCGAGTGGTGGTCGAGGGTCTAGAAGGAACAGTCCATGATGTCTTCGATTTTTCAGTTAAAAACATCGATGACGTTCAGCCACAAAAACAATGGTAAGACTGAAATAGTTACTGTTGAATAAGGTAGTGCATGCATGTACATATATGTGTGTATGTGTATACATTAATGTACCATGTTACACATGTTACAGTGTTCTCTTCTTTCCATAAATATACTCTAGGTTTTAGGCTCGCGAAATGTCATTACAGTATTAGCAGTCATCTGCCATGTGTCTGGAATTTAAAGGAGACTAGAAATCAAAATTTTCCTTTTACGTATGTAATTCTCTACAGATTTTAATTCGACTGCAATGTTTATAAATTAAATATCGTAAGCGGGTAGTGATTATATTGCGTGGAAGATACCACGATTCCGTAAATTGCCGAGTTTTTCCGAGTTTTAATGAGACGACAGATCACGTGGTACCGTGACGCTATACTAGCGAGTCCTCGAATACAAACATAAACATTGGCGAGCGAGGCAGACAGGAGACCACATTTGGGTTGCACATTCAAAAGTTGAATCTGTAGTCTGATATAATAGTTTATGTACTGTACTGGTAAGTACTAAAAGAAATTTGTTAGGCACAGGCCCCGGGCTGGTGACTTAAATAAACTAAAGTCCTGAATGAAATTCCACAAGCCCGGACAGTTCATACCTGTCAACTCTCAAGCCGGGAGAAAAACCTCCCGATTTTGGGGGTATTTCCTCATCTACATCCCGATCTCGAATATCTCTCAATTTTGCGCAGCGAAGTCCCGATTATTACATTATGTCTGTCAATTTTCATTTGTCAGAAGAAAAAACCCAACCCCAAACCATTTTTAAATATAAGGTATGCAATCCACAGTCTAAACTGCCACACTGCTGACATCGTAGCGATATGACTGAAAAATTGTTAAAGCTACGTTAAAAATTCAAATCACACGCACACACGTCTAAACCCGGCACTGGACGAAATAATTAATATCATACAACAGTTTTTTTTCTTCTTTTTTTCTTCTTCAGTAAATAGAACGTGAAGATTAAACATTATTCAAGTAAATTTCAGATTTTTTAAACAACTACAACAGTACTATAGTAAAAAAAAATAATTAAAAGAATAAAATTGTCACCATTTAGCTTAAATGAATGATTACGTTGAAATTTTCTCTGCAAACAAAATCGCATCTCCATTTCCGCCAAAGAAACTCGGCCAGTTAACACCTGACATTCCTCTACCGTATATGAAAAGTTTAATTACCATGATTAAATTACAAGGAATAAAACAAAATATACCATGCAGTATATGTGGCCCTAAAGAAGTAATTCTGAATAAATATTTTATTCAGCAAACAGTGTTACATGCATTAAGACTTAAACCACAGGAAATAAGGTGGGGCATAAAACGTGGGAAAAACAGTTGCCACAAGTACGGTAACTTGTGACTGCAGATTTGAACTGTTAAAATTATGTCCATGGCATCGTAAGTAACAACAAAATAGGCATCGTTTATTTGGTAATCAATTGCTGGTGCTTACACATACACGCACTGTCGAACATGGTTTCTTTGAAGTATGTCCGAAGGGCAGTTCTTTTCACAAGATCATTGTAAGGATAAGGATTCTGTTCATTAGTCACACCGGCTTTATTGTTTGCTTACTTAAATCAAAACTTTAGCTATTTTGCAATTTAGCCAGAACTGACCAGAATATGCAAAAGGGGCTTGCCATGGGGGAATAATAAGGCGTATCACAGCGAGAAAAGGCACGTCAAATGGGCAGTCGCACATTTGGGCAAGGGGGGGGGGTCAATAGTCTCTTCCCCGTTCTATTGTCAGACAGTTAATGTGAAACTTTGACCTTTTTTTTAAATCGCTCCTTTTTAAACTGCCCAAGGAATAGTTTTATATCAGTTCCAATTAATACAGATTACCGTTTATGCATACTACATGTGTACAATGCATTTTTTTTAAATTTAATTTTTATAAGATTACTGAAAATTGTGTTTTCTCGAAACACGACAGGTTTAGAATCTTATTTTTAGCAAAGCTTCCATTTGATTAAAATCAAATTTAAATTTCACCTACGACAGTGGTGATTTGATTTAGGTTGTGCCGTGTTAAGGCATGTATGTCAACATCTTGAAAATAAATTTACTCATTTCACCAGCGCGATCAAAGTTTCCTCAGGCAAACAATTTTTGTTTCGACAAGCCTGACGGGCACCTCACTTTGAATACAGGATGGGCCGGAACTAAAACCAGAAGGGGCCCAGGGTGTAGGGCTATCAGATTTGTTTTTAGCACTGCTGTTTTAGATGAAAGATATGTGGATTGATTGTTGCATTTTGTGGTCACTTACTCGTCCTTCTGCCTATTTTCGTAACTCACACGTTTAACTCTTTACCCAGGATTTAAAATGTCCAAAGGTATGTCTGGAACAGCTCCAACTTTTAGTCTAGGCCTAGCATTTGCGTATCTTTGAGCTGCTATTTTTTCATGATCCCTCTCGTAACATTCCTTTGAGAAATGTAACGAGCACATAGTGCTGTATGGTGTTGCTTTGAAATCGACTCGTTTGTAATAATGTACCCATTCTTTCATGATGCCTTTTTCTTTCGGAAAAAAAATAAATATGTCCACAGGCTTTTCTTAATGTTCTATTACACCCGTAAGCAACGCAAAACGGTATTGTCTTCCACTTGGGCTGCTGGAGTCGCTACTATGACGTCACATCCCGAAAGTAACCGAATAGGCGCGGAAATTTTGCATACGAGATCACGGAAATTCAGCTCCTAGAAGATAGGCCAATATTTAAATATTGGCATTACAGTCGCAGATGATAATTCAGAATAAGGTTTTCTGCTATAGTACTTTTATTATTATTCTATATTTCCATTGGTTTCTGGTCTCCTTTAAGTTTGAAAATCACGATAAATATACCTTTTCCTGCGAATCGGAACCATTTACAGGGACATAGGGAGTTTGCAAACACGGACAGCATAACACCTGTATGTTAGTCTCAGATAATACTATCGAGACTGAACATACATTATGATCGAGTACATCGTGCCGAAATTGAAACGAGGGAAGACAAATTAATTCCGATCGGGGGACCGGAAAAACGTAGATACATACTCACTTTTTCGCGCTTGCTTCCTCCGCGACATATCCCGTCATACACGTATCTCTGATACATCCGGTAGTTGTGGTAGATTAAACTTTGACAAGCTATATGTCGCCTTCACAATTATTACAATGGTCTAGATTTAAACGAGGGTAGGCACATTAATTCCGGTCGGGGTACCGGAATTAATTTTCCTTCTCTCGTTAAATTTCGGCGCGATGTTCACGAACATAGTGTCCGTTCGATATTATTTAAGACTAACATACGGGTGTAAGATTGAAATAAATAAGATATTTTGGTTCGAAAGAAAATCAAAGTCCTCATGCCTGCACAGTAATAAAGTAAATGGTCGGACCTTTTCAATGACCATATTTTAAAGAAAGGCTTAAAAAAGTCATTTATATAACGTCCCAGAGACCGTAAGTAAATCACAACCAAAGATACACATGTAAGTGAATGATACGGAACGTAAGTAAATCACAACTAAAGATACACAATGTAAGTGAATGACACGGAGCATAAGTAAATCACAGCCAAACATACACCATATTAGTGAATGATACGGAACGAACATAATTGCGCTTTTAAGGTCTCAATATTTGCAAGATTTTTATTGATGGATATATTTACGGCTACACGCAGATAAAAATTGCTAGACATTAAAAAGAGTGAGTGTGTGGTATCGTAGTTTACTTGCAAGTTCTATCTAATAACTGCTCCCCTCAGTAGCTGCAACATTAGATAGGGACTGCTCCCGGAGGCAGGGGGCGCCGCGATCCATCATGGAAGCTTATTTCGTGCACTTTAGGATCGCCACCAAACTATATGAGGAAGATGAGACAGTTCAAGTAAGTTCACTAATATATGCAATGGGGAAAGAATCCGAACAAATATTTAAATCATTTGAGTTTGCTAACGACGAATATGCCGACAAGTACGCCCCAGTTTTGCAGAAATTTGATGATTACTTCGTCCCAAGAGCAATGCAGTCCACGAAAGAGCGTGCTTTTCACCAACTTAGTCAAAAAAACAGGAGAGTGTGGATGAATTTGTAAGGAAGATGTATGAAATAGCCGATCATTGTGACTTTGGCGCACAAAAGGACGAAGCAGTATGGGATCGTCTTATAACTGGAATTCTGGATAAAGAGGTTTCGGATGAGCTACAAACGGAGGCCGACCTTACCTAAATGAAGGATAAACAAATATCGAGACAGTCAGAAGTGGTAAAAAGTCAGGTACGCGACCAAAGTCAGACGGTCAAAGATTTGAATGAAATTTCTAAACAGAATAAGGCACCAAGCACTAAACCAGGATCGACCAGCCGAAATGGACAACGTCAGTGGCGAAAACTAAATCAGATTGGTCAAATAATAGCACAACAAACATGTCACAAATACGACAGGAGGCATGGTATAGGTGAGAGATGTCCCGCTAAAGGAAAACGGTGCAGAAGTTGTAACATGTTTGACTACTTTGCCATTGTCTGTCGCTCAAAAACAGTAAATTAGGTCACATTCAATGAAACAGCAGCTATAGATTTTATGCAGAATACCAAGAAGCATTCTTCCTTGACTCAGTAACTATGTGCGATGATGATAATGAGGCATGGCGTGTGATTTTGAACGTTTGTGGAACCTCGGTTCACTTTAAAATAGACACTGAAGCAGACGCAACAGTTATGTCTGAAGCAACATACAACTCTCTTCCAACAAAACTAAAGATGAGACAATCGGAATCCAAGTTGTGCAGCCCTGGAGGGATTCTGGATTCAAGAGGCGAGTTTATGGCACATACTACCTATAAGAAAGTATCGTACCAGTTTCGGGTATTTGTCATCAAGGGACCACGTGCCAACAATCTCCTTGGACATGCAGTTGCACATTCTTGTGAAAAGAGTTGAAGAGATCAACAAAACAGCCATTGGGCACTTTCGCCTGTTGAAGTGTGAGCCAGTAAAGATCATAATCCAAGATGATGTCAGGCCATATAGTGTACCTGCACCCAGGCGTGTACCATTTCCCTTTTTGTCTAAGGTGAAAGAAGAACTGCTCCATATGCAGCAGGAAGGCATCACTGAGGAAGTAACTGAGCCCACAGAATGGTGTGCACCTATGGTTTCAGTCCCTAAGAAAAATGGCAAAGTCAGAATTTGTGTTGACTTGAAGAAGCTCAATGAGGCTGTCAGACGGGAACGATATATACTGCCTACTCTAAATGATATGTCACCGAAGCCGATAGGCTCCACTATCTTCTAGAAACCTGATGCAGAAAGTGGATTTTATCAAATACCTTTACATTCAGAAAGCGCAAAACTGACGGCCTTTATTACACCGCTGGGTCGCTTCTGGTTTAAGCGAGTCCCATTTAGTATTGCGTCGGCACCAGAGCTTTTTCAGAGAAAAATGACAGAGCTGCTGACTGGCTATAAAAGGGCAGAAGCCGTTATGGATGATATACTAATTTATGGCAGAACCTTAGAGGAGCATGACAGACGCCTAAATCTGGTACTGGAAAAGCTCAGTAGGAGTGGTCTCAAGCTCAACAAAGCAAAATGTGAATTTAGGAAGAACAAACTGGAATTCTTCGGTTACGTGATCAGCTCGGATGGCATAAACCCCAGTCCAGCAAAGGTTGCCGCAGCGAAGAGCTACCTGCTCCATTAAATATCAGTGAGCTTCGTCGCACCATTGGCATGATCATCTATCTTGGTAGATTTCTACCTGACTAGTCTACAATAATGCGACCAATTATCGACCTGCTGAAATCAGACGCAGCCTGGTATTTGGGCCCAGACCAGGATTACACCTTCACGAAAGTCAAGGAGATGGTGACATCCACACCAGTCTTAACATTGTATGACCGTGGCAAGTTAACAGTTGTCAGTGCTGATGCCAGCAGTTACTGAATTTGTGGGGCAATATTCCAACAACATGGAGAGAAACTCAAGCCAATTGCCTCTAGTTCCAGAACACTCACCTCTGCAGAGGTTAAATATACACAGAGAGGGAGTGCCTTGCATGTGTGTGGGCATGTGAGACGTTTGCACGATATCTTGTTGGACTGGACTCGTTCAGATTGCATACTGACCACAATCCTTTAGTGTCACTGATCAACACACATGATTTAAATAAAGCTCCTTTGAAGTGTCAACGAGTGTTGATGCGGTTGAGACGCTTCAACGCAAAGGCAGCCTATGTAGCTGGGAAGCTTTTGATAGTTCCGGACACCCTTTCTCTTCGCTCTCTCCTAGTCCAGGAAGCCACATACGAAGATGAAATTGAAGTTCTTATAGAGCAAATAGAGGCACGCCGATTTCTGATATGAAAATAGAACAAATAAAAGAAAGTTACAGGAGTGACCACCATCTGCAGACTGCAATGACTTTCACCAGAATTGGATGGCCGGATAGGAAAAATAGCTGTCCCCTAGATGTACATCCATACTTTGCTGTACGCAGTGAACTCTCGATTCAGAATGACCTATTTCTCTTCAGGGACAGAGTTATCATACCTACAGTCTTAAGGCCCTGAAATCTTGATGACATTCACGAGGGTCATCAGGGATTAGCCAAATGTCGTGAGAGCCCAAAGTTGTGTATAGTGGCCTGGAATCGTGAGAGAGATCCAAGACAAGATAGAGACATGTGAATTTTGTCAGATTAGGAAGTCAGCACTGAGGAGGGAACCACTGAAGACAACCTCTCTACCAGACAGACCATGACAGAATATTGCAATGGATATTTGTGAGGCCAAGCAAGAAATATACCTGGTAGCTATTTACTACTTTTCACGCTATTTAGAAATTATGCATCTAACAAAAACAACCTCTCAGCAGGTAATTGGAAAGCTAAAGAGCACATTTGCACGATGGGGAATCCCAGGAATCGTACATATCAGACAATAGGACCCAGTTCACTTCCTCAGAATTCAAGGAGCTTGCTGAGAAATACAACTTCGAACAAGTATTTACCAGTCCTCACTACCCACAAGCGAATGATGAAACAGAAAGTGGTGTCAAAATAGCAAAGTCCATACTTAAATATGATGATGTATTCCTTGCATTTATGGCTTGTAGAGCCACACCGACAGCTGGGGCAGGTGCCAGTCCAGCCCAATTGATGATGGGACGCCAGATGAGGACTACTTGCCCATTATTGAAAAGAAGTTAAACCCAAAGTGGCCAAATTTCAAAAATCATCAGGCAGAGAGACCTTAAGACTAAACAAAGATATGAATTATTTTACAACCGGCGCCACACTACACACAATTTACCAGATATTACTGAGGGAGACAGCGACAGAAGCAAATGGCATGGAAATGATAACAAGTGGTCAACACCAGGCCAAGTTATTCAAGCTGACAAAGACCGAAGTCGTTACTTGGCACAAACTCCCCAATTGATATACAGGCGCAATTGAATCCATGTACAACGGATGAAAAGCCCTGAGACTCTACTTCTAGTCAATACTAATTCGTCTACAGATATTGCAACAAAGGCCCCAAAGTGTCCTGTCAGGACGCATTTGGGGTCCATCACAAAGTCTCTCAATAACATGGAGCCCGTGCCACCATCTGATGATTCTACCACCCACCGTGATCCGGTGCAGCTGACCCACAGCAAACCAGCTGTACCCAATAGGCCCAACAGTCCGAACACTCCACTGCGGACGTTAAGTGGGAGAGGCGTCCTAAAACCAGCCAGATTCAGTGATTTTGTATTTAAGAAAGTGACTTTTATAAATGTGCCAACGCGTAGTTTAGTATTCGATTTCTGAAATATAGCAATAGAATTGGACTGTTAGGTTTCTATAGTATTAAACTCAGGACTATCCTGTGCAAGTTTACAGTAACCTATTATATAAATCAGTTCCGTCAAATTCTTTCAGTGGACAGTTCAGATACAAAGACAGTAAATTCATTGCTTACTTATTTAATGTTTTCATATTGGCGGAATTAATTCATTTTTTTTCCCTATCTAGTCATAAGCAAAATGCTATGTTCGGATATCTCAAAAGAGGGGAGATGTGTGACATCGTAGTTTACATGCTAGTTCTAATAACTGCTCCCCTTAGTAGCTGCCACATTAGATAGGGACTGCTCCCGGAGGCAGGGGGCGCCGCGCTCCATCATGGAAGCTTATTGATGTGTACTCAGAACGTGTGTGAATAAATACCGTTTGTGTAACAACTTGAAACTCTCTCGTTTTCATGACAATGAGGTAAATTGGCAATTGAACCCAGGGAATCTTGTTTAGCATCTTATCTGGCACCGACGGTTTAAGTCATGGTGGGAGTCATTACCTTAAAAAAAAAAAACAGTCCATAAACTTGCGTGGCCCCGAGTGGCAGAGTATTCTAAAGCGCCCACTGTTACGAATCATTGCCATCTCACCTCTGTCTGCGCGGGTTCGAGTCTCGTGTTCGGCCAATGTGGGTATGTGAGAAAACTTGCCAGTAACTTCTCGTGGGTCGGTGGTTCTTTCCTGGCTTATCCCAGGTTCTTCCTCCACCATTTATACCGGACGCCATGTATAGCCTATCTTGTGCTGAAAAATTGAATTAAACAATACAACAACAACCATAAACTTGCAATGTCTAAACGTTTTGAACACGAAAGTCAAGCAGAGGCTAAAATCATGTTGCACCCTTAGTTTAAGTGTAGTGATACTTTTATTAGTACTTCTTGTACACTACTAATTTCACTAACCTATATACTCCATGATTACTAATTGATTCATGAGTTTATATTCTGAGCTCGAGTTTCTTCCCGAATGTTTGAAGAAAATATACTATTTGTTTTTAGTTTGTATAAGCTATGTTCAACTTTGTATAATGTTCACCTTTTTGTAGTATTCACCTTTGTACAATGTAAAAAAGTATTTATTTTTTGTAAAGTTAACCTATTTATTATGCCCAAATTTGACGGAGTATATACAGTGAATTTGTGCTATTTTTCATGTGTTTGGTCTTCTTTCGCCTGCCTTGTAGTTTGTTGATTTACTGAAGAAGACAGCAGAATATAAAGGAATTTTCAAACAAAGTAGTTTACCGTACACACAACACAAATAGTTTTTTCTTCTAGTGCTGACAATGGATCACTTGAACAGGTCCTTTTTTCAGGTGTGGGTGGGCACTTAACATATTGGAGATGGAGCCTTATAGATCTACAGATACACCCTAAAAGCTGTCCTTAAACTGTCCATTACATGTGCATACTTATTATAGATAGATTAAGTATTAGATAGTTTAGACCTATATACCGTTCTTTTAACGTGTAATTTTATCCACAGCATTGTGGGGCACATTCCCCATGTGAGCCCCCTGCCCAATTTGGCTCTGCCTGTTTACATTATGAATGTATTTTGTGACTTTATTATTCCTGGTATGTAAGCAACAGTCAGGACAAATTGTCATGTAACGGTCTTCTCACGATCCGATGGTGATATTGGGACTACACGGGTGCAGTTTTTTTGCCTTCAATCCCAAAAATATATTTTACTTATATCAGTTTTATTTCATTCAATGTCATTTGTAGTTGTGATAGATCAGGGGTAGAGCATTAGATCTTAACAGTTTGTGACATTGTATGACACTTCATGACGTACGATTTCCAGACTCTCTACGACTCGTTGATGCATTCTTTGAGAGAGTGTATACATTGTCTACCGTTTGATCACTTTTTTAGAATGTCTTGCTATGTGTTGTTTCTTTTAGGACCATTATACAGGGTTGATGATATCGTTGTTATTATTATTATTGCTATTATTATTATTATTATTATTATTATTTTTGCTATTGCTATTATTATTATTATTATTATTACACTTTTGGGACTAATTATTCGCTTTAAGTACTCTAAGTCGTTGGAGTATAATTTCTAAGCAGATATTATGTTGATATGCTAATCCCGATAGAGACAGACGATTATATTATTTAAAAAATTGTTGTTTTTTTAAAATTATAAGTGGTATTTATTTATAATTAAATAATTTTGCATCTGTTAATTCAGCGAGTTGTGCAGCCATAGGTACTGTGAACAAGACTCTAGTTAGTTAGGATTTGAGTTTCTATGATTTACCCTGTCTACACGAGACTATAAAACTGCAATTGTTCGTTCTTCCTTGTGTCGGTCTATCACAGGTCATCCGTAAAGACAGTATAGAGGTACTGACAATATGGATTTTTTTTCTCTTCAAAATACTGCGAATAGTAATATCCCATCACCAGATCGCTAGGAGTCCACAACGTGCAAGTACATCGCTAGGAGTCCACAACGTGCAAGTACATCGCTAGGAGTCCACAACATGCAAGTACATCGCTAGGAGTCCACAACGTGCAAGTACATCGCTTGGAGTCCACAACGTGCAATTACTTGTGGTTTGGCTGTCGGTTGTATTTCTTATTAACTAGTATTTTGTAAAGTGCTTGTTCGTTCGCCTCATATAGAGGTTTCGGAATGTATTCCTGTATAATTGGAGTAAGAAGGGGAAAAAAGGAAATACTTGGGCATCAAACGTGTGACGTTTATAATTTATAATATGCATGATAGTTAGACAGAAATCTCTTCTAACAAAATACCATTATTACCTACTTTGATCAAGCATAACAACTAAGTTGCTTTTTCCCATTAGACTAAGGAACAGACCGTAAGGTCTTGCTCCGGTTATACAGGACTTCATTACAATCTTAACTCGACTATGCCTCGATTGTGTATGGACCAGATCGCAAATCTTACCTGCAGATGATTTGATCCAAAACGGTCAGGTACTTAAACTTCTACAGAAGAGCCAGTTTCGTTCCTATGAGATAAAGTAGTTGTTCATTTGCTTCATGCAGAGGTGTTCTGAATGGAGAAGTTCTATATGCTCCCAGACAAAGTTTAAGTAGTATGATAATAGGGATATTTGGTTTTTGATCCAGTTATTGGTCTACACTTTCTTGCCTCCACGTTTTGTCCTCACATCACACATGCATCGATGCGAGGACTCGCGAACTTGCGGACAAAATTAACATGAGGCGCTTCGTGCCAGAGGATAGTCATGTGGAGTAAAAAGACTTCAGACTTGATACGTAACCACAAAAAACTGCTATTATCATACTACTTGACTCTTTTGTTTCCAAGTCATTGGCTTACACGCCTGGATTATCGAAGACCTGTTCCTTTTCTGTGCGTCATTCAACCACCTTTTTCAGAATAATTACAAATGCAGATCCTGCGGAAAAAGACGCAGCCTCATTTACAACCGCGGAAGCCTCAGATTCTAACAACACTGGAATTACCACCAGGAATAGAAATATTCCACTAGTCTTTTGCATTTGTGCCACCTGTGACTTGGATAACATTAAATTCAACGACGTGTTCTTCTGTTAGGCTGCATTAAGCTGCATACGTTGTGAATGTGTCAACCATGCGGGAACGATTCCAGTTTTCCAGAAAGACTAGAAGTCACTCAGCAATCTTTTTATATTGCCCTATTGATTTTCTCCAACCGCCTTGGGCTAAGGCCAACTTGAACTTCAGGATAGGACATTATTATTTGGAAAGGTAACAGGTTTAATTACTATGTTAGGAAGTTTTTTTTATAGACGCGTCAAACAGTTCGGCCACTGTGCCTCCAACAGCAGACGACACTTAGCTGAAAGGATTACAACACTACATCTTTAACTGAGAAGAGCGGGGAAGGGGGGGGGGCAGCCAGATCATTAACTTGTGCATGAAAGAACATGTCGACCGTGGACTGTCTAAACACCTCCGGGTGTTCTAATGAAGAGTAATAAATCGGGCACAGCATATGAAAGTATTGCTGAGAAATCTGCAGGCTATCAATATTCTGTTGACAGTACATGTTCGACCACATCTTACATATGCAATTTGATTGTCTGCGAAGCTAAGCAAAATTTATCTTCTGTTGGTTCCTGATGATAGTTTAACCGCAGGAAAGCTTCAGACACTCCTAGCCGGTCAAATATCATCGCGCCATGGGTTTGATTGTTAGCCCGAGTTGAATCTTGAAACGCCACAGCACGTGTTTTAGGGTGGTAGTGTCTGAGTTAAAGTTTGTGCCGAGCGCAAGAAACGATAGCGTTGACCGGTTTCCAAACTGCATCGACGACAAGAAATAAATTTATATTGTCAGTGAAGGGTTAGTGCAATAACGAGAACGTAAATGTTTACAACTCAACTTCACTAGCAGTGATACCTCAAACACACCAAATTGCATCATTGCTGTTGCCCTTACGTATGAGCATGACTGTATGTTTGAATCTGAAAATAACGTTGCAAATATCTCAGCAAAACCCAAATTTATGATTGAGATGAATGGCACAAAAGAACGGTAATGAGTTTTCATGATTTTGTAATTGACGCTGTATAAATTAAAGGTAAAAATTGTTGTGTTTACATTTACGTTGGCGGAACCCTATTATTTCGAGGTCGTTTACGTGTGTACATTTTGCAAAACATCATAGACAATCTGGTAGACTTCGCTAATAGTCGCTGTAACAAGCGAGTTCGATAATCGTCGTGACAATGTCAAAGTTTTCGAGAATTGATTCGATTTTCTTTTAATAACATGAAATATAAAACAATGACATGATGTCATCGTTAACAAATCCAATCTTGGTTAAAGTATCGTAATCTTTATCATCGTCTTCTATCAGTTTTCCCTTAAATTCTAAGAAGGTCTAGCATGGCAGAAAATACAGAGACGTATGATATATTTGCAAATAGTTTTAATGACCTATGATAACCTTTGCCGGATACGAATAAAAGTGATAACCTTTGGACAAGCGATCTACTATCCCAGGCTCGGTATTGGGTGCATCTTGGACTTTTGTCATGGTTTTTAACTTTACATTAATAATTTCGTCTAAATTCTTTTGCGAGAAAATCTTAATCTGCTTCCCATCGCAGATTGATGATTTTACTGACCGGAGCTGGCATTGCTGCTGTCGAAAGAAATTTAACGTCTTTTTTAGGTGGTGCTAGAGTACTGATTGTTTCAATCAATCTCGAATCGATTGAACTGCTTGCGATCCTAAATTTTCTCAGCGATCCGCATATTAATGCTATCAACGACTCGCACTGTAACTTCTTTAACGATTGGTGCAGCGCATGAGGCAAGGACCGCGAGCATTTTTGATGAACCTATGAACAATCCCGGAATAACCTCACCAAAATGATTTCCGTAATTTGTCAGGTGAGTCGATTTTGCGCGTTGACAACACGCCGGAGTATTACACTTTCACGTACGACTTTGATTTCATTTAAATGTCCGGTGGATCTTTAATAAACGTGATATTGTAAAGGTTCCCCCCCCCCCCGCAGGTCCAACATGTGCCCGTCTTCATCCATACGGGTAACATGGACGATACGATTAGACAAAGCGTTTGTCATTGATATTAAATGCCTGGAAGCCTCCATCGGGGCAAACTAAAAGTAATATGTAAAACCGCGACGCTTGCACTGTTGAGGATGAGGAATAGCTATCGCCAATTGCGTCAGAGTAACCTGGATCATCGATATAATTCTGACAATGTATGGCACTAAATTGTATTACGTATTTAAGATTCGCTTGTCCTCTTGTGTCTGATGAATATCTTCGTGGAAACCAATAACTGTTCTTAGCGACGACTATGCAATATGAACATCGTATTGTGGAAATTCAGTGGAAAAGGCAGTTCTGAGCGTGGGCTTTAGTTCGCGTCTGTAAATGTTCGAATAACTCATTGTCACCAATGTCATTCTCGGTAGGATCTAATTATTTATTGATTCAATTTTACACGCACCTCTAGGAATCCCGGCAACATTTCAGATTGTGCCCAAGTCCGACGAAAACATGTGGTTATTAGCGTCGAAGCCCCCAAATGACCGCTAGGGAATATTAGGCCAAGTGCGATGGAGAAGCACTGACTCTTGTGTGATTTCGAGTGTGCGGGATTGCCTCGCGGCGATTGGTGTAGGAAAATCACATAAAATTCTGCTTTCGTTGATGAGATTGTTATCATCGAGATAACGATAGGGGTTATGTTTGCAACAACACGCTGAGTCGCTGCATTGGATTCGCGAAGAATAGCATTAACATTCATCATTGGTCTACGAGCTATGTTCGTTACATACACCATCAATGTTTTCAATAAGTTCGTGCATCAACGCACAAAATGCCCCAGGGCCCATGATGTCATTGGTGAACAACCGCGGACAAATCGATATGGACTTACTGACTTCTGATTGATTGTTATACTCACGAACCGACAACACGCGTGCTTCAAACCGATCCGCTAGATCGTGGGTTAATACAGTGTACCAAGGCATACTCCTTCCTTTGATTGTTGTTCCGCTTCTGCTATAAATTATGACTTATATGGTCATATACGTCGAACTCTTCTTTATTTGCACTATATTGGATATTGGGTGCTGGTTGTTGTTCATGTGCGGGTGCATAATGTCCGTTTGCTCCTGGGTTCGGAGTGATATTACGTCTTTGTTTGTGCATAGATAAATGTCTTTCTTCTTGTTATTCGGGCGGAGTGCAAATATTTGGGTTTGGGGTGATACACGTCTTTGTTGTTCTAAGGTTAGGGTCATACACGTTGCTATTGCTGTAGATATTACGTCTTTGTTCTGCTAGCTGTTTATTTTTTCTTGTTCTCGTAGTAATTCTTGTTGTTGCTGAAGATATTGCGTTGTTTGTCTTCTGCTTTCTTTGTTGGTGCAGATGTATGCTTGACTTGGTGTGTGGAAAACTGCATTATTGGAGATCCGTACGAGGTTTCAGGATGTGTGGTGGTCAGATCAAATCCAATAATTCTAAACATTTAGGATTGCTTGTATATATAAGCTATAGCTTTTGCTTCTCTGAACAAATAAAAGTGTTCATCAAACCTCTCCCATTGGTGTTGATTTAATCGCTAGATTAATACTGAAAGTCCTTGTTTTGATATTATGATGACCCTCGCTACATTTACTGTAGGTGTGAAACGATATACCTGTGCCGTGTATCGATACGATTCACGATACATATCGATACACCTATGAACTTTCCAGTATGCAGACTACAGATAGTCATACAGTTATCATATATTTATATGCAATTCTCATTGATGAGAAGTTAACAACGATACTTTCAAACAAATTACCTGTTGGTTGCAATGAGTTTTATCCAAAGTTTTGGGCTATTTGATTGTGGCTTCATTTAACTCCCTTTGTTTTGTACAACATGAATGATTTGAAAACGTAGTAATTCCATTTTCGTGACTCACTTACACTCGGCAGACATTACGATGTTCTTCAAGACAGAAGAAATAATGCAGTTTCCTCGTGAAAAGAAAATGTCATCTAGAACAAATCCGGGCATGGAAATAAGGCTGAATACCAACAAAACCTATCACATTATATTCTGCAGATGCAAAAGACTGCTGCAAACTATTGACTACACCCAGTCCTATTCTACAATTTTCTTGTAACTTACACAAGGTGATACAATTGAGCAGTTTGAAATCTGCCCCATGGCTCATTGAAACAAATTTCATTTAAAAAATTATTGTCATCATGACTATGATCGGCAAGTATTTGCCGAACGAAATTCTAATGAACCATGACGGGAATCAGACATTTAGGGTTTTCTAGGTAGCCCGTATTTTAAACACGCATTTTTAAACCTTTCTTCATGAATGGTTCAAACAATGCCATAATTGTTATTCCTTGGCACGTTGTTCTAATCAAATTCAGTTTCCAAACCATTCATGTCGTGCTTGAAGAACCCAGATGTAAACAGTTGCTACCCGAAAAACAGATGTCGCGTCAAGAACGGTTAAATAAAACTTGTATACTTCGCGAAGCACATTTTCAAATGTGGGACTTTCAAATAATTTGCCGGTGTTCTCGTGTTTCACTGTTTTCGAAGCGCGAATTCGTCAAAATGTTGCACGATTCGCGTAATGGCACATCCTGACAGCATCTCCGCTTAAATACTTGACATATCTTATGACTTTCCTGCGAAGTCTCTCTGTTGCTCTGCCAATACTTCCTGTTTGTCACGCAGAGAATAAGCTACATTGATTTCTGATTGGTGTTTATTTTTTAACCTTTACGGGAACAAGCAATAACCACAAACGAGAATTCAGTGTAACATATTTCAACGTGCAACACGCCGGTAGCGCAGCTTTCAAATAGCCCATTTCATGCAGACTTCGGTGAACTTCGTAATTTGCTCGGAATTTTGATCACGTGGCGGGTGGTCAGCTGACCGTAATAGGTGGTGGGCAAAATATGGCTAACGCTTCAGCATCAGCATCAAGTTATGTAACTACTTCAACATCGTTTATCGAGTTGAAAATTGCATATTCAAGAGCGATGCTGCCGCAGATATTGACGAAATTTAATATTGGAACCATCCTGTCTTATTTTCTGGAAACCAGGGCGGATTTCAAACCCATACGAGAGAGTAGCTTTGAGCTGTTTACATCTGGACATGTACATGTAAGTAAGGAAACGGTGTCGAAGTAAACAAATTTAATCCTGGCAATCAAAAAGCAAGTTGTTCAACCTATTTGTGTGCATCCGAAACGTCACTATAATAAAATGCGTTTCATATGAGTTTATCAGATTTGTTTTTGAAAGTCTGTGGATAATTTACATATAAATTTCAATCATTTAATTAATTTTATTTCTGAAATATTTCTAAACAACAATGGACGCAATTTTGTTATGTACATGTGCCCCCAGCGTTTGATTGGCTGGAGTATAAAGTTACTCGGGAGGTTATTCGGATAATTACGGAGCAACTCGGTTAAATTCGGTATGAAATGGGCTATTGATCAAAGGAGTCAAGATTTAATTCAAAGTAGAAACTTTGTGTGAAAGTGGTTATTAAATGATGAGTAAAGTACTTCATTATACATGTGAAACACATTTGGAATGTATAGTGTATGCTGAACATAACTTCTGGGTTAAGATAATTATAATGGAATGAACAATGTCACTTTGTGTTAACTGGTAGACGGCGAGTTGGTATTCTCAAATTTTCTTTGTCGTTTTTACTAATAAACATGAGTGCTTGTGACTTCAAATGATGTTTCAGATGGATTATAATTTTACAGAATGACAAGGCAACTAATGCTTAGTATTCATGACTGCTGAACACTAATATAATCCAAGTTAACAGCCAAATTTTTTTGGTACTATTTTCAGTTAGTGTAAAGTTGTCAACGTGCAATTTTAGAATGAAATGGTTTACTCACCGAACCTGTAGTGGAACAGATTGTGTATTTTTTTCCTAATATTTAGGTCAAATGCGGAGTGTTACACAGGACTTCCGTGGCAATAATTCTTTAATTTCCAATATATCAGTTATATTTAGAATGTATAATAACTTTAGTATTCGTTCCAAACGTTTCTCCAAATTTTATTACAAACTTTACCCCAACTTTCTCCCTCCCCCCCCCAAAAAAAAATGAGGTTGATGAAAAATTGTTTTACTCTGGATAGCCTACGCTGGAAAGACTAATTTTATGTCCTATGGCTCCTTCCAGCAGGGCCGAACTTTGGCCGAATGAACCGATTTGGCCCAAACAGGCCCCGTTCTCACACAGACCCTGCGCGTTATTAATTTTTAAAAAAAATTATATCCATAGAGAGAAAGTAATTTTAAAGCGATGGAAGAACATTTTAATTTCAATATCATATAAAATTTGTTTAAAAGTTTATTTCCAAATGCCGTGCTCACAGGGGGCCCCGCGCGTAAATCCCGGAGGTCCATCCAAAATGATTCAAATCGGTCCCCTACGTACAATGGGAATTAGCATTACAGGGAACCCTGGGCCACTCTACGTACAAGGGAAATTTAACATGGCGAAAAATCGTGGGCCACTCTACGTACAAGGGGAATTGAACATGGCGAAAAATCGTGGGTCACTCTACGTACAAGGGGAATTTAACATGGGGGAATAGAGTTTGGGCTTGTCTAGGGACAATG